>VZTE01001604.1:2236566-2301949 GCA_013397775.1 Eulacestoma nigropectus | reverse complement strand
AAAAAGTTTCACCAGAAAAACACACCCCCCGCTCACACGCGCGCCCTTTCTGGTGGCAGAGCTGCCCCGCAAAGCGCCGCGGGCGCCCGGAGGTGAGCGCGGCGAGAGACACTTCGTACCGTTTTGCCCGGAGCTGGTGGCATCCCGGGGCTCATGCTTGCTCTAGGTTTGGGGTTTTTTGCTGGGCGTTTTTGGTTGGCTGTTTTGGGTCTTTTTTTGGTTCTTTTTTTCTTTTGTTGAATCATAGAAAGCAATTTTTATTTCTACGAAGATGACATAATTTCTAGGTTTTGTGGACAGAATTTGGCAGCACCCATACACCGGATCTAGGGGAATTTTTGGTGTAGTGGTGCCAGGACCTATCAAGTTCATGAGTTCTGAGGACTTCTCTAAGAAAACAACCTTTCTGTTCTTTGGACAGAATGGGTGTTGGAAGGCTGTGTCCGAAAACTCTTGCCTTTCTGAACTGCCAAAATGCACCGAAGCAGTTTATGTGGTTTCAGAACAGCTATATTTGTCCTCTCTTGGAGCAGTGCATTCCAGGTATCACAGCAATCAGGTCTTAAATTTAGGTATTCATGACGCTGTCTTGCTGTGAGATACGAAGTTTCAGATTTCTATGATCTGATGTAGTTCAGCGTTTAACAAGCAGAGCCTCAAGCTAGCAAGTCCAGCTTCTCACTCAGCCCTTTATGAGGGCTCACTTTATAGCTAATGGTGTAAAGCCAGCTTAAGAAACCTCCTTTCGCATAATTTCCCTGTGGTGGTTTTAAGAGTATTCAGGTTACTTCTTCTGTACTACTTTGCTTTGAAAATTATAATTGTTTCATTACACTCTATTCTGGAGCATATTACTTTCTGCCACAACACTTTTATTGTCCTCCTTTCTGATCTCGCTATCCATACTCACTTGACACTTGTCCTGTCCAGCTGAGGAAGAGCGAAGTACCATGTTGCCACCATTTCTGTCCTTCCCATATGGCCTTCTTAGGGAAAACATCCACCACCAGCAGTTTTTTTTCTGTATTCTTGGTCCTTCTGTTTTCACACATCCATCCCAGCATACCCGGAATTACAAGAGAGTAGTGATATTCTAAATGTAAAAACATATAATAATTTTATTGTGCTCTTGACCAAGTCTCTCAGTTGCTCTTCCTGTAAGCCACTTTTGTGATAAAATAATTGGTAATTCTACCCCTCTGCCATGGGCAGCTCTCACTAGATCAGATTGCTCAAAGCTGCATCCAACCCAGCCTTGAACACTGCCAGGGATGGGGCATTCACAGCTTCTCTAACGTAGCTATCGTTTTCTTATTTATTCCCATACCCAGACTGGAGCAGCTGCTGAGCTTATGGGAAGGCTGTGGCTGCAGATATGACCCAGGGAAGCAAGTGACCACTTTAACCCCTGGACCGGCAGAGCTGATGAAGCCACTGTCTCCAGCTGACCACTCCACCCCACTGGACAGATATCTTGAGCCACCCATCAACCAGCTCCCAAAGCACTAGACTTTACCACGTATTCTTCTAAAGCAAAATCAGTAATGGATTTTCTTATCTTTGAACAGTGCACTAAGAAGTTTTGGTGTGTCAGTCAGTCAAGGCAATTAAACCAACATCAACTGAGTTTTCCAAAATTACCTCAGAGCCATCAAATATTAGGTATCCCCTATGAAACTCACACTGCTTGATCCCACCTTGCACTTCCCTACACCACAACCTGCACCTCACAAAGTGTGGCCCAGTGTGGCCACCTTCCAGCACATACCACCCCCCCTTTGGCATCCTGCTTTGCAGATCTGTAGGAGGTCAGCACTCTGCAAACAGCCGAGCTCTCCGTGGTCCCAGCTGGGCTGTAACTCCAAGAGAAGCTGTGCAATAAATGCATCCTGGCAGGAGAAGCTCTGTATTACTTGCTATTCTTCCTCATGCTACACGTCCTTTCCTTCCCTCCTCCCTCTCTCTGGCCCTGTTACACATGCTAGGGAGGAAAGGCAGAGTAAAGCTGTTTTGAAGCCCTCTTTATCCTCATCTTTGTTCATCCACTGTGCTGAGTGGTAGTCAGAAAAATTTCATTAACTATTAAGAGGAAGATGCTGTAGATGTAGTTCTGTGTGCTGAATTGCAGTTGTGTATTATCATCAGTCATAACTTCTCGTATATTAACTGCTGAAGGCATAGTAATTACGCTGTAATTTTGTGTGTTTGTTCAAAATTGTTGCAACTTTGGGATTTATTAATAAAGGGCTTATGTTCTAACTATTCTTTTTAGAAAACTGTACTAATAAATATCTTTTTTTTTTAAATAATCCTCTTAGAAAATGAAAAATTAAGCTCAAAATCACTTCCATTTTTAGTTGAAAAAATGTAACAGCTTTTTACCAAATTGAAAATATCCAAAAAAAGTGCTGAATTTATTTTACTGTAAGAAATTATTTAAAAATCAACTTTTCTAATGATACTGCTTTAGAAGCAAGATACTCGTTTTCTTTTACAGACAGATATGTTCAAATACACTATAAAACTTCACTATATATTGAAAACAATATACTATTTCCATTTATTAATGGCAATACATACTTCACACATTATTTGAAAGAGGACAATGAAATATATATTTTCTGTTCCATTTGACACACTATGTAGCTTCAAATAATTGCTGTAATGTAAAAAATAAAAATCCAGACAGAGCAAAGAGAAGATTCAATAAATACTGGTTTCTTCTGGAAAATGTGGAAAGAATTTAAGCACATTTTCAAATGAAGAAATAAACCATCATAATCCAGTATGATAAAATCTAAGCTCAATATGGAAAAAAAAAAGAATAAAAAATAAAGAATATGAATTGACTTGATAACAAGACAGAGAAATACACTCAAAAATACTTTATGATGAAAAAATAAACCTTTTGGGCACCTTCGTAAAATTATACTTATACCAAATAAAATCCTTCAGAAAAAGGACAGTCACAATTAAAGCATAATATGCAGGTACATTTCAAAACAATATTAAGTTAAAGAACCCCTTACTTGTTTTTTGAAATGGTTTCACTTTATCCGTTCCTTCCAGGCATTTCCCCAGTAAACTTTTATGTAACTGGTAGGCCTGACAGACTACAAAAAGGATGCCCTCCATCCAAACAACTGTTGAGCAGCAACTTTTAAAACATAGTCTATAGCAGACTCGTTAAAATAACATCCACATATGTGACTGACTACAGCAAATCTATGAAGACTTAATGAGATTTCTGTCTGGTAAATTAACCCTTGACCACGTTTTAACCTCTTGCCTCTGACTCTTTCAGAAGATTAACAGTGCTTATTTTATTGTGATGCCAGTGGCATATAACAAAATAGTATATAACGGCAAAATTAAAAAGAAGAAAACAGAGAAAATTATAGGGTAGATACTTGCCCAACATTATGGCTCTTTGTAAAAGCTTTGTTTCAAATGCAGCATCAAGGACTAAACCTTAAATCAGGAAAAAGGAAAGTACCAGTAGGAAGAAAACATATGGTGATTATATTCATATGTGAAACTATGAGATGTGGAGTTAAAAGTACATGCAAACAAGTATCTTCAATGAAAAAAGGAAAGAAAACAAAGGAGTAATCCCAGTTTGACTGTATAAATTAATAGCACATTTTATGCGTTATTATCATTTAGAGCTAGTATTGCACAAACCTAAAGGCCTCCATAAGCAACTGCATTTCAATGTCTATTTACCTGATAATGCTATGCAGGACAATTTTCAGAAAAACATATATGTACTAGAAAATTATGCTACGCAGGAAAACTAAAATTAAGATATTTCACAAAGAGTGCAAGAAATTTAAACTCTAAACAAATCTTTCATTGCAATGTGTGCCAACCATATCCTGGGCTGCAGGAAGAAGTGTGACCAGGAGATCAAAGGAGATTCTCCCCCTCTACTCTCTTCTTGGGGAACCTCACCTGGATACTGCATCCAGCTCTGGGGCCCCCAAAATAAAAAAGATGTGTACCTGTTGTAGAGGGCCGCTAAGCTGATCACAGGATTTGAGAACCTCTCATATGAAGACAGACTGAGAGACCTGGGGTTGCACAACCTGAAGAAGAGAAGGGTCCAGGGAGAGAGGCCTTATAGCACCTCCCAGTACAAAAAGAGGCCTACAAGAGAGATGGAGAAGCATCTTTTACAAGGGCATACAGTGACAGGACAAGGTGGGAACAGTTTTACACTGAAAGAGTAAAAGCAGTTTTACACTGCTTTAGATTAGATCTTAGGAAGAAACTGTTTACTATGAGGGTGATGAGGCACTAGAACAAGTTTTGCAGTGAAATGATAGAATGTCCTATGCCTGGAAGCGTTCAAGACCAGGTTGGATGGAACTCTGAGTAACCTGGTCTATTGGTAGGTGTCCCTGGCAGGGGGGTTGAAACTGCATGACCTTTAAGGCCTGGTCCAAGCCAAACCATTCTATGAAAGATGAAAAGTAAGTTTAGTTTAATAGTATTTTTGGCCTTTGTCACAACTAAATCTTAAAAGTATAAAAGCTTTAGAAAGGAGAAGGCTTGGCAACTCACTTAGAGCACTGGCCCAGTTGTTGGAGCAGAGTAACCTCAGTGTTGTTCTGGATCTCCTAGTAGTCTTCTGGGTAATTCCTACACAGGCAACGCTTGTCATCTTATTGATTTTTTTGTGCCTATAAAGTGAGACATTGAGCATTGAGTTCTTAACTTGAGAAGTACTCTTGACAATAATAATCTATTACTATTGATTGTGGAGATACAGGCTGTATCTAGTTCCTTCTGAACCTTTGAGGAGCAAAAATGCTACACATATGTATTAACTTCAATGACAGTTACTACACAACAGGAGTGAGTCATCTAGAACTCTGAGTCCAAGATCAGGACAAATTCTCAGCTCTGTGTACCAACACAACCAAAGCACCAGGCAGTCCTCTAGTGCAAAGTACTAGAGAACAACTCAAATGACTTTTTGATTGAGATGCATTAATCATCTAATCCTATCACAACAATACTTATTCCCTGACCAACTGAGAAAATCAAAATAAAATAAAAATTATACTAGTCCAGGACCTAATATAGCAATGTATGAGTGGCTGGAAGAACAAACCAAGTTAAAACATGTAAATGTAAACTGCAATAGGTTTTTGCAGGGTCAATGGAGTTTCCAGGTTTCTCTCCTTGCAATTAAATTAATGAAATGGCCAGCTATGATTAAGTGATAATGAAGTAGCCTAGAAGTCACTTGAATATCAGGCCAGTAAAAGAATTTGTTCATAACCCCTAATCTCACAGATGGCTTTAATTTGCTTGTCCTCCTGTTTGGATACCAAGAGAGAATTGTGCAAACACTTCAGAATCTTTCACATATTTTGTGTAAGATTTCAGCCCCACTGTAGTTCATAGAGGGTCTAGAAAACTCAAATCTCCTGATGCAATTATAGTCTAAGGCAAACATGAAGGAAGGAACAGGAAGAGAAATGCTTAAAGATTGTGTTTACTAAGTTTGCTGGAAAATCTCTTGTTTAGAAGTTGTTCAGTGCACATTAAATGGTTTTGGTCATCATTTAAGCCCTCCTGAAACCCAGAAGACACAAAGATGACACAACGTGCCCTTTCAGAATTACAGACTCTCACTCAAGGTCACTATTGGACATGCTCAGAGCTTGAGCACAGATATTAACATAGCAGCAAGAGGTCTGTAGGAAAAAGCAATGCCATTTATTAAATGAGTGGCTATAATGACAAAAAACCAAACAAGCTTATGGAGTCAAAGAAGGACCTTAAGCCTATTTCCTCTTTTTTTTAGCAACTGCATCAACTGGGTTAGTAAAAAATATGACCTCTCTCTACAATTATTCATTTATGGATTTTGATAGTTACAACTATAATCAAAACTATTACTTACTATTAGCAGGCAATGGCTTTATTGATACTCTATCATATATATGCACATATGAA
This sequence comes from Eulacestoma nigropectus, assembly GCA_013397775.1. Lineage (NCBI taxonomy): Eukaryota > Metazoa > Chordata > Aves > Passeriformes > Eulacestoma > Eulacestoma nigropectus. Next base: position 2,295,979 of record VZTE01001604.1, on the reverse strand, counting down.
ATCATAAACATGTATAACCGTTAGGACCTAGTCATCCACTTCCACCTGTGTACCATCCTTAAGCCCAGATGTCTGCATACAACACCTGAGTATTCCAAGACAAGCAACACAAGAGTCAAAGAAAGGGGAAAAAATCTAAACACAGCTCCACGCACATAAAAAGACAAGATACTGAAAAGCAGATATTGATTACTGACAGAAAGAAAAAAATTTTAAGAAAATGAAAAGTATTTCTTAGGGGTTTTTAAGTAGCAAAGACCTAGTAAAGATGATAAAAAGACCTAAATAAACCAAGACATTGGTTGAAAAGCACTTTGTAAATTTTATTTCAGAGGCAAACCCTGCTCCAATCTCCAGTTAATTAGGAAGTGGCTTTGCTATTAAGAGGCTGAGAGGCATGTGTTGCCATTGGTGTTCAGGTGAGGAATTAATTTTTTTGTGCCCATTTGCAGTAGGGCATGTATTTTGCTATTGAGTAGAGAATGTAGGAGAAACAGACTATGTTAACTTCTGTGAAGATAATGAGATCATATGCATTATGTTCTCACTTTTGCCATATTTAATACGTTCTCTATTTCTAGTTGCTGAGAATGCCAGCCTTCATAGCAGGGCTTTGTTGTACCTGTGAAGAGGTATAAAGAATAAAGAGGGTGGTCTCTGCCCGAGAGAGCAGAGGTGTTTGTTCCTCAAAACAGAAATGAAAATGTGTTCTCCCTCCCACCCAAACCCAGTATCCTTGAGAGGCAGAGGTAAAAAAATAGACAGTAGCTATGTATGGCTTCTATCTGTGCCAAGCAGAGGCATTTTAAATTAGAAGTTTTAGGGCAGCATTTGAAAGAACACAATGTATGAGGTTCTTGAGCTTTGCATGAGAACTTTTCCCATCCAAAGCAAAAAGTAAGTAGAAAATGTGGGGCACTGCAGGCTGTCATTACTGCTTTTATAGCTATTACAGCTATTAGACAGCTACCTAGAACAGACAATATCACACTCAGGTTACTCTGTATTGCAAAGAGCCAAAGATGGAGTGCATCTATGAAAGGTGGTTGAGGAGAGCATGGAAATCAGGAGAGGATGGCAATATAGACAAGGAGTTAGTCCTTGGTAGCACTGCGTGGCACACATAGGCAGAGATGCTAAAAAAAAAAAGTGAAGTTCAGATATAAAAAAGTTGTTGGTAGACAGTGCAAGGTTTAAATTGAGGACTAAACAACTATGTTGAGTCGTTTGGTAAGAAAATTCTTCACTGGGAGGAAATGCCAGGTAGGAAAAAAATCAACTAAAAATTGAGACTAAAATTATATGTACAGATATAATAGGATGTACAGGAACTACAGATCAGAGTCCCACTAGACAAATTGTGCAAGTCTTCACAGAAATAATAAATGTCATAAAGGAGATACCATTTGAACCCTTAGAATTATAAAACACAGAAAATTTAGAAGCAGGAAGCGATCTTTTCATTCAGTGAATTTAATGTGCTTAAAAACTTGTATTTGTACCTCCCAAAATCTGTTCACAAGATAGGAAGGAATAATTATATCTGTTTTTCAAAAAAAGGAAAATTAGGCTTTTGCGAGTGTACCAAGGATCCATAATAAGGACAAATGTTGCATGCTGGGAGGATTTCAGTAATATTCCAGGACTTCATTTCTTCTTTGACCTAGCTATATTGTGTCACCAAACTCAGCTCTGATGTTTGAGGCTTCTTCCACATAGAGTGCGCAAGGTTACCATTATTCACAATTTTGCAATTCATTAGTTTTCCGTATTTGAAAAAGATGGAAGAAAGGAAGAACATGCAATCTTTGAATGTTAGGATTTTCATTTTTGAAAGTATTATGTTTTAATAAGGCATTAAGTTACTGGTTCTTATTGGATTTTATCTTCTCATAAAGATTTTTTTCCTATTTTGAGGAATAAATAATATTTTAAGATGTCCCCCATTCAATCAATCAATTAATCAATCAGTCAAACAAACAGAAAAGGAACTGAAAGCAGGAGGTGGAATTCAATCCCTAATATATGTGACAAGGGCCAAATGGGGCAAACACGGTCTAGTTCCACTTGCAACTGCTGCAGTTACAGCTACAGGTTCACCATAGGGAAGCAAGCAAGGTAAAATGACTGCAGGTTAAAGGAAGCTGCTGAGCTCTTGCTCTCTGAAATATATTGCTAGGAATTCACACAGTTTTAGTCTTTTCAGAACTGTACAACCATAGAAGGATTCTCCAGTCACTTTCCATTAATGTATATTAAAAAAAAAATGGTTCTATAACTAAAATAATGCATCATCTGAGAACTGTCTGCTGCCTTAATAAGCAAACAGCATGTGTACTGTCCCAAAGAGCAAGAAGGATTCTTGTAGCATAATGACATTTTATGGTCTTACATTCCTTTCTAACACACTGCAGGCTGAAAAAAATTACTGTAAATCTGGAAAACATTTTTTACATAAGAAAGCCTCATAAGCCATTCTGCTCCATCTATTTCCTTGTGCATATTATTCTGCCTATTAATTCTGATCTAAAAAAGTGTAACAGAGTAGTAGAGCAGAGATTTTGAAGACAAAGTCTGTACGATGTCCTACTTTGTTTTAAAGGAGGAGAAGGGGGTAGAGATATTAAAAAATCTTCCACTGATCTTATTTACTCTTTACTGTGTCTTTTTATTTGATCTCTGTATTTCTTAGGTTGGCATAGTATTAAATTGGATGTTACCTACTCCACATACAAGTTTGGAAACATCATAGACCAGGGCTTAAAAGTAATTGAAGGTTTTTTTGTGAGGGTCAGAGTGCCTTCAAGAAAAAAAGTACTATTGTGAAAAAGATCCACAGAAGTGGCTGCTTTTAAAATGTCATGCATAGGCACAGCAAGGGTTGCACAAAGTCCCAAACTTTTGAAAAAGAGTGTTAAAATAATGTAAAATAATTATAATAATAATAACAATAACAAAAACCACCACCAGTTCAACAAATGCCAGTCAGTCTGAATGGAAATTTTCAATTGGGCAGAATTTCAGAAATGGAATGGTAGAACAGAGGCCAAAGGAATTGACATTTATTTGCTTGTGTTTCAAAATCATATGTTACTTGAGAAAGATGGAAGGACAAGAAATAAACGTCTCTAAGAAAAACAGCAATATAAAAGCTACAGATTATGTTTGATAGAGTAGTTAATTACTTTATACCGCTAACCTAAGATTTAAAATACAGAAATCATATTTGGCTTTTGAACATAACAGGCTTGACTGGCATTCCTTTTTCCAATTTTGGTTTGGATTCATCTTTATTTATTGTAATTTTAGTTTCAAGTGCTAAATTTACCTCTCTTTCAGTGTTAAATGTTATGTTTATTTTTCTTTTTAAATTTAGAGGCCTGTACTACAGTTTGAGCTGGAGATTAATTAAATTCCTAGTAAATCATGTTCTAATAGGAAATGTTGGAATCCCATTGTGGACGGGGCCAGACTGTATTTAAAAAGAAATAAAAAAAATTCTCATTCACTTAGAATCCAGTGCAGATAAGAGCAGAACCTCAGAATGACATAAAGTTCCTCAGATTGTAGATTTGCCTCAGAAAAACCCAAAAATATAAGGCTCCTTATATCTAAGACTTCAATCCCTGCAATCTGGTATTTTGTTCAGGATGTTCCTGTTGCAACCTCTGTTGAATCTTTATATTATCATCTCTATGCTTTTGATGATAGCCTAAGGAAGAAAGATGTTTTCTATTCACATTTTACAAAGGAAAGCTCAAATGCAAAGCACAGTCCCCTGAGTCACTGTGATTTTTTTTTTCCCTTTGGACAAGGAAGATACAAAGGAAAACATACCTGAGTTACAGAACTTTCTTGCTTGCCTTCTTCTAATGTCGGTTTGTTTTACCAACTTTGATTACTACATTTAATTTCGTAAATGCAATTCATGGCAAAAAAATTTTTGAGGGCTAGCACTTTACTACAAGTCAAAGAAAAACCTTCCAAGGAGGACTTCTAAGTTGATAAAATACTTTTGTTGCCTTATTGCCTGAGCTGGATACCATTCTTTACCCTCAAGGTCACTTAACAGGGTGTCAAAATACTAATATCAAAAACTATAAGGTACAGGATGAAAATTACCTTTGCCTCCCTGAGAAGTCCGTGTTATGACCATAAACGTGATCATATCTTTGGTACATGTGCCTTGGATGACAGACGAAAAGGAGCAGGAATATACATAAAGAAGCAGCCAGTCACACCTAAAATCACACAAAAGCTAAATATTCCACTCATAGCTCTACCCTTAGGATAGTAAAAGGGGGTGTACATGACATATACTGGTTAGTTTGATAGAATATCCTTGGACAATGTTCAAAAGCTTAAGCAACAAGTAAATTTTTACAGCCATGCATAATGCAACTCATACACAAGGATGCTACATTATATACATAAAGTCAAATTAGTTAAAAATACCATCAACAAATTACAATTGTAAAAAGAGAAAATATTCATGTATTTTGGCTGAATCACACAGTAAAAATATGGATGTCCATAAAATACGTATCTATATTCTAGAGTTAAATATTGAATCCACACCAGCAAATGCAAAAAAGGAGTAAACTAAGCCTTGAAGCTGAGAGCCTGAAAAATTAAAGAAAATGTAATTAGTAACTATTTTTCTAAAATAGAAGATGTCATCTCTTAAAGATGACCAATGTCATGGATGCTGGCCTAATTTCTGGTAGTAAATTGTACAGTAACAAAGGATGATTGAACTAATGTTTCTCTAATTGTTTTAGTTGTAATCCTTACCAGAAGAGAGCAACTGTAGGCTGCACAGATTTTGTTTTAAAGCTCAGGTCACAAAAAAAATGAGCCAGTGTCTCAAAAATTCCTTCAATGGCTTTAGCAAAGCGATGTGATTTCACAGTATTCCAATTAATGGTTGCTTCATAGTGGTTTGTGATTTTCCAGAAGGCACCTGATGATACAGAAGTAGTTTCTGCATAAACTAGCTTAGGTTCTTCGATAGTCTTTCCATGCCACTTTGCTGCAACAGCATAGCAAGTCAAGACTATTAGAGATAATTTACTATAACTTCTAAGGTTTTCTAATTTATCCTGTGTCTCTTTCTAGTGATAGTTCTTGTATTGCATGTGGTGCTGTCAGCTAAATATGACTTAGTGGGCTGTGCAGCCTATCAAATTTTGCAAGCTCATTTAGAAAGCTCTTATCAGAGCTTAAATTCAGAGTTTTCTCCTGAAAGCACAAGCATGTCCCTAAAGAGAACTAAGAGAGACCAAATACTTCTGGCATTTGCTTAAAAAAAAACCCAAAAAATGAAAACACATCATCTTGTAGGGAACTGAGCACTTCAGGAAAATGCTGGAATGGCAACTCAAAGAAGTATCCACACTGTGCCTTTAAAAAGTAGCAATTTCTATCAGGTTTTATATAGCAGAGAAATCTGTGCTGCCAGTACTGGCTGACAAACATCCCTCAGCTTTTCCAAGAGGAACATGTCTATGGGAAGAGTGCAGTTGACTCTTGATGAGCATTTAGGCTTAGGCTTCTGAGCAAAGACTGTCAACACAAAAAGTATTCTTGCCAGCTACACTGATGCTTTTGCATGACCACTAAACACAGTTTATTTTTTCTGTCTGAATATAGCATTTCTTATATTTTTCTTGCTTTCCATATGGGTATCGTCTGCTGTTCTGAATGCTTAATAGTGTAATATAACAGGAGCATGTTCAGAAGACCTCTCTTATCTGTACCAACATCTCCAGAAGCAACTCTTGCAAAAATACTGCACATCACATTAGAGTGCAACACTAAACATAACTCACCTCATCATGAATACAAAATCATATTCATCCTATTTATCACTGTTACGATAAATTAGTGAGTAACAAGAAGAAAAAAAAAACCCAGCAGCTTGCTTGCTTATTTAGACTAATGATGATAGTGTCATGTTTTACTTATTAATAGCAGGGTTTTTTAGTAATGGAATACTAACCATTATTGTAAAAGAGAAAGCTATTTTAAGTGTTAAATATCAAAAAAAGCCACATCTAGCACCCCTGAAGATGGCATCTGCAAGAGCTGACCAGTTCACTCCATAGTCATCAGCTGAGTGATTTTCAACATGCCGTGGGAGGATGGTCTCAGTTATTTTTTTTAATTATTCTTTTTTTTACATAAGAAATAAAGTTTAGGAAATTTTTAAGAAATTAAGAATTTAAGGGGAAAAAAAGGCTAAGAACCTAGGTCAAATTTTGTGAGTCATTCTTGGAGCAGACCACATTTCACTAATTCTAAATCAAAATTTACCTGTCAATACAAATTTGACACAAAAGTTCCTATTTTTATTTTATTTATTGATACTAGTCTAACTAGCCTAACTCATATTATTTTTCTTGTTCTGACTAAAATTTCCATAGGGATGGCAGTTATGCAGAAGGAGCTCAGGAATTTTTTGTCTGGTATGATAACTAAAGTGCTGCCCCGGGTTATGTCCAGTGTAACTAATACTAGTGAGGTCTAGAGGTCTTGTTATAGGACTAGGAGAGCACATACTGTTATTTAGTTTTGTACCAAAGAACAGAAGGCAAACCTTTACATTATCTACAACCGTTATGTTCACTGAAACTGGAAAGAGGAAGAACAGAGGGGAAGGGTAGTTGTAGAATATCACCTTGGGGGTCTCATTTACAGGAGTTACTTTTTTTTCCCTCCCAGAGAGTTGGGCAAAACAAAAAGCATGTGCAGTAAAAACTAAAATCATCACATCAACACTAGACAAACAGAAGAAATGGGCATAGGCAAAATAATTGGTAATTTACATTTTTACAGTCCAAAATTTTGTGTAAGACTTTCATACAAGACTTAGGAATATCAGTGAAAAGCTTTGTAAAACGTTGATGGAGATGTCAGGAAAAACTTCATCTCACGTTTTAAGTCAAAGTGAATTTTGTTGTTAGATCTCAATTCACACAGCACACACTACTGATGGGATGGTAGCAATGACTGTATTTAGAGTTGGACTCAATTTGTGTTAATTGGGAGCTCCAGTTCACCTACTTTACCTAGTATTTTGAGTAAACAAAGCCCTTAAAGTGAAAAGAGAATGCAATTCAAATATTTGTGAGGGATTTTTGCAATATGGTATTTTGCTTTACTACAGCTGAACAGAATGTGTGTGAAGAAACAGACAGAAAGCAGCAGAGTGCATTGTATTCTTCTTGACCATATCAAACCAGACTCACAGAACTTTTCCGTGCTTCCAAGAAACGTCACCCACACAAGGAATATAACCCAGCATGCTGAAGGACAAAAGCTGGGACCTCATCCCTGCAAGTAAAAGTCTTCATAGATTCACAGTTTAAGTGCTTCTGAGAACATAGTTTAGCTCTTTGGTGTACCACAAGTATGCAGCCGTTTTGCTAAAAAGTCCCAGCTGTATAGTAATCAGCACACATTTTTAATCCATCCATCCATTCCCTGTTATGAAAGGCCAATAGAGCATAATAGAGAATTTTAACAAGCATCCACTGCTTTCAGTTATAACCTCCACTTGAGCCAGCTCTTAATTTCTGTAGGTGCTGAACCAATACACCACAGAGATTCAACGAGACTGTAAGTCTTGGATCTCTAATACACATTAGAGAGTGATTCACTGGGGACAGATGACATAAAAGTAGGAGGATGATGAGGATGTCACCCTTGCCCAATAATACAGTTCAGAATTATACACTGTCCTTGTTGCATAATGCGACAACAATTAGGGTGCTACATAGCATACCTTCTGGCCTTTAACACCTCAGCCGTGTTCAGCCATAAGAACAGAGACTAACCCTTGGTAGCACCACACAGACACTCAGTGTGGAGGGGCTGGTGGTGGTGGTGGTTTGTTTTGGTTCTGTTTTGGTTTTGTTTCAGTAGAAAAACCTGGGAAAAGGCTTCAGTATGTTCTATTTTTTTAAAAAAGTAATATTCTTAAGCAGTAGAACAGATTTTTTACAGCATAGGCAGCTATAAAATGGAATCTGACAAAAGGGTCTGTTATTTATCTGCACAATGTCATTCCAATTTTGCCAATATCTTAAGGCTAACTTGCTGCAACTTTTCATTGAAGTGAGTGCTTTTCATTTCTCCTCTTTGAAAATGAAAAGTTTTACATTTTTAAAGGTGGGAATGTTTGGAATAAGCAATATTATTTAAATGAGAACCTCAGCTACTTCATGCTGAACCCCAGAAGGTTTTGCCGACCTTATTATGCCTGATGACTTGCTTATGGGAAAGGACTAATCTCCCCTTTCATCTGGAAGGTTTCCCCGCCAGAAATCCAGTATCCAGCAGTCATGCCAAAGCACACGAGTGTCCCTTTTCCAAATGACATGGCTTTTAACAGACTGTAACATAGAGACTACAGAGAAACAAGACAGATAAAGAGCCTGCGAGGGAAATTTCTCAGTCATGAAATCACACATATGGCTGGTGTTTTCCTCTCAAATCTCTGAAGAAACATCCAGTTTTGTAGACATATGGACATGAAATGGACCATTCTGTCTGTACATGTGAAATATGATTATCTGTCTTTGAGTTATCCTCGTTATTCACCTGGATATATTGTGCAACCCATCCTCTGCCAAAAAGGTGCATTGGGAAAGTAATTATGTATGAAGATATTTACAAAACATTAGAATAATTCATTAATGAAAACTGACAATTGTGACTTCAATAATTTTGTAAGAGAAGTAGCATATTTAATAACAATTATGGTATTAATAATAATCCTAATTTCAGTCCATTAATTGTGGTTTTTAGTAATCTGAAGAGCCATCAGCATAGTTTTTAAATTCTCATTATTCATATAAGTAAAATTGCTGAGTAAAAGATTCCATTTCAGTCTTGTCTATGTGGTTCTAACCCAACCAGAGTATACGTTCTGTAATCAAAAATTATAGCTAACTCTATTTAAAATTCTTTTAGAGACTAGATTGTTAACAAAGAAATAGAAATTTATTAAAATATTTCTCAAAACTAGTACAAACAGAAATGGAAAATAGCATCAGTAAGTACACCTCATATATTGATATATAAATGATGGATTTTTTAAGTTTTGTCACAAAACATAAATGAATATACATTTATCTGCCTATAGTCTCTGAATTTTAGTCTAAAAATGAAGCTCAGAAGTATTTTAAAATTATTTGAGAAATTTATTTAGGTATATGCTTATGAAAAAAATGTTTTGTTTAGAGCCTTCATTCTTACAACTCATTAATAAATTTATTTAATCCTTATGTTTTTGAAAGGAAAAATCTTCTATTCAGAGAGTTAAAAATCATGATTTTGACAGATATAAAAGATGCCTAAAGATAGACAAGTAACTCCCAACCTATATTGAAATCAAGAGGGGCTATGCATCCCCAACATATTCAGAAGTCTAAAGACAAATATAAATCTTATAATAAGCGTCAACAATTTGGAAGAAATCTGTATTATCAATTCATGTGAATGAGATTGTATTCCCTATTTGGGGAATTCAATCCACACCTGTTCAAGCATGTAAACATGGCACTACTTCCTAGACACTTCCACATAAAAACCTCATTATACAGTAGCACTACAGCCTGCTTGCAAAAGTGCTGTATACTAAGTTCCTTAAAGAAAAAAAAAAAAAAAAAAAATCCTTAAAAAAACCCCACCCCAGTAAAACAATAACAACAACAAAAATAATTCACAGTATGACGCAGGCTAAACACCATTTTCGGTTTTGACATCTGTCTCCATGGATGAGCTAAAGGAATTTTCCACCAAAATTTCTAAGGATTTTGAGAAATATTTTAAGAAATAAATTATATGGAAGGAAAAGCACCATTTTTACTTCATGTTGTTATGTCTATCGGGTTTTAAATACTGATGTTTTTAGGTACTGTTAATTATTGCTAAATCTTTTCACTTTTTCTATTCTTCTGATTTGACTGCACTTCAACTAGAAGAGTACTTCCTTGGGAGTTCATGTGTGACATACAACCATAAATATCTGGCATCTTTTTCCAAGCATAAGTTGTGGTGCATCTTCTAAACTGTACAAGCATATAAGCTTCATCTCAAGAATCTTAAAAGTGCTTAAAAATCAATAATTGAGTGTTTTGTAAGAGCATCATCAACTCTCTAGTGATGACTTAAGAGGACTTTGAAAAAAGGTCATTGTGTAATACTTGAGAAAGTGTAACTCCTCTCACCTTCAGCATTAGAACACCTCTTCATCTTAAAAATAATTGCATAATAATGCACATGAAGCAAATAGTTTATTTCCACATATAGATATTTCATACCAAAATAATGTCCATTGTTGGATAATTTGTAGCCACTAAATACATAGACAAGTGGAAAATTTTGATATATTGTTTGTGGAAACAATATAATCCCCATCTATATCGAGTAATATTCTCTAAAAGACTACAGTGCTCAAAAATTAGTATAATTCAGTGCACTGTAGACAACAATGGTCTTCAAATACATGAAAGTTGGTGCACTTCAGACTAGTATAATTTGTTGTAGCCTTCAGAAGGTTTACTGAACCGGTTGCATGGTGCTACTTTGGCAGAAAAACATTGTTGATGGACACCAGTTAAGCTTTGTTGCAGTCACTGTTCAGCTGCTCTATTCTTTTAATTCAACACATTCACCTCTACCTAAACTGACAGGTAACTTCAAAAGAAGAAAGAAGGATTATACCTATTCTATTGACTTCCCCTTGAGAAACAGAGGACAGAAGCAGGAATTTGCAATTTTTCAACTTTGGCAACAAATCTACCTACACTTACTTTAAGTTACCAGGTTGTTTATTTGATCTGTCCCTTATATATGTAAATCTGTATTAACTTGGTGGAAACACTTCTTCTAATTTCAGAAAATTTTAATCACATTGCATTCCATTTTTTTTACAACCTTCTACTACCTCTTTTGAGGAATGTTTACCCTAATGCCACATATAAAATGGTGTAAAATAATTAGAGTAAAACTTGCCTCCATGAGTGAATTTTAAATCTGTAATATTGTGTAGGTGAAGGTGGGGAGCTACTTGTTTTAAAATTAGTTGTAATAGAAGCTATATTACCTGGAAATATTTAACATTAATGGTAGTTAGTATTTTGGCATAAAGGATTACCTATTTAAGTCTCACATGGTGCTTAATTGTATTTTGTTTCCTCACCCATAAAACCTAGAAAAGAAACATAAGCCAAAGAAGAGAGCATAAGCACTAGATTTGAATATTCAACTATCTTGGCTTGTGTCATATCATAAACTTGCTTCCAGCAATTCTTAACACTTCATATAAACAAGTCACAATAAGAAGCTTCTTACCGTTTCACTGTGAGGATGCACACTGTGACAGAGGCATTTTTAAGAATCCAATTTACTACCGTTTCCCTGAAGAACAGGGCTAAACTGAAGAGATGTTAGGCAATTTTGAGAAGTTTTGAGTTAATCTCATGGTCTGAGGTGCCAAAAGGGATCGGTCATCTCAAGATGCTCTCCCTCAAACTGGCTTCAAAGCCTTATGACCCTCTGTTTCACTGGACGTGTCCACAGTAAATTGCTGAGGATATGCAGAGGAATTGAATTGAATTCCATTGCATAAATAATGTGGTATCATGAAAAAGGCATAGATGTTGTAGACCTGTATATTCTTATCCCAGGTGTGTCTCCATGTTGCGAACTGATGATGACTACACATTATACCATGTCAGTACATTTCATTGCAAATTTCAATATCACTGCTCTCAATGTTCCATTTTTCTGATTTGCATCAGTTATTCCAAAGGAAAGCCTTCAGAAAATATGCAATATTGTGGCACACAAGTAAATGGAATGGAGTTGATTTCTGTGTAGGTAACAGTAAATAATGGCTCTATAGAAATGTGCCACAGTAATTTTTAAAGCAAAGCTGCTGTATTAGTTAATGTTTGAATGTTTGGTAATTCAATTCAGAAGAACAAGTTTTCCTGAAAGGTTATGTTGTATTAGAACAATCAAACATCTATAAAATGCCTGTTTAAGGAAATAGGACTCACTAATTGTAAATGACAAATCTACGAGAATGTCTTTAATTCTTTACAGGATCTGTAAGAGGATGCACTCAGTTTTCTGGTACATTACTGTCTGATGGCAATGGGGGCTTCTAAAGTCCCCCCACCTTGTAAAATTAAAATCTTAACCACTGAAATTTTATTGCTAATGCAAATATTATTAGTTTAATTATATACTGCTACTGTAAACATGATGAAAAAAATGCCTAGCTCAGGCAAACACTTAATACACATCTGATTTTCTAATGGTAGAAAAACGTAACTCTTTATGTTTCAGGACTGAAAGTGTCAGTCTTTGGAATGGATACTCAAACTGTAAAAGACAACAAGAACAAAGAATGCTAAAATAAAATTGCTTCATAAAATTCTCATAAGTTTTTGTTCTATTGTCTTTTAAATTAATGTTTCCTTTTTCAGAACAGAAATTGCTTCCACCATTTTTAATGTAAAATGCTTATCACAGCTTCCATGTATAAAAAAAAAATGATGTTATGAAAGATTCTTAAGAAATAGTTTTCACATGAATGGTTTATAAAACTTAAAGCAGATTTCAGTTGAGAGTTTTCTTCTATTTTCAAGTTCTTGTAGCTAGCTGAGAAAAACTGTTCTTGTCTTTTTCCCCTTTTCCAGTTTTCATAGGGTTGTGCTACACTATAATATTTCTAGGTTCAAGACATTCATATTAACACTACAGAGAGCAAATGTCTGTGTGACATATGTCCATGTGAGAAGGACTGAAACTTGTGATATTGTAAGGGCCTCAAGTGCAGCTTAAAGAAAACACTTCCTCTCAGGGGTGGTGGAGGTTATATAAATCCTGTCAAGAGTATCTAATGCCAACTGCATGCCACAAGGCTGCCATAGGGTGAGACTTGAGGGATTACTCAGGACAGCAAAGCAACACTGACTAGACTACTGAAAATGCTGGATAGATTTATCAACATAAAAACATGGTAAGAACTGCAGGGGCCATGCTACAGGTGTTGGTTAACTTTTCTTGTTTTCTATGAACAGAAGATGACTGCTTCCTTTTCTTACCCGGTCAGATTTAAGTAACAAAGGAATCAATATGTAAACACTTAGGAGAGACCAGATGGTGAATGATAAATGACAAGGATCAATTTAATAAAACCTAACAGGCCACAATAAACATAAGCCATCTCTGAAAAAAATTAAAAGAGATGGTTTGCTGGGTAAAGTGATTGTAATTGTTTTAATAGATTTTTAGTAATGATTTTCAGGTAGTCTGTCCTGGAACCTTTATAGAAGAAACCAAAAAATAGGGCTGGAACATACCTCGGGAGGCTGTCTAGTCCATCCTGTGTTCCAAGTAACAAGCGGCACAAACCCCACACCTAACACACTTGTCGAACCAGTTCCTAAAAACCTCCAGCAACAGAGAATCCACAGTCTCCCATGGCAAACTACTCCACTGCTTAACTGTCCTTTATAGCAATATGGTTGTTCTTGATGGTCAAACTAATCATATCACTTCTTGCCCTATCCAGAGACCTTTCTTTTTGAGAACCAACTTTTAACATACAGAAGCCCTAACATTTCCCCAGAATTTTCTGTTTTCCATAATAAACTACCTCAATTCTTTCATCTTTGCACACAACTCATCCTCTGGCCCACAGATTAAAGGCAACTGGATAGAACAGGAGGGGAGATACTGCAGATAGAAATATAAAATAGTACTAATTCCAATATTAAGATGAATATTCTACAGTCATGTTTTGAGAATAATAATGAAAAGACACCATAGTTATATATGCATAAGTTCTTCCATGAAGGGAAATGGCAACTTACCTAACAGTTTTACAGCTTTCGCTATATTTTCTTATCATTTGTGCAGGTATTGTCTCCTAACTGCAGAAATGGAAGTTAAAAATCAGATGTAATAACATTAGCTTTTTTCCCACATACAAGTATTTATAGCTCCCTGCATTCAAATGAAGACCAGCATTAGTTGCATTTGGGATTTAAGATAAAGTAGTACATAGATAAGAGGTATTTTCTGAACACTTTTTTTAGAAGACAATATTTTAGATGTTATAATGGAGAGGAATCAGATGTTATTGCATTTGTGATCTATTTTTTAAAAAATACAACTTGAATTCATAAATTAGTATTTATTAGAAAAATCTCTTTAACAACACATATTATAAAACAGCCATGGGGATTTTTGTATTATCAGCATTACCTCCATCATCTTCTAAAGAGATTTTTGGTTTTCTGTGTGGCAGTTGCTTTAAATTCCAAGAATTCAATGTCTAACATGAAAACCGTTAGCCAAAAATTGAATTTTCTCCTAATTGCAATTGTTTTCTACTGACATTTTTGCTACTGTACAACTATCAAATGTACAGTATTATATTTAATCTGAGGTAGAGTCTTAAAATATAAAATAAACACTTTTTTCTTTAATCTGAGTTAGTGTCTTAAAATATAAAATAAACACATTTTTTCTCTCCTTACTTATTTTCTTATCTTTCAGCCATTCAGACTAACCATTGGTTGCGGTCCTTGGGATTTGATCTTTGCATTATATGAATACTCTAGATCCACAGCACTCTTTGTGCAACTGAACGTATTAAGCTGAAGTTCTGTAGCAGGTACAAAGTGTATATATATTGCAAAAAGTGAGCATTTTAAAGAAAGCTAATGTGTATGCCCTGTAGATATTTTCATGACCTTTTAGACATGTGATTTAAATGTCAAAGGCATGCAAAAATTATTTAAAATTACCCTGGGCCAAGTCTATCTAAAGATTTATTCCATATGTGTCAATGAATGCATGTTACACTTCTGAAAAGTGACTTTTAAGGTCCAACTGAAAATGCCAGTTGCAGAATTTGTATACTTTCACTGATATTGTAAATATTCCTGTCTACTACACTTCCTTTGACTTCTCAATCATTATGATTCAATGTAAAAAGTTTATATGTTATTTGGCTACTATAAAAGAAAGGAAAAAGACAACATTTTAGACTTATTCCATGTTTAAAATGTAAATATATGGCGTATTTATATAGGCTGGTAACAGTCTATCTAAACAACAGAAATGGAGAAATTCAGTATGGAAACTCTGTCTTTTCAATGTATCACGTCAGTTACGAACAGATAGCTGGTGCTGACTTTCTTCCAAAAAGAGGTGATTTTTTTTCTTCTGTTGTAGAAACTGAGTGATAGATTGTGATATGTACTACACACACAAAAAAAATTACATGAAGACAGAGGTAAGTAAAAACTTCCTTCTCCACTCCAAAGTGGCTTCCTACATCTTTGTTTGGATTTTCCAAGGGTAAAGGAAGAGCAAGAACTTCACAACTTATCTCATCCATCCAATTAGAGGGCAAAACAGTGAGTCCGTTTGCTTCTCCCAGAGTATTATTGTACATAATTTGTCTCAGCCAGCATGGAGTTGCTGTCCAAACTTTTTGAAAATGGTGTCAATTTACTTTGTCCAAAAGAAAAGAAATTCTGCTTAAGGCACAGACACATTCAAGAATTTTACAATATCAAAGACCAGGTTGGCCATAACAGATTTTGTATAAGAACTTCACATTACCTTTGAAATAATGAAATACCATTTGGCAAATTAGCTCTGAAAGTCTTCACCTTCTTTAGCTTAAGTGAGACCTTTAATTCAATTTTGCTTCAGGGTGTTTTGCTAGTTAATTAAATGCAATGTGGTAATGCAGAGCTCAGTGAAGGTCTTTTCTTCAGATAGAGCACCTGTCTCTCAGATGTTAATAACTTCTTCAGTATGCAGAATTTGGGGGTGGTGTGACAGCATACATGGAGACAGAGGTATGACTGTAGCCTGAACTTTGGTATAGATCTGTCTGCTTCCTACCTTATCGTTAGTTTTCATGTCTCTTCACTGCTTGTTGTATCTCACTTGACTCTTATTTTCTTTGTATTGATGGAGACTTTGAAAGCCAAAAACCACTGTAAGGGCAGGAAATGCAAAGTGTGGTCACTTTCTGCATCCTATTATGAAATAAAATTGCTCAGTATCCTTTGTGCAACATGAGGATTCATTTATTGATTCAGAGTACCATCATTATACCAGAAAATTGTGTAATATATTGCTACCTTTCAACAACACAAAGTGGGGGGAAGGGAAGGGAGAAAAAGGAGAGAAAGATAAATGATAAACAAAAGAACTTCTTTCGTCAAGCAAACATCATCATCCAGTGGACAGACTCTAAAATGATACTTCTAGAAAGCTAATAATAATTTTTATAATAGAATCATTGAATGGTCTGATTTGGAAGGGATCTTAAAGATAATCTTGTTCAAAGAGACTTGGAACCACTAGACCAGATTGTTCAAAACTCCATCAACCTGGCCTTGAATGCTTCCACAACTTTTCTGATCAACCTGTTCCAGTGCCTCCTCACTCTCCTAGCAATGAATTTCTTCTAAGTATCTAATCTAAACTTACCTTAAATAATTTAAAGCTATTAATACTTGTCCTATTACTATATGCTCTTGCAAAAAAATCCCTCAGCAGCCATCTTGTAGGCCTTCTTCAGATACTAAAAGGCTGCAATAAAGTCTCTCTTGGAACTTTCTCTTTTCCAGGCTGAACAGTCCCAATTCTCTCAGCTTTGGAGAAGTTCTCCATCTGTCTAACTAGTTTTGTGGCACTCTTCTTGGCCTGCTCCAAAAGGTCAATGTCCTTCCTGTGCTGAGGACCCCAAAGAACTCTCCAGCTGGGTTCTCATGAGAATGAAGTAGAGGAGCAGAATCCCCTTCCTCGCCCTGCTGGCCATGCTGGTTTTGATGCAGCCCAGGACACATTTGGCTTTCTGAGCTGTAAGCAAGCACTGCTGCCTCATGTCCAGCCTCTCATCCACCAGCACACCCACCACCTTCTTTGCAGGGCTGCTCTTCATCCATTTATCCCCCAGACTGTGTTGATACTGGGGATTGCCCCTTGCTCTTGGCTTTGTGCAGTTCCATGTGGTTACCTTGGACCCCCCTATCAAGCTTGTCAAGGTCCCTCTTCATGCTCCCCGAGTCCCTGTCTTGCGGTCCATCCACTGGAGAGGTGTGGAAAGAGAGATTGCCATAGAAGACTAAGGCAAAAATGCTGTTGAACATCTCAGCCTTCTCCTCGTTAGTTACCAGTCTGCCAGCCTTGCTCATCAGAGGGGTACCACTTTCTTTAACCTTCCTTTTCTGGCTGGCCATAGAAGCCCTTCTTGTTATTCTTTGCATCTCTTGCCAAGTTCAGCTCCAGCTTCAAACTTGTGTCTGCCTTTTATGTGCTGGAATATGGCCATTTCTGTGTTTCCTAAACTAGTCTTTTGGGTAGATAACTCTACTTATATCTTAGCAAAATAATCCCTCATATTCAAGAAAGTGGATGTGAATATCTTTCATTGAACAGCCTGTAAGCCCAAGTAAAAAAGATGTACAGAAAAACCTTATTAATAATCATTGATAATGATGTGCAGAATGGATAAAAGCCACCTCACCATGTTCTTCGACGACCTGTTCCAAATAGTGGAAATACTTGCCTTTTAACACAACGATTGTCTTCTGTCTAAATTACCTTTCTCTCTAGGCTTTCCCCCTGCCAAGAGACCACTTAAGTCCCCTGAATATTATGTAAGTAGAAAATGGTAATTAATAGGACTCAATTTCTACATATCTATGAAAACATCAGTAATTAATGACTAAATGATATTTGGGTATTCTAATTATGTAGGTTCAGGGAATGTCCACTTTTAACACAGTCCTTTCCTACTAAAAAAAAGTTAAGTTTATGTGCTTTTTCCCACTGTTCCTAGGAATGATCTCTTATATCTTAGGGACCCTGTGCCTATCAGTCAAGTATCATGACAATTTTTAATGAACTAAATAATTATAAAGACACCTACAATATGGGTTTGAGTTATACATTTTGCAGGACCTGAGTTAAAGTTTTATCTTAGTGCTAGTGTGCAAGCAGCCTCCAGGACCTTTCTACACTTGAAAATACTCTTTTATATATTTCACTCTTTTACTCATTCACATCTTCCTGATGGAACCGTAAAGAGCAGCAGTCAAGAAGGTTGCTCAGGCACAAAACAACATTAATTCATATTCTGCTGTCCAGAACCAGCTGCAAAGGAAGTCAAAACAGGTGAGCAATGAGAAGTTTCTGAAAACATTTCAGAGATGGACTGAAAGACTGTTCTGCAGTAGATTTGTTATGCTTCTAACTTTCCAGGAAAAACATAAATGAGCTCTAGCAGTGTTACATTTGGTACCTATTGCAGACGGAGGATAAATAAAGATTCTCCAATAGTCTTGGCAGACAAATTAAATGGCTGTGAACCCATAAGGAGAGGGAGAAAAATCCAGTGTGATAATAAATCTCGCATGTGTGACCTTATACTGCAGGGGGACAAATCAAGAATTCTCTTTCTTGCCTACATTTTCAAACATGTTAAGTTCAGATTTTTTTTTTCTTTAGTTGTCTAACTTGCACTTAGGTCTACAAAGAGATAGATAATATGCCTGTTAAGTATCATAAAAAAAAAAAGTATGTCCATTACTACAAATAAAGAAAAAAAAATTTGAATTCAAATCACAGAAATAGAAACAAGGGATTCTATATGATCCAAAACCACCTGAGAGGATGACTTCTGCTTTATCCTAATTTTGTATTTACTAAGTTCACAGTCTGTTAAAGCCTGGCTTGGCACATATATCTAGCTCTAAGGTACCTTGTGTAACCCTTGGAATTTTTAAAGAAACTTCCTCTGGTGCAAGGTATAACTCATTATAAATGTCTAGCAAACAAACATCTGTTTTGCTTTTCAATGGGACTAAATAAAATTATATATAGAACTAAGCAAGAATCTTTAGGACAAGATAATGCTGCTGACATAACTGTTCTTTAGCATTTCTAATAAAAAAATCCCATATAACTCCCAGGTTTCCCAAAGGGATAAGAAATATCTGCTATCCAGTGAATGACTTGGCTCTAATTTCTACAGGATGCTTAAAAACCTTGTCTTTAGCCTTCAGAGTTTTCTGTTGTCTTTACCATCAACCTGTAAATTTACCCAGACATTCATTGTAGGCCTACCTAATATTCAACCATTATTGATTGTCTGCCTAAGATTTTATCGATGAGCAGTATTTATTCACTGAAAAGTATAGTGATGAAGCAATAGTTATGAACCTCTGCAAGTTCTGTTCCTGCATCTAGAAGAGGGAAAATGTACTTTTGTGTTTCTGGAAAAACCCTCGATCTTTATTCATTCCCACAGCAGTAATAAGGGGGAAAATAGCTTTGAAAGCAACTGTTCTTATTTTCAAAGTTAGGTATCTTGTCATCATTCATGTAGCTTAAAGAGCAACTTCAAGATTATGAGTCCTGAGCTTGTCAGTTGGAGCTGCAGACCTGATTTACCCAACTTCCTTTCCCCAATGCACAGAGAATGAGAGAATTACTGCTTTATGCAGATCTGTCCATATTTAAGTATAAATTGTTTATAGATATTAAATAAAAATTTCAACTGTGTTCATATAAAATACTTGATGAAAGGAGTAGTGCTGTGAAAAATGTAAAGAACCAGCTGAAAACAAGACAACGTGTTTAACACTGTAAGAAAGACAATAAAAGTAACTCAGCAGCAAACCCAAGGAGTCATTTCCACTTGGTAATGCTTTTTAGATTAGTTGTCTTTTTCTAAGCAGAGGGCATTTGACCCTTCCAGTGAATAGAATTCACTAAACTGCTTCCTGTTTCAGAATCTGTGAAACCAAGGGGTGAACATCCTCAGGAAACCCAGGTAGGTTGACTATGGCCGAAGTGGGTGCTTCAGGAGCTGCTTGTACTAGCTGAAACTTGATTTGCAACAGGGTAAAGGTTGAAAGCTCAAAGATCATGAAATACAGACAAAATAACAGTACAGGCAACGACTCTTCTGCTTTTGCAAAACTCATACGAACAAAAAGCTAAGTGAATTCCTTTTCTGTATCACAGTGAAGAAAAGAAGTTCAAGGAGAAAATATTTATCTTTGAACAGAAAAAAGCATTAAATAAAAAAGCTATCATGCTAGCTTGTTGCTAAATTTCTAACCTGACAAATATTACACAAGTTGTGCACATACGAATGGTAAGGTTTACAAGATAAAGTGGAAAAAAACCACAGGCCTTTATGAAACAGAAGTCTCATATATAACGTATTTCTGGGGTTTGAGCAATTTCTATGTCTGTTTTGAGGTATCAAATGCTGACCATTAGGTGATAATAATCAAAACATATGTGGAATTCATAAAATTGGAGTTGAAGCATGTCTCAGTTTGATGGCAAGTAAATTAAAAGTTTGGGTTTAAGTCATGCCTTTTCATTGCTACTAGGTCAGCTCTGTTGTCTACATCCTCCAGTCCTGTACAGACATTCCGCTGCTGAATAGTGCCCAACAAAACTGGGCACAAAAATATTGACAACATAGAGTGTTGTAGACACACGCACATAGTTCCTGTTAGGTATTCTTTTTTAAGTGTAAATTTCATATAGAACTTATTTAAATGTTTAGATGCATAGTTAGACATCTGAAATATTAGGTGAAACCATACTTCTAAACTGGAATATACATGTAGAGGTATTTAGTTTAGTTTTAGGTCAGCAATTGTAGCAGAAGTTATACATATCACATGAAATAAGGACCCAATTGTTTTTTACACTTTTACTTTCAAACTAATTTTTTAGCTTATCATACTGAGGCTAGATCTGAGGCAGTCCCAGTCACTGAGGACAAGTACTTAAAAAAATATCAAGGAGCAAATAAAAGATATTTTTAAATTCTATTCTTCGTCTAGTAAGATAGCATAATTTTATTTTATCCATGGAATTGGTGGGTTTTTTTGATTACTTTAAAAGTTTAATTTTTATTACATTTTTATGTGTCCTCTGGCAATAGCAACATGGTGCTTGACATTAGTGTTCAACTATTAGTGGTAAGCTGGTACCCAAGACCAACAACTTGAACTGTAATACCAATACTTACTGTGCCAGCTCTGGGAATGAAATTTGCCAAATGCTGTCAACAACTTTAAGGCAGACTCTGTTACGAACATGAAGTTTCTGGGTCCGTTGTTTTGTTGTGCTGTAGGAATAGGAATGACATTTATGTGGCACTTTTATAATCAGAAAAACTTATTTTTAATAAATAGTTTTGTTGTGTAAATAACTTTGTTGACAACACCACAGTTCACCTAGAAATCTTGTGCCTGGAATTTTCATTGATGTCTATCTGTAGTTCAATATACTGCAAGAGAAACCTCAGGAAGACGTATTTTCCTTTTCAAAAAGAAATTTATCTTTCCCTGCGTTGCTAGCAACACAAGCTCTTCTCCAAAAATCTCCACAGACAAACCCTGTAAGTGATATTCTGCTTTAAGGAACAGTTTCCTCAGCTGCTCTGTGTATTATAGTTAACCAACGCTTGCAACACATGCACTGACCTAAGAAGTGGAACTAAACTGTGTGAAAAGGGTGCTTGCTGTGCTGAGACACACACAGACTTGTGTGTGTGTATGTCCATGGAACTTGCATCCTCAACCACACCAGTGCTGTCATATTTTCCTTAACATGAGATGACCCACTACAGCAGGTACTAAAGTCCCCTGTGCTGTCCAAGACCATGGTCTCACCCTGTCTAAGGGGACCAGTAAAAGATACAATCACATCGTAAGCTTCTGTTCTCAGAAATATTAGTTGGGCTGGTAGAATTCCTGAACTGAAGCAGACCACAAATGATCTTAGCAGGCTACTGTGTGACCTATACACACAAGGAGTATGGGATTTGTATCTGTGCAGTCCAGCAATTTAATTGGAGATCTAGATGTGAGGAATACATATATTGTCTGCACACTGTGAAAATGCTCTACCTAATGCTTGTTTCAAAACAAGGAGCCCACTAGATCCAGCTGACCCCCAGGTAAAAATGTTTATCTTTCCAGTGACTACAGGAAATGTTTAACTCTGTGTATTCAGGATAATTAGGATTCAACCACCTTAAATACAAAAGCTATAGTTTAGGAGAACTCTCCCTTCTGTTCTACTAGTAGGAGATATAATCTTAGAATGGTTATTGTTCCAGCAGGATGACAAATCTCACCCTAAATTTAGAGAATCTATATTTAAAGTCTGAAGCCTAAGGAATCTGAAGTTTTCAGTAAGAAGTTTTTTTCTGTGTAGCATTTTGCACACAAATGTACTTGACTAAAACTAAAATAGATGCCACAGAGTCAGACAGGAACCCAAAGTCCTCCTTGGTTATCATTGTCACCAAGAAAGGGAAGTAAAAATTAAACTTGACTCATTATTCTATTGATGTAGAAAGCAGGAAGGAAGCCAGCTGATGCCACTGCAAAGTGATGAATACGGCAAAGTAGTCCCTCAGCCTCTACCAATTAAATGAATAGTTACATTCTGAGTAAATAAATATGCGTGATAAACCTGTTGAGCTGTAAAAGAGCATTCATACATTGTACAAAGCTGCTTTAGAGGTTGAAGTACCCAGTGTGTTGTTACAAATGCTCTAAAAAAAGGAGAAATTTAATATAGTAAAATCTATCAAACAACTCTAAAAAGAGGTATCAGAAATTATCATTAAGAAGTGTAACCTTCCTGAATGGTTTAATTCAAACCTGACATAAAAATCTCTAAGTTCCATATGCTTATTTTAACCAGGGGTATATGCCCTCAAATTGAAAGCTAAATTATGATCATAAGGTTTTTATTTCCTATTTGTAGACAAATCACTTACGTAGATACCACAATGTAATGCAGAATTAAGAAATGTGAGATTTTTAGTTGAATTGCAAAGCAAATTAACAATGATAAGGGTTCTAAAACAATCTTAATTGGTTATTTCATTCTAATTTCACTTAAAGGTAAAATACTTAAATCCTGTTATCAGTGTTGTCATCAACTTATTATCCATCATTAACTCCAGGTTAAAGCTGCTGGTTGCCATCTGTTACAATTTCTTACTGTTTTCTTGTCTTAGATGGCAGGTTGCACTATTAGATACCTTGGTGCATATATTGAAGTGCAATAAACTCATACAGACATTTCTCTCTCTCTGGTAAAACCCAGAAAAAATTTTAAAAGTTAAAATAACCCAAAAAAAAACAACCCCCCAAAGCACCTAGTCTGCCAGCAATACAGTATTTGGATTAGAACTGGAAACAGTTTCTTGAATGCAAAAAAATGTTAAGATGCAAACTGTCTACTAGAATTAGCACACTAGGGAATTTTTAAAGAACCAATAATCAATGATCTTTTCCTAAACTGCTGAATGAATTTTAAACCAGATGAATTTAGATCAGCTGGCTTTCGGGGGAAAAAAAAAAAAAACAACAAGAAAACAAACAAACAAAAAACCCCAAAGATCTAAATTCCTTTTCACAGGTAAGACTTTGTTATAAATATGAATCAACTGCATTAGTTTGCCTCAGTAACAGCAGCCGTTATCTCTATATCTCATGTCCACAAGCAAGATATCAAGGGAAAACCTTAAAAATACCCAAAAAATCAAGTCTTAGAGGACATGCAAAAGAATGAGAATTTCTGTTGCTGCTTATGAGTATCTGCTTTTTGGATTATCAGAAGCCTTTGCTTTCACAAGTTGGCCTAGTTTGTCACTTTCCACAAGCTCTAAATGCATATACAGAAGATGATAGAAAACAAACACTATTACAAATTATGAAACCATGAGAACAAAAAATATCACTTGCAGGCAGATTAAAAAACCCCAAAACAACCAACCAACCAACCAAAAAAAAATACAAACCAGAAATGAAAAAAAGAGCACAAAATGTTCTCTCTTTTTTTTTCTAACGTTCTCACGTTTCTATGTCTATGAAAGGAACAAATCAAGATCAAAAGTACACTGTGTTCTAAATTAAGACAGAGATGAGTGAAAATGTGTTTTTATTGTGTGTTAAATGTGTGGAAGGAAAAGTTAGAGAAAGAATGGAGGTCAGATTAGGAAACTGAAAATTCAATAATAGATGTTAGACTAGATTGAGTAACAAAATATCTGAAGCGCTGATGTATTAAAAACCCAACCAAGCAACAGAGAAATCTAATGCAAATTTACTTGCTGCTCATAACATAATGTAATTTGAACAGATAAGCCCATTCTGCTGGAATGCCAGAAAATAGGTTAGTAAACACTACCTGGTTGAGCGTATCTGTGTCTTATCACAGCCACACTGCTGCTCCCACCAGCATTGGTGCCTGTCCTCTCCCCGAGCCCAGGGTGTGACCAGTGAAACAATTAATTATTCACTGAGAGAAAAGCTGCCTTTATGATTCTTCCCCCCCAAAAAAAACCCCTCACATATGCCACTCACACACATGCCACTCACACACACACACTCCAAAGTGAAGAGCATGAGGATACTTGTATCTCAAGGAACAAATAGTAAACAGAGTAATGTTTCTATTTGTACTTGCTACCTAAGTACTCCTATTTATGCTCCTGAGCTGACAGAAGCTCAGGGCAAATTCCAAGTTATTTGTTTCCACAAGTGCTTTTCCTATCCTTCCCGGATTCTCATCGGCTAATAACAAATGCAAGGGAGGACAAGACTACTGACTATTACAGAGAGGGAGATTGTCACTGCTTTTTTAGGTTATCCAGGGAAATAGTGCTCCCCTCCCTCAGCAGCATTCGATTTGTGACTCCAGTGACAAAAAGCTGGGAAAGGACCAAATGAAGTAAAGAAAAGGAATGACTCTGGCTTTACTTCTCACTGCCTTGCATAGTGGGCCAAGTACATCAGAGAGAAACCTGCTTGTACAAAGGGATGATGTAATGTTCTCCTTCCTCATTGACTGAGGGAGTAGGAAGAAAAATGATGGGCTGCAGCTTGTCTAATTTGCTATGACTTAAGATGCTGGTCAAAACGCAAGTTTTATCAAGAAAAGAAATTTAAAAAACAACTACCAAAACCCACTTATATCGAAGAGAATCAAATCCCACGATTTATTCAATGCCAGAAGTCCATCAGTTCTCTTGGAGCACTGCTCCTTGTTAGGATCTGTGCGTTTGTGTAGCATGCAGTGTACAGCAGACAGCAGCTTGTATGCACTGCAAGGCTTAGCTCTCACCCAGTGACCAAAGAAAACTGGTAAAATTCAAAGCAGAAACAATACTGAGTCATACAATAAACAAACAAATCAATACAGTCCTTAAAAGCTTGCTTGAGAAAAGGAGTAATCTGCAGCTGATCCTGAAACAAAATGGATGGAACAAGTACCAGATAATTCTAAGGATGAATGTTTTTATTCAGTAGTGTAAGGTTCAATTAAAAAAGTAGAGAACGTACATACCCCCAACTGTTTCCAAAATTAGAACACTTTTATTTTATAGGATGGTTACATTTTAAGTGATACGTCTATTGGGTCAAATACTACCCAGAAATCTCCAGGAAGATTTTTTTTTTCTCATTCGAAAACAGCTATTTATTCACTTTGCAATTTTTCTAGATTTATATTCTCAAATCACTGCAACTCCTTTGAAACTATAAGGCTCCATATATTAATTAGCAAAATTGAATAATGTTTTAAAGAAGCACAAAGCATAACTTATTTTTCTGGTCCTGTAATCAACTAATACAGCTTTGTATGAAGAAGAGAGACATCTTTGATTAAAAAAAGAAAAACAGTTAAATGCTACCATCAATTAATTGGGGGTGAGAAACAAAATGAACATTTTTCTGTAGGAACAAAATTACTGAGGTGCACTTATTCCAGAAAGATATTCTTAGCCTGAGGAGTGAAGATTCCGGCACCTGGAACTCATTTGCAGTGATTAAATATCTGTATTGTTACACGAAAGTGAAATCCAATTCCATGAACTTATGCAAAAATTTTCAAAAAGCCTCATATTTATTTTTCGAAAGACAAGGAAGCAGAGCGCTCAAAGACTTAGAGACTGAAAGTGATGAAAACATGAAAGGTAATCTCTAAGTTTTATTGCCAGATGTTTCTGAATTAAAGGGTTCCAGACAGTATACCAGACGAGCAGCTATAGAAACGAGACCAAGAATAGTTGAGTAGTTTGTTGCTATCCTTACAAAATCTAAGCCTCAGTTTTCTCTCTGGTTTTTGTCTTATTTCTCTGGTCAATTGCTTGTTTAATTTTTTAATGATGTGATCTTTCAAATGAGTCAGAAATTTTCTCTGATGTCTCTTGTGCACCTTCTGGGGGGCTTCTCTTCTAATTTTCTCACCATTTTTTTCTTCAGGTTTCAGAACCCCTTTCTTATATACTCCAAAATTTGTTGGATGTTGCCTGAATTTCCGACTGAACCAATATGCATTCCAATTCAAAATCAGAAATAGGCTGGAATAACTCACCACTGCCATAAAAGAGTAAAAGAGATAGAGCACCTAGGTCAAAGACTGCACTGAGGAAAATACATGAAGTTAATCTAATTATTAACTTACACACAGACTTCTGCAGTTATATATCAACATGTAAACACCCAGGGTCCCAGCTTCATTTGACTAGTGTTAGATGAACGGAACCCATCTTTCTATCTGTGTCTATGAACGCCATTTGATCTGCTTGAATGGAAAAGGGTTCCTTTGCTCAGCTGGATAACGCATGTTCCTACCCGCACTGAGTAACTAACCCATGCAGATGAATGTGAGAAGGATAGAAAAGGGGTTTTTTTAATCTTGGTTGAAACACAAGGAAATTTATTTCCAAGCCCTCAGAGAGTCTTTTAAATCTGTAAAAATGGAAATAAAATTAACTTGAGCAAAAACTCACCAATCCATAAATCCTAGACATTGAAAATTGTTTCAAGGCATTGTTAAAGGGACATCATTTGATGATGATGAAGTTCACTAGACTCGCTCTCATGAGTGGACATAACTTCTGCATGGAAGGTAGCTACTCTTTTAAACATACGAGCAAGCAAATAAAAATAGCTAATTGAGCTATTTTCTCCACAGAAGGAGAAGAAAGAATTATTACTGTTTTATCGGTAGTAGCTGAATACCTTTTGGTCACGTACAAAAATTTGAGTCACGATATTTTTCTAAAAAGAAGAACCCCATTACAGAAAAATCCCTAAAGACATATTCTACTTTCACAATAGTGAGAAATCCATTGTCTTTAAAGAAATCAGTGACATACACATCATCTGTTTAAATCATCTACCAAGCTACCGTCTCCATTGCTAGCAACCAGATTGCACTAATTTTAGCAAGCTGAGGAAATACTTAGCATTTTTATCTGAAGTATTTAAGAGAAAACACAATCCCGAAAAAGCTGAGTTGGCTCAAAAAGAACCAGAATTTTCTACTTCAGTGCAGGCAAGTGACAAGAATACTGTCATATAAGGACTTATATATGAGTCCAAGAATCCTGAGTTCCAATACAGGGAAATACCATATATTATGTACGCCATATATACAAGTTCTGTATGTTTAGAGGCTACAAGTGAATCTTGCAGCCATTAAGATTTGCAGTCAGCTTTTGCTCTTAAACCACTGCTGGTCTTTGTGATGTAATTGAGTAACTTTACCTTTTTGCTACATCGGATCACTCAGGTTTTTTTTAAGATGTTTAGCAACTTCTAGGTGAAATCTTTGAGCAATGGAATAGGTAAGAGGAAAACAAACCCACAATTATTAAAACACCATTTGTTGGTTTCTTCAAAATTCAGTTATTCTGATGCACATGCTTATATGAAAGTATTTTTGTTCCTTCAAGACAGAACAAACATTTTCTCTCATTTCGTGAAACATAACCTAGAGTAATTATTTTTCTTTCATTGTGGAGATAAAGTTAAAGATAAATTTCAGTAAATCAAAATAATTTCTTTACAACTTATGTTTTTATGATGTGAGAGAGGGTATTATTTTTCAAGACAAAATATAGCCATACTTTATTAAATACAAAAGCTTTACTTGCATAGTACAATTTGTTTACTGGAACCTCAGATAGTACAGGCTAGGCCGGTGCAAGAGCACTACTGCAATGCCATATCCTGGTTTCTATATTGTCATGGTCCCTGTGCTCGTTGGGGCACCTAGTGCATCGTCCAAGATAAGACACTGTTGTATTATTTCCTGGTCTGGCATTAGTTATGTATAGGTCCTTTTGGCAGAGAACTAAAGATTCACTGGAGAATTTTCAACATTCAGAAAATTTAGACTAGATTATACTACAAACTCAGGGCATGCAGACCACAGAAAAACCTGTGCTTTAAACATTGGAATGCACAGATTGTTTAAAGCAAGTGCCAATCTGAGTAAGCTATTTTTTTGAGAAGGTGATGAATGTAAACAAACAAACAGCACAAGACTTTGTGGTCTACATTTCAGTGACAAAAAAAAATTATGGGCATAGTCATAATTTGTGACTACATTCACAAGCCCACTTTGACACAACAGCAGGTGACACCATGACTGGAGGACTGCAAGGGATGGATGACATACCATTTGATATGAAATGGACAAAGCCTTCTTGAAAATTCTGGAAGAAGACTTGTAGCTGCAGACCCTGTTTGTCAAGGAGAACTTGAACCATACTGATATCTGGTGGAAATCTTAGAACACAAACACAAAATTTATGGTGTACATCAGGGAAAATTTTTTGCACAGGCAATGAAGATGCAGGGAGGGTATAAATTCTTGGCATAGGTACCACTCAGAAATCAAAAAGAACTGGAAATGCTGCAGTTAAGTATAACTTTGGCAGAACTGAGCAGGAGACAGTGTTTAAAATCCTGAGAGATATGAGGAAGTCAAATAGTCAAGTAAAACTTGTAGGCAAAATCACATGAGCAACTGACTTGAAGGAGGCCAGGTGAGCTGGTTGACCTTCAACAACCATCTCCTCAAAGAACAATAATTGTCCATTCCAATGTGCCAAAAGTTCAAGCACAGGAAGCCAGCTTGCCTGAACGGGAAAATTCTAAGTGAGCTCAAACGCTAAAAGGATTTGTACAGAAATTGGAAGCAATATTGGGCTACCCAAAAATATCATGAAAATATTTCTCGGGCATTCAGTAGTAAAATTAGGAAAACCAAAGCTCAGCTGTCAGGAGGTACAAAAGAAGCAGTTAAGAACTCATTGTTATCTCAGAAGACCAAGTGTAGACCCATTTCTGAACAAGGCAGAGAAGTTAATGACAGAACACAAGAAAAGGGTGAGGAATGTAACATCTGCTTTGCTTTGCTGTAACTTGAAAAGGCTTCTTTCAGGTCAGCCCCTAATACTGGGGAACAAAACTGGGACGTGTATTACTTGTGTTAATATGAAGCATGGAAGACTCACAGCAAATTTAACATGCAGATCCATGGAACCAGACTGAATGATCTTCAGAGGCAGCTGAGGGAGCCAGCAAGTTTCATTGAGGCACACTTCTGCAGTCACTGAATAGACTAGCATGTGTGGGAGCTCTCTGAGGAATGAGACAGGCAGATGTTACACCTGTTTTCAGGAAGGGCAGATCTGGGGAATTGCAGATTTATCAGTTTAACCAGTGGAGAAGAGAAGAAGCAGGCAATTTCCAGTTAGACACTAGGAAGAGATCTTCCCCAGGAAGGTGGACCGACACTGTAGCAGAGACAAACTAGAATCGCTACCCTTGGACATATTCAAAACTCAACTGGACAAGGCTTTTGTCTAACCTCAGAGACATTAGGCCTGCAAGACTGTTTTAAGCAAGAGGCTAAGACTTGATGATCTTGAGAGGTATATATCTAAATTATTTTGTGATTCTAACTCGTGATTTTGTACAAAAATATTTCGAAAGAATTGACAAGGAGTAATTACTAACTAGTAATACAATTACTAATAAAAATGAAAATTGAAGTTTCCATGAAAGTTTAGCAATAAGAAATTTCTTTTTGAGAAGATCAGAAATCCTAAAAATATTAAGTGGAAAAATTAAAAGATAGAAAATACAGTGCTACTACCTTTTAAAAAAATTGTATGTCTTCCCTATACTGTAGTAGAATTCTCATGGCATTCTACATGTTGGTGAACTAGAAAACCTGTCACTTAATAAGAGTAACCCAAGCCTTTCAGAAAGTGAGGACACTTCTCTCTTTAACAACTCAGTAAATGGTGGCTTTCAACAATTTGTGTATCTAAGAAAAATAAATGTGGAACTCTCATACAATGGTACAAAGGAATGTGAGACCTGGATGCCAATTAATTTGAATGCCTTTAATAATTTCACTGATTTTTCATGCTTTTTTTTTTATTGTTTTTGTTGGTTTGTTGGAGTTTTTTTGCCAGTACCAAAGGGCATTTCACACTGGGGAAAAAAAAAGTATCCCTAATTCTGTAGCCAAACTGTTGCAAGTGACTGCTTCATCTGTCATTTGCTCTATCAGTTGGCATTCCTGCAGATAAAAGAAGTCTTGGTGCCATGAGATGAGTAAGAAATTGGGTCCAATATAGTATGCTAGCAGACTGATTTCTCTCTTTTACACGCCTTCATATTGAGTGGGATGCGACTGCCAAATGAAATCTAGAAGAAATAGTGGATTTGAATGTTACCGGAGATGGGGAGGCTGGGGGGATGGGGGACAATTAACGTTATCATTAAAGCTGCCTGCAGTTGTAACTACATTTCAGTTTGAATATACAGCTCAAGGATTTCTGGCATTTTACACTGTTCCCCTCTTTTTTTTTTTAATTTTGTGGTGGTGGTGGTTTTTTGGGGTTTGTTTGTGTGTTTTTTAAGAGAAATGCTTTGCATCCTTAGTTATTAAGGCAATATCGATACAATAACGATTAATTTAAATGGAGGAAAATTTGGATTTAAAGACCAGATCCATAGTTCTATTCATTGAAACTGCACCTCTTAATTAACTGTTACATTAAACTTGTAACTACTACATTCATAGCGGTCTTCGGTTCATAAATATGCTCATATATAGCTGTATATTTATTTATATTTCATAAAAGATTATTCTTTTGCTAAATGGTGTCAGCTAGAACAAGATTCAATAATCTGCAAGTCTCTTGTGAAATGCTGACAAACAACTCATTAAAAAAGCTGAAGTAACTGTTTCACAAGCAATACTTGCCCACTTCACTCACTGTGGTTTCTAAGGTAAACAAAGGTATAATGAAGGACAATGGCAACAAATACATTTAAGAAAACTATGTATCAACAGCTACATGAAATCTACTACTTAAGAATCTCTTTCTGTGCACTAGGGTATTTTAGCTGAGGCTGAGTGCTTGCAACCTAAGTGTCCAATACATCGCAGCCAGTTTGCTTCATTCCTGAATATCTGTGCACTCTTCCTTGACAATTCTAGAGGAATTGGAGTTAAAGTTGGAGTCTTGGTACAAAGCACCTTCTTAGCCTGCCACAAAATCCCTTATTTCTTCAGTTGTCAAATACAAATTCAGTGAAACCCATCAATTCAGAGAGAAATTCAAGTCCTTGCCCTGAGGCAGTTATTCCCCATGAAACAGTCTATCTACTCATTCCTTCCCAAAAAACACACTCTAGGCTTGCTCCAAAGTATGTTTAAAGTATACCAGGCTAAAAAAGTATACCATGTTTAAAGCATACCATGATAGAGAGCTCTCTTAAAAACTGGAGGGTGAGGGCACAAGTCCCTTAATGTAGACATTGTTTGAGGCTGGTACTTGCTATGGAAGTGCCATTAGCTCCATCTCACTTGTTAGAAGGGTAGCACAGATACCCTGTCCCTATGGTTTCATTTACCAAAAACCTTGGCCTCTTTTTCTTTTTTCTTTTTCCCTCCCTTCCCCTGGTTAAATTCTTCCTCCAAATTTGCAAATCGTTTCAGGCTTCAGAAAACAAACCACTTGCCAAATCACGTAGAGGTACAAAACGTCCACTCAGGCCCATTCAAAAGGCCCACCCCATTGGTATTCACCAAGAATAGCACATATCCTTTCACAGGCCTGGGACATTGTTGGTCTAGTGCTGGTCTTTCAGCTGGTAATAAATCAACTCCACTGTCTCCGAGACAACTACTCCTATTTACCTCAGCTAAGAACCTGTCCCCGGTGCCCGAAATGTCAATCTGATGAGTTAGTATCTATTTCCCTAAAATTCCTTCTGGGCATTGGTTGTTTTTCGCTTCACTTTTTACACTACTGTGCAAAGTTGTAAGGCAACCTTAAACATTAGAGACTAATTTTAACTGTGAATGTAGCAACCCTTTATATCAGCTTTGGTAGGCAAAGGAAACATTGATCATTCAGAAGGAAAAACTGGTGCATAAATAATGACAGATAATAAATATGTCTGACGGGCCAAATTTTTCATAAGTCATTGCTAGTAACACTAAGATTTTTTTGTTGGAATAAACTGAATACAGACAGATGCTTAACATCTTCTCTCTCAAGAATTCTGCAGGTATTTGATTTTTTTGGTCAATGTTTGATACTATAGTATCAAAATTATACAAGATTTCAAATATTGGATATAATTTTCAGATATCTCTCATTTCTTGTTTCACCTTAAATGAGATGCCCCTTAGAGTGATTTGTTTGGTCTGCATATATAAGACAGAACCTATATTTATCTTTTTCCAGAAAATGAGGAACAGGATCTGATCTCCTTCAGTAAATCTTTTAATGAGGTCACTTATCTTGAGATGGCATAAACATTATACAGATATTAAGTTCAATTTTTAAAAGAGTAAGCTTTTCTTGTTCTGTGTAAGTTTTTGCTTTTTGCCCCAAGATTAATGGCTGAGGTTTTTTTCTTGTCTTGTCAGTAGCATTTGGGATGTTTAGCTTCAAAAAGAACTAGGCATTATAAAATAAGGACTTACAAGTTTTGGATAAAATACTGGAAGTGTTCAACTAGTCAATGCTTCTACAAATTCCCTTAACTTGGCTTAGACTATATGAGAGTAACAACAATAGAAAGAGTTGTTTAAAACTGACGTGCACAACTGCATGTCAGTGACAAACATTTTGGTTTCTGTGGATCTTTTTTTTTCCAAGTATTTGCGATTATGATTTCATTTTGTAAGTTACATGTGCTACGTCTACCTATTACAGACAAGTCACAGTATGTCCAAATAAAATTAAATCATTCTCTAGGACTAGCTTTCAGAGTTATTCCCATTGTTCAGCTCTTTAAAGGAATAAAACAACGCACTTGTGAGGTAAGTTTTGCATGCTAAAAGCTTAACCCTGGTGTCTTTTGTCAGGTAACATTCTGGGTAAAATTCTCTGTGTTTGGAGTTAGAATTTTACCACAGTAGGAACTGCAAGACTGAAGAACTGATACTTCTTAACCTGCTCTTATAAGAGTCCTTTGGAATTTCTGTCCTAATCTAACATCTCTTTTGTTAAACTATAGAGCAGTGAGAGGGGGGTTTTATGCTTTGTATTATATTGTGAAAACATTAGCAAATGAAATAAATGTGAATTTGGCTTTTTAGCACTTAGAATTATTCACTTTGAACTGTAAATTATTTATGGTACTCAAAGAGACACTTTGTAAATAACAGGAAAGCCTCAGAAATCAAATGCAGATTGTGGTATTTAGTCTTGTCTTGCCGTCATTAACCATTTCAGTTACACAACTTGTTTCAATAAATCAAGCACATCTCTTAGACATCTTTCCTAAAGGAATTAGAAAGCAGCAGAAATAAATGAAGCTGTCTACAAGTGACAGCTACAAAGGGAAACCCAGAGAAGGAGTGGAAAAAAAGTACTCCTGTGAGCAGATGATAAAGCAGATGCTGTAAAACAACAGGGGGATTGCACCATTTCTTCTCCAGAATTGACGATCGTTTGATAAACAGCTAGTCATGCTCCTGGAAAACCCTGTCCATCAGTGCATATCGGTACAAATTAATGATGACATGTCCTGATTAAACTTGCTGTGCTGTGAAATGCAATGCATTATCTGCATGGCAGTAAGTGAACAAATGCTCTCAGGGAGTAAAAGAACAAGCAAAGTCACACATCTCAGGTTAGGTCTCGAGTCATAGCTGCCTGTGGTGAAGTAGGTGTTTAATTGACAAACCAATCTTGACTTGTGGGTTTTGCAGGCTATAGCTTTTTGTTCTGTTCATTGAAAAGAGTTGTCTTGATAATGCCCTTTCTATAAACTATAAGTCAGTTTTCAAAACCTTCAGTCAAGCTCTTGAATATCTTCCTTAAGCAAACCTTAAATAAGCTTGCACCCTGTGTACATTACAAGAAGTCTCACTTTGGAATAAAATGAATACTACGAACATAGTAGTGGTGAGACCACAACATAACCCATGAACTGAGTAAGAGCTAAGCAAGTTCTCAATGAGAATTTGAGAGATCTCCCAAAAGTTCATTTTCTAGAGTAAAAAGCAAACAACTTTATAATTCTAATGCAAATAAAAAAATTAAAAAATAGTTTAATTTGGAGTTGTCTTGTCATACAGAATGAAAACCTTTTTGTAAGAGCTAGTTATTTATTTTTAAAAATGGAAGTCACACATTTAACACCACTTCACTTTCTTTGCTTTACTAAAGCACTTCTGAGGTAACTGATAAATAAGTCTCTATGGAGTTGAGAAAGTTTTGCCTCTAAAAGACAGGTTTCCTGAACAAAAGATCTCTTCTAAAATAGGTAGGTTGTCTTGGGGGTGGGAGCCAGACTTTGCAATTCATACTGCTGCTGAAAGGAAGGACCACTCAAGGCAGTAAGAACATCATTGTCAGCATCTAGCAGAATCTGGAATTTCTTCTCACATCTGTAAAACACATTGATAGCTGTAGACTCAAACCAGATGAGGCAGCCTGAAGTACTTTTCAGAACAATTCCTTATCCTGATTTTGCTTTAATCAACCTTCCAAGATGGGTTCTAATCTAATGTAAAATCTAGAACAATTTAGCTGATTGTTTTGAACTTGCATTACAATGAATGAGATTCCAGTCCAAATGTTGGCATTTCTGCAAAGGAAATGTGCAAGACAGCGATAGAGATGTTTCCTCTCTGCTTTCATACAGGGAACAGACTGCAACAAATAAAAAAAATGTATCTTGGGAATCTTGGGAGAAGTAAAATATTTAATCCTTTTAGTACTTAGCTTTCTCTGTGCATACTACTTGGGCAGCAAATGGGCAGAAGGTGAAACATATTCATTTCCCTGCCAAAAAATATATGGTAAAGAAATACTGTACAGTAAGTTCTTCCCTGAAATTTTTAGTTCCTATGTTAAGTATATATGAAGATCTAGGAAAAGAATTAGCTGTGCAGGAAAACAAAGAAGCAAGGACTGCAGGTACAGTGATGAAAAACACACTGAAAAGATTTGTCCAAGAAGGCACAAAATACCAGGAGCAAACCTTCAACTACACTTAAACACTTTTACTAAGCTTTATTAAATGGTGTCAGGCCAGTAGGCCACATTAGAGAGGGGATGGAGTCATCAGTATTATGTAAATTTAAGCCAGTGCTTCATAAAGCAGACCAAGAAGGCTGCAGAAACCCAGGCTATTGCAAAGGCAGCTGATCGAGGAGGCTGTAGCCAGTGTGTTCCCCTCACCTGCCTGCAGAGCCTGTGACAAACCAGGTGTAGCCTGGCACAGGGAGTGCTCTCAGCTTCTAGGCAGTCTCTAAAACAGAAACATGAAAGACAGGAGGGGGGAAAGAAGTTGCACTGTCTTTCACGTGGACTTCAACCTACTTATTTTCTTTCTGAAACAGAGGTTTTAATTAAAGCTACCTTCTATACAATGCACTGAACTTCAGCTCTGTTGCAAAATAACATTAATTTCCCCTGACTCCGAGTAATCTTACTTGCTCTCTTTTATCCCTGGAAACATCTTGCCTGGGTGAACACTAAGGGGAAATAACAGGGGGGGCAACAAAACTGAAGTAGCTTACTGGAAGTTATGACAAACTCTGCATTTTGTTATTTCTCTTTATTTTTAATACATATACTTCTTTATTCCTGCAACTTTCCCCACTAAAGTTATGGAATGAGCTTTAGGAATGCAGGTTGTCACTGGAGGAATGGAAATGAAACAAGTCACAGAAGGTAGACAGCAGATAAAATAAAGAAAGCATATTGACAGAGAGGAGTATGTGATCCATTCCCTCACTACGGTGCCACCCTGCCTAGGGAGGCACATTAGGCCAGGAATCTCTCTTTGTGACCTCAGGTAGTCAGATTTAGCCTTCAAGCTCTAACCTTCCATGTCCATATCACAGTTAGGGTATTTTATCTGAAAATTCATGTCAAAATCCAGACTAAGTTTCTTCACACCTTTCTTTCTGATCCTGGATCAGGTCACTAGCAAATCAATTAAATGTTAAAAAATTTCACAAGGCCAGCTTCCCCAGGGTATGCAGGAGAGAAAAGAAGCATGCAAACTTGGTCTATTCAGCATCTTCCTAAAAAGTCTCCAGTGTTGCTAGATCTGGGATTACATGTGTCCATCACACCTTTTTTTTTTTTCTTCTTTTAGGCAGGGGGGTGTTTGGGATTTTAAAGAAGCACACAAACAGGGCCTTTGTGAGACAAAGATATTATAGTTTCTTCTACTTATAGGGAGAATGCAGTGGGAAGAAGTGAAATCACCATATATCCTAGTTGTTGTTTTGACCAACAGAAGAGAGATGAATGAAAAATGTTTGAGAACAGTAAGCTAAAACTGTGACAGAGTAAATCCTCTAGCTGGGTTCATGTTCCCTGCAGATCGTGTACAGATGGGACATGAAATGTAATCATCAGTGGGCTATAAATCCATCTGCCAACATAAAATTACACAGATAGATCTCTGTTGGCCTAACATTTGAATGATGTAGTAGTGGATCAGAACTCCTACTGTGCTAGATGCTCTAACACCACAGAACATGGAGTTCCCTTCCCCCCATCCCTAAAAGCAAGCTTGTAATTTAAAAGCTGCTAAATACAGATACAGATATGTGAGAATATGAAAGACAACAGGTACTGATTTCTGTGGTAATAGTTACAACATGGTCTTTTTTTACATAGTTGAAGGAAGGATTTGAAGGAAGGTAATGGAGTAGTTTTGTAGACATTTCCATAGGAATTTTGATCATGTATAAAATATGCTAAAATTGCCAAAATATTTGCTTTAAAATCTAAAACTACTGGCTAAAGAATGTTGCCATGGCTTGACTGGATGTAGATAATATGAATAAGCATTTGCCTTTCTATCAAAGAGATTCTATGAAATGAGAGCTCTCAACATGAAATATTTTTAGGCACAGACATAAAAATACTTCTTGTCAAGGCAGACATAAGCCACTAAAGGCCTCATAAGTACAGACAAATAAATAACCTGTGCCTAATGTAACCAGAAAGGAAGGGAAGTGGGGGCGGGGTGTCAGGGAAGAAAACATTCTGAGAGTGGCTCCTGACAGAAGGTAAGATTGTGGACTGACAGATCAGGAATCCTTTAGAGGTGAACTCTGAATGGATCTGAATAGCAAAGAAAATTTACAAGGGCTGTGACTGAGATCAAAATAACAAGTACTTCTAATTAGAAGTGTATGAACAAAGCAAAGGAAGCAAACTAGCAGATAGAAAACAAAGTGATGGGAAAACAAACAAAAACTTCAAAGATGGAGGAGAATTAAGACATTGGTTATTATTTTATGACTGAAGATAAAGACAGAACAGTGATGAGCCAGAAGTCAGAGAACTGCTAAGTAGTAGTCCAACTTAATGACATGCATGGCAATATCTGAATGAAACTAAGAAATAATGAAAATCGAATAAATAAGGACAAGAACCTTGTATCTTCTCTATGTTCAGTATTGTCACATGACAATTAAATTATTGCTTCAAATAAGTACTGTCAGGCTTTCTTTACCACTGGATTAGAGCAACAAGTTAACTTAAAATATTTTTATAGTTCTACATGCTACAGTTTTTAAAGAATAAGTCTAGAAGTTTTTAGAAAATTCAGATTTTTTTTTAGTTATGAATAAAAAGGGCTACAAAATGTTTCTATTTTATGTTTTAATATGGTGCTTTATGCTGTTGAAATAACACTGAAAAAATTAGATTGGCTTTACACATAAGACAATGCAAGCTTGAAGGTGTGCCGTGGGTGCCAAAAAAATTACAGAACAGAAGTCAGAATACACAGACATTAGCTGACACTGCAAACAAAAAGCAGTATGTAAATGTAGGAGGTTGGAGATGTACTCTTTGTACACCATTTGCATACCTTAGGCCTATGACATCCTAATCAAGGTTTACACACATGCCAGCTTTTAGAAAAAAATTAAATGTTTTTATATAGCACCTAGCCCTGGCTATTTAAGCACGGGCAAAGGCCTGACTCATTACTGCATCACTGCTGTTTTAAGCATAAAAGACAAGAAATCCAACAGCAGCAGCTACTTTAGGCAGAAATAATTAGGAGTGGGTTGTGTTAGGCTGTACATAGACCTGGTTTTTGCAGCACTGTGTCAGGGCCTCTTAAGGCAACAGCACAGAATTTGTTACCAAGTCAATATTCTGTTGAAGTCCTAAAAACTAGGTTCAAAGAAACTATTTATTCATTCATACTCAAGTTTGGTGTTATGTTACCCCAGCAGGGTGATTCAAACTTTAAGGGTAGATTTCTAAGGCTTTGAATAGTGAGAAGAGGCACAGTTACACATAGAATCCATAAAATTTGCATGTGAATTGGCAGATGCAAAATAAAACAGTGATGTGTGAACTCCACCTAGTTGGAGCTTGAAAATTCTCATGCCTTTGAGATTCAGAGGCTGGAGTTTAAGACAGGTCCTTAACTGAGGAGGACTCTCTTATAACATTGCTTACAGCACTTACAGTGTTTGCTAGAAAATCGGCGTCTGATTTCTTCCTTAACATGAGAAATTAAATATTTCCATTTCTCAGCCTAGTGCCTAACCACCAACCTACAGAACTGTGTAGATGAAAACACATTCTAATACAGCATGTTGAAACTAATGCTTTTGGAGACAAAAATACAGGATTGCTAAGGACACAGAAGAGTGAGAAAGGAAAACATGAGCACTCTGCTGAAAGGAAGAGATCTGGTGACATCATTTCCAGGCTAATAGTGTGGGGAAACTTCGTAGGTGCAACCATTCAGTAGGTTTTTACAGATGTGTGAATGCACATAACTTTTCAATGTCTTACTTGAACTTCTTTGCAGACATTTTGACTGGCCCAGGAAAGATGTTCCTAGCCCTACCACAAGATGACAGGGATAAAACCCAGGCTCTGTGTCTGCAATGGCAAACCAATGATTTCAGTGTACTTGGGACTTCACATCCACATCCTTACTTCAGTTTAAATTGTCTCAAACAAGGCTATATTTCAATCATAATCTCCAAACCTATGACTTAATAACACATTCTACATTAGGACTTAAAATGCTCTCAAGGGATCCCCATTGGTGTAGCAGAAATAGCATGGCATGCATGTAAGTGGAACCAGATCTGCCAAAATATTCTCAATCCTCCCTTACGCAGTTGTGGCTGCATATTGTAATGAGGATCATATCATAGGAACTCTTCAAATGCATTTGTGAACAAGTTACAATGGTACAATAAATGACACTGTGATTTGGCTAGAAGTCCTCCCTGTTGCAGACTTCTACTGAGAATAGGTGGAATTGGCATCATGTGATTTTTTTTTTTTTCCTGCAAATCCCTTAACTGTCCTGTGATGTTGGACCAGAAGGTATCTTGGGTTCCTTAAAACATTTTTTATTGCACTTATTAAAATCTGCTTTTATGCTGCGCCATTGCACTGTGCTTTGTGGAGGAAGCACATAGTAGAAACAGTTAAAAATATCATTTGTGCTGTATCTGAGATAAGAAAACAACACAAATATTGCGCAGATATACGAGCGTTAGCAGTGACAAGTTACAGATGTATTTAATACCTACTTGTACTCTTGCATTTTTATACAGAAGTCACCCTAGAAACGAATAAAGGAAGTTTAACCCTTTTCTGAACGTTTCAAATTCTGCCTGTGTGAGTCTGACTCCAGGAATTGAGCTCTACTCTCTGTTGACAGCACAGCTTTTCTGGTTATATCTGAATGCTTTGACTAGCTCTCGTGGTAGTACATATTTCTCCACACACACTAAAAGGAAACGATTGACATCTGCCATAAGATTTATTTTTTTGCCTAAGATCAGCAGGCAAGCCAAGGAAAAACTATAAATCATTTCGCACAGACTAATATCTCAACTCTGACAGAGAAAGCTGTTATATCTTATAAAGTGACAGGATTCCCATCAGAAGGGAACCTTATCTTGTGCCAAAGAAACGCTACATTTCCTTAAAGACCCATTAACCTCATGCAAGTCCACTCACCTGGTGTCCCAAGGTCATAAAATTAAGACTGATGATTGTCACAGCAAGAATTTTAACATAGTATCAACTGGATTAGACATCGGGTAGACAGTGATAAAGGTACAGCGAAGAAAAAGAAGATAGCAAAACTTCAGACAGTGTACATGTTTTGGGTAACTACTATGTAAAAAGTCTTCACAGATTAGCTATTTCACAGTAGTAGCTGA
Source organism: Eulacestoma nigropectus (assembly GCA_013397775.1). NCBI lineage: Eukaryota > Metazoa > Chordata > Aves > Passeriformes > Eulacestoma > Eulacestoma nigropectus. The sequence continues at coordinate 2,255,359 of VZTE01001604.1, read as the reverse complement.
TAATTCACCTGAAAGACTGAGAGACATTAAAGACCACAGGATTTTGAGAATTACAGTGACACACAAATGCCTTATCAACGTGATTGAATGGTTACTTTCAGTGTCGTCTTTATCTTACAGCAAAAAAAAGCATTATATCTGCCTTGTCAATAACTTGTTTTACAACGCCTAGTCTAAAATATTCTTCTCTGATTTTACAATAATTAGGATAACTTAATAATGTAATTTCCCTTCTTTGTTTTGTGACCAGGTAGACTTGTATTGACAAATTAACCTGAAAAAGGAGGAACAATATCTAAGATACCTAAATTAACAAGTTTTTTCTGTTTCCTTGAAGAATAGGACTGAATTGAAACATATTCCATCTAAGTTGAAGCTCAACTTAGATGGAATAGATCTTCCTGCATTTGCTTGCTTACATCTGTGTGTACAGTAAGCATATTCTATATCTGTCCAATCAAAGTTCAAGTTCTTATCATTCTGGGATAAAAAGAGAGGTTTAGAATTAATTCATATTTACTAAAAAAACCCAACAAAACAAGAAACCATCACACTGACAAAACCTACACCAATCTCATGGCTGGGCAGAAGTTACTGTGCCAATGCTCATGTTGCAGTGTCCGTTCACCTCACCGAGGGACAGAGCTATCACCCCTCTCTCTCTGCAGGTACAAATAGTTTAAAGAAGAGTTGTTATTATGTGGTTTATTTGGCTGAGCTTTTTTTGTATACTTAATGTAAATAGACTGACAGCCCTGAAGATTGGCAATTTGTATTTTCTTATTGGCCAGCATAACTTTGCTCATAAAGATGGTTTCACCAAAAGAGTAAGAAGTGTTCACTTCCCTGTCCAAAAAAGCAGCTTATCAATGAAAATTTCTGTGTTCCTTCACAGCATGCAAGTTTCACCCTAGGTATAAAACAAATAACCAAAAGTTTATTTCAAAGAGGTCCTTTAGCAGCTAAGTATTTTCATATCAACATTAGAATAAAAATTGAAAACTTCAAAATCTTTCCTTCTCGCTCAGTTAGACCCAGTAAATTATTTTCCATGTTTATTAGAGTGGGCGCCTCACATGAAGCTGCTTCTTTACCATCAACACAGCTACCCCTTTTTTATAAATAACAAAGCCTGATGATTATCACTTACTCTTTGTATGAGTCACATTTAAAGAGAGCCCTGAGGTGCTTCTCAGGGAGTCTCTTTGAATCATGAATCAGAAAGGAAAGAAAGAAGCCTCTGAAATATCACCATATCCAGACCCTAGATGCCTAGAACGTATCATTGCCTATTTATAGTTTCAAGCTGTCAGGCAGTTTCACATAATGGAAGTCAGTGGTCATAGAGAAGTTTCTCTTCTTCAGAGGTATTTGTAAAATTAAGAGAACTTGATAATGGAAAAGCTCCACACACATACATGCAAAACAGAAAAGGTCAAACCTACTTATTTCAGAATCAACTGAAAATCCATAGTCTGCACAAAAATGAGGAAAAAGAGCCAGCAGGCTCCCCATGGCACAAACACAGGCTGGGCAGACATCAGCAAACCCTGATAGACACGAGGACGTTTTCTACCTCAGTTGTTGCTGCACAGCACACCCTCAGAGCCTCACATGCCACGGATTTTAAGCTATTACTTTATTTCTCATTAACAGCTTCCAGGTCTCGCCCATGTTTTATTCATTTTCCAGTCAGGACTACAGTTAGGCTTTTACTCACCTCAGCAGGACCACAAGAAGTTTCCTTCCTTATGGACAGAGAGAAAACAGAATGCTTTCAGACCTGATGGAGCTGGAGACAAGCAGCAATTAGCTGACAACAGGCTGACACGTTCTTCACCGCTCTTGCATAAAACATTGAGCTGTGCTCCTCTGGCCCACCTCAGCTTTCTAAATTTATTTATTTATTTTCATGCAAACTGCTTAGTAGCTTGGCAAACTGCCATTTTGCAAAGGCAAATTTTCTTCATTTTTTTTTCAGGGTATGAAAGAAATAGGTAAAGTTCTAGAAAGTCTTTTACCTTCTTTTGACAATCCTTCAGCTCTCCTTTGCTTGCAAGTCCTTCTCACTTCCCATGAAGGGCTCAGTTGTATCGTCAGCCCAATTTCTCTCAGTCTTTCTGCCCCCAAAACAAGGAGATGCTACTTTACTCCTTCAGCCTTAAATGGAAGGGGTCTCTAGATAAATGTAATTAACCCATTTCTCTAGCTCACTGCTGCTCATTAGCCCTGAGTGCCTTCATCTGGCCTACCAGGTCCCAACCAACCATTTTTGTGGATACCACTGCATACTCTTCACTTTGAGCATCTGTTTTCTCATTCCATAGCAGAATTCTCTGATCTTCTCCTACTTCCTTGTCTAGAGATAATTCTTCCTGATTTGTTTCTTTTCCATTTTGTGGCCATTCTCCCTAGTCACTCCCACAGAGAGGTAAGGGACAATACCTCTCGGAAGTGTCAGCTTCCCAGAAAATCTTGGTCTTGCTATGGTCTGCCTCAAAGTTACAAGCCCCAGAAGCCAGTTGAGAAGACAGTAGCTTGCAGAATACCACTAGTACCCTAAATCACTCATAATCACTAAAGTGCTATAATCTCGGCAAACAAATATTTACCTATAGATTTAAAAAAGTAAAAAAGGTATTTTTCTGCCTTTCTTACCCCAGCTGACTATATTACTTCTTACACTGATATTCTGAAACATGCTGAAATCTGTAACTGTACTTGCCTTAAATAATTTTGGATATAAGCTAGTCACTGTTGTGATGTACATGCAACTCTAGAGAGTTGATAAGAGCGAGCAAAGGTAACAGAAAGTCTAGTCGGTTCCAGAAATTATTTCCTATCTCATCAGAGTCCCGAGCGTACCTGCACGTTACCTGGTCTGGCATGCACATACGCATATGCACACCAATAAGCCTGAACCATGAGGTCTCACCCCTAGCTTTAAATAATTGTGATGATTTGCATACAAATATCTTACAAGTACCGGAAACAGTAATTCTCTCTTTGTCTGTGCAAGAAATTCTTCTTCCGCTTCTTTTTAACAGGAACTCATGTAAAGTGAGAGAGACTGACCAATATCAGAAGTTAAAGTTTTTTCCTGAGACATCATATTCCTTTGTCAGCACGTTGCCCAGTTGATACGCAATGACGAAAGATTTGCAAATCCAGTGTCACATTTAATACCTGTATTTTTTAATTGTCATTTACACTGCAAATGTCATTAATGAAGCCTTAAGGAATACTTCATTGTAGAGTAGAAGGTATACAGATACCCTCTTCAGTCAACGTAAGAACAGTGTGACTATTTCAACTGTATGAAGATATAGGCATATATTCTTTTACTTCTTACATCAATGGATAATTTCATGTTAGTTCTGTGCATACTGAAGTGAAAAGAATCCCCCTTTGAAGTTCTCTTTCATTAAATCAACCTTTTTTTTTTCATATTATGTTTTATGTACTCTAAGATTTTCTCTTCACCATCAATACTTTAAGCCTAAACGTGGTTTTAAATTATTAGAGGCCATGCTAAAAAAAACCAAACAACCAAGATTAATAGAAAGACAGTCTATGCTATGAGAACTTTTAATTCAGTATAATGGCTGCTCTGTTGTATTTTGTTACAGTGAGAATTTATACATACTCATCAGCAGATCTGATTCATTTTTTATATGTCTATTCAGAATTGTATGTAATTCTGATGACATGGACTCATCTATCCCTCTTTGCATAAAAAAGCATGTTGTGACCAACTTGCTATCACAGACTGACACATTTAAAATTGCATACATTATTAAGTAATAGCTTATGTATAATTTTATTTGTTTTCAGAGTTACAATGTCCATGAGATAATCATAGAGAACACAGGATATATTGTTGTTAAACACATTTTTGCCACAAAAAGTTGAGAGCATTGGTAGAAAATCCTATGTCAAGTTATGTGAAAATATTTATCACCTGTAACCATAATTTCATAAAACCAATAAACACTTTATGTAATATTATGTCAGCAGATTCCTTCTTTTTGCAAATAACCTTTGCTCTGTACTTATGCATGTTGGTAATTCAGTGCATCAAATGCTTCTCTGTGTGTGTGTGTGTGTTTGCAATGCACAGGAAAAATACTAATTTACTCCTATGGTAACTGTAAATGTCAACACTACTGGACCCAAGAATGGTGAATTACAAGATCTTAATTTTAGCGAATAATCACCTTCATATTTTTCTAACTAATGCTGAACAAAACATTAATTGGTATTTACCTCCTAATTTTTACAGAACATAGACTGCATATTTCAAACACATAATCCTTACCAACTATATATTTTTATTTTAGCGTCTATTACATAAATTATGACTCTGTTGAATTCTTATACTGAGGAACAAATGATAGTAACTTTATTCAAACACATGCACAGTACCGTGCACTACAGCATGATGAAGTATTATTTTTAAAATGGATGAATGAATCAATAGAAAAATAGATTTAATAAATAATTAACATTTTAAAGTCTGGATAAAAATGGGAAATCATGCATTTCAAGCAAAGCTTTATTTTTCCTTGGTTTTTTATGAAATCTCTGAGAACTGAAGACATGCAGAGCTGAGAAACAGCTCACTCTGAACAAAGAACAATGTTAAGACTGCATAAAAAGTTTTGTTTGAGATTGTTTATATGCAAGACTGAAAAAACCTGCCATTCTTGGACTTCCCTTCAACATTAGACAGTGCTGTGCAAACCTCAGATAAGTCCCTGTATTATGATTTCTAAGCTGTTAGGAAGTCTCTCAGAGAGCTAAGAAAGTTAAAACCTGAGCAACTGCCTCACCAAAATTTATGACAAGAAATGTTTGGATTCCAGATAGCAGACTACAAAAGGGTAATAGACAACAGTTTATCCTTTCCTTGAGAGATTAACTTAGGGGATAAGTAAATTATGGATGGCATACATTTATAAATTATTATGACACAAAAAATATAATTTTAGTTTTCTAATATTTAGAATATTAGAATATGTCTCAATATTTAGTGTATGAGACTATGTCTATCAACTTACAAAAGAAATGAAAAGTGAGTATTTACTTGCAATTAATTTAATGTTTTTCCCTACCCCAACATTTGTCTGGACATTGACAATGTAATCAAAAGAACTGTAAATTTTCAGACGTGAGTCTACTCCAGTGAGTTTGATTAATTATGCATTAACCCATTTCTCTGAAGCATCCTTCACTAAATCTTTGGTGGGAAATACACTTTAATTAGGCATAAGCTTTGGTTATTTGCGTGCATATGCACTATGCTATTGGTCAATGTGCAGACTGATTTAAAGTTTGCCATGTTACAGAGATGTATTGCTCAGGAAAATAATTCTAGGGTTTCAACAAACGCTGATGGCTAGTTTTGCAAGTATTATCTTCACTCAGCATGATCTCCTTAGTCTTATAGATTCTGCTCAAACTTTCATCAACTTATAATCTTAACAAAAACTTACACAAGAACAATCATGATCATTTGAATACTGTGCATATTGTTAGATGTTTTCAGCAGGTACAGTTACTCATATACATAGGAGTTATCAGAATAAGTTACAAGATTTTAATACTTAGTTGAATAAAAATATTCTCAGGGTAGAAAGAAATGATAAACTAAAAACACAGGTTAATGAGACCTGTAATGATTTTACTCTGAAACAGGTCAGATTGACTATTGATGTAAAGATGTCTGATTGAAGAGATACTATTGAACCTATGGCATATGATTATTGTAGTAGAAAAAGCTGAAACAGAAAAGAGAGAAATCAAATCACCCATGACATTCTCTTCCCATATTCCATGGCAGAATTAGCCCATAGATCAGCAAATGATAACGCATGCAACAAAAAAATATGCTGTATCACTTTATGTAAACATCTGCTTTCATCATGCAAAATGCCTACAAAACTGTGACAACATCTTTTTCTAGTAGCATAGTTTTACATCAGCTCAGCTACAGAACAGTTAAACCAAAATCCAAGATTTTGTAAATAGAAGATATTCTAAAACTCTTGAAAGATTTCCAGCATGAATATTCCAAAGCCCAACAAAGCTAATTTTTTTTTTTTTTTTAACTAAACTACATAGGTTTATTCCTTGCTGTGGTTCCTTGTTCTCTTGACGATAGAAGAGAAAAGACCGGTTTTTGGAGGAGGTCCCATCAACATGGGGGCTTGGTTCTTGTGAGTAATTTTTATCTGGGGAAGAAAAAAGAAAAACAGAGTTATCCCTTGAGCTACTTCAGTTCCAACTATCTGAGATGCCAAATTATCTTTATATGTAACTGCCAGACCTTCTGCATTTAATCTAATGTGAAAGGAAAATACCTGGGTTTTTTATGAATGATGTTCCGTATGCAGTAAACCAATCTATGTGTAATTGTTTTTCCACAAATAATTTAAATTATACACAAAAAAAAATTAAAAACATAAGCAATGAAATACATGCTAATATGTAATCTTACTTTCTGAGTGTGGGGTTTATTGCTTGCTGTTGAGGAAGAATGTAAAAGTTGGAAAGAACATACATGCTGACAGACCAAGCTGTTGCCTATTGTAAGATATTTCTTTATATGCTTTATTTATACATCTAATCAAGCTGTACTCTTTTACCACAGGACACTACTTAATTTCAAAACAGCCATTATAAACAAAAGTGTAAAGTTAATACACAAGAAAAAGTCCAAAAAGATGAACTAGCATTCTGATTTGTTAGTTAATTAATAGAATAGACTTAAATATTGAAAAGACTATTTCAAACACTGTAATACTGCTCTAAAGCCACCCGTTTTGATTTCTTTGATATAGAACTACGAATCACCTTAAATGAGACAACCTTAAAGTAGATTATGTCTGCAATTTTCTCTAATTCAAGTCTAAATTAGAGAAGACATTTTATGAATGTATGCTATGCTCAAAGCTAATTGAAAGCAATTATCAAAGTGGCATTTTGTCTGTGACTTTAAGATACATTGTAAGATAATAAATGATTCTCATTATGTAATAAAAAGGTCACATCTTGCCTTTGGGCTAGTGACGTTAAGAGTTTTTCAAAAGCAATCCGAGACATTTTCTTTAGTGAACTACGACTAATACAAGAACCATCACTTATTAAATATCAGTTGTCACCTGCATAGTACCCACATCAGAGATGGGTATTTCTTTCAAAAAGAAACACCACCTCATTAAAAACTCGAAAAATATATCTCTTAAAGTACATACCTGACATTTTCAAGTTAAAATGAATATCCTTCACTTGTCATTCACTAATAGTAATGAAACAAAAAACGTATGTCACGTGGAGAGGCTCATTAAAATATAGATCAGGACATTTCTTGGGGTGGAAATTTACTTCACAATATAAGGAGATTGTAAAAATCTCTGTAACAGAGTTTGTGTCTTGGTTTAACTCTATTAGAGCCTTTTCTTTACTCTCCAAATGCTCATTTTCATGCCACCTTAGTTCATTAACTTCAAATTTCATGTGGGACCTCTTTTTGTCAACACTGTTCACTAGTATTGAATATAGCATATGGGGGGGTTTTGGCAATGTATGTTACTTTCACATGGATAATAACTCTTGCTTTCAAAGATTGGCACCAATATATTTTCTCATGATAAATTCTGCTTCAGGCATCATTTTGGAAGCCAAATCTGTAGTTGGGGTAAACTGGCATTGTTCCACTGATGTCAGTACCAGCTGATGATCTGGTTCTGGAAAATTGCCTCAAGGATTTTTGCAACTTTCACATGCTTCAGAAGACATATTTTGGGGCTTGGGAGCAGTGATGATATCAGCCTGATCCTGAGGATCATGACATGAAGTAATCTACAGCTGTTGTGAGCGAATTTTTCAAGTCATAATGGGTTTAGCTTACTGCAAGATTTGGCCATGATGTGGCAGCAGGAATGCCTTTAAGTTTCCTTTCAGAGGTAAAATGTAGTAATTCCATCTTAAAGTGAATAAAAGAGCAAAGCTCAAAAGATGGCTTTAGTATGAATGGGTGAGGTAATCCTGAGACCTTGTACAGATTGGGATGGGGCTGTTCAATGCTGCTCAGGACGAATGCAATTACATACTGAGTAAATGTTTACCATTTGTAATGTTCTTTCTCGGCTTGAGCCATCTGTTTCAGAGACCATGACCCCTTCAGTATGTTGCTTCCTATCAGCTGACATCAGCTAACATGCCTTAACATGATTAACCACTACCATGCATTGGGGTAAGTCCTATATGCCTTTCTCCAAGACATATTTTCGACTGTTATAAATTGGCACAATTTCAATGGTGTAAAATATATTTTACGTTCTGAAAACACTACAATAAAGTGTAAATTTAAAGTATATTTTTTATTTAGGCCTGGTAGTGTCTGTTAACATTGCATTGGTTAACAATGATAAGCATAAATTCCTTCTTTTCCTACCCTAAAAAAAAATTTTAAAAACTGAAACCTCTTATTTTTGGCTGATGAAAAGAGATCAGTATGTTTCTGAACCATTGCACTGTTTTGCCTGAAGAAGGCTAATTTTGTCTTTCTCAAGACTCTCAGGCACTGCATTTCTGCCCTGGTCTCTCACTTCTGCTTCTGTTCTCTTAACTGGCAGCACTGCCAGAGTTGGAGCTGAGAGTTTGGGTGACAAGTGTCAGTACACACTTCGAGATGGGAAGAAGCACTGAGGATTTCAGACAGAGAAACAGTGTTGTAGGTCAAAGTAGGGCAGAACATTGAAAGTGCTCTATGAGAGGACAGAAGGAGAGGGAGGGAGAGGCAGAGAGGGAGAGAGAAAGAGGGAGAAATCTTTACTTACAAGCAACTGAGAGTTCGATAACTTAAAAATTCCTACTTACAGCTGTATAGAGATTCTGTGTGTGTGCACATGAGAGTGTCTAGAGACTAACTTCTACCATTCAGTTTCTCTTCCATTCAGCAAGCAACTTCATGTCTTTTTTAGTAGAAACACAATTACAAAACTTTTAAGACCCTTTAAAAAAAATTTTAATGTTTTTTAGATGTACCTGTGAATCACACACACACACACACGAACATGAGAAAGAGATTGCACAGACAAAAATCCAGAAAGCTAAAATCCTACCTAATGTATTTTGAGGAATTGAAGATACCCTGACAAACATACTCGTAGAAATCACTATGAAATTCAGGAAAACAGTTTCTGAGATCACTTACTCAATTTTATTGAAAATATATAATAACTTGAGGGTAATATGGAGAACATTTTAAACATAAATTGAGTGCCTGAATTGCTGCTGGAACAGAACCAAAACAAACAAACGACCCCAAAAAATCCCAACCAATCAAAAAAACCTCCCAAAACAACCCCTTCTCCCCCAAACCAAAATCAACCAAAAAAAAAAAACAACCACAAAGAAAATCAAAACAAAAAAGAAATTATTTGATACACTTGGCACAAATTTATATTTAAAAATAGGCAAAATCAGGAGATAACAGAATTCCACTTCGGGGTAAGTAAGTAGCCACACGAATTGCTAAGGTACCATGGATATTTGTTGTAAGCCTGATCCACAATATTCTAGGCTAAACTTAAACTGTTGAAGCCAATGACAAACCTCTTATTCACTAATTGAAGCCAAGATTTTATCCCACGAGGGTTGGTATATCTAGTAAATAGGTTTAGCAGAAAAATACTGCATTTGCAATTTTGAAATCACCTTTCCAGTATTAGAAAGTATGTCCAGTTATTGTATTCATGGCAAGGAACACTAGGTCATATTGAAAGAGCATAATTCTCAAAATAAGAGATGATATCTCCCTATATGTCAATAGAAAATTTTCTGATGAAGAAGCCTGAATTTTTGATACTAAAGACACATAGAAGTGCATAAACCAGACATTTACTTGTTTCAGGAGCAGGTCAAGGTTTGAAAATGCCTTGAAGCCCCATTAATACAATATATCCACTAAACGAAATGCAGTGAGCATCAATAATTTTAGCATGATAACAATATCTTTTAGGTCAGTCAGTTTTGCTTTCATGCTCCTTTTTCTGCAGTATGTGTTGACTACCTTCATGCTCCTAACTTCACAGAATGACTAAATATTTACTATTTACTATCTCAGAAGACATGGTGCTATAAATACAGGTTCTAAAGTACTGCTCTGACAATAGAAAACTGGAAACAGAGCTAATCAGCTTTGCTTATTGTATTTCAATTAATGTTAAAGAACATATTGCTGTATTTTAAAGACAGAGGAGAAAAAACTGCAAGAAAAAAACCCCAGCCTTATCCAGCTGGATCTTTTAGTTTATGGCCACTTTTTTCCATGTTCTCAGCAGGGTTTAGATGTTGGTTGTTTTGAGGGTATGAGGGTTTTCTCACAGTCTAGATACCCAAATGCTGCCCCTCTTACAGGAAATGGAGGGATGCAACACCTCTATATCACAGGAGTGCCAAATACTTTTATCTTTCCTTAGGTGAACAAGAGTGTATGGGGTACCATGATACGAATCAGACCAATAGAATGTAGGCAGTGCTGAGCAAAATTAACCTGTGACTTTCATTATGTGGCATTTTGGACAAAATCTCTCAGATCTAGACTAGTTGTTTTAAAAGCATTATGCAACACATCTTAAATAAATTTCTAAACAATATTATTGTGCAAAGCGCAATCAAATCTAATCAGTTTGGCATTAATTAAGCTCTAATAATATACTCTAGTCTCCCTCCTAAGTAGTGTGATCCGTTTCCCCTTCACACAGGTAGATTGGAAAACGTTACAGTGTCATCATAATTTTTAAACATACTGAGAAAATGACAGAGCTGCAAAATTAAAATAAATGATTAATGGCATTTTTTTCATGTTTTGTACTAATAGGTATCACTGAGGTTTTAAATTAATAGAGCTGTCAGCTCAGGGTTGTTACAGATCCAGTGCAGAACTAAAATGGAAATTATGTATTCCACAGATACCTAAAGATGACACTTTGGAATATTTTAAATTTTAATTAGTAGGTGCAATTGTTTTTCCCCCTCCTCCCTAAAACCACTGCAAATTAATTGGCAATTAGTCACCAACTAATTCTTTTCTTAACAATCTGAACTGGAAAGAAAGGTGCGTTACATGTTAGAGTATTTGTCTGGAGTGCAGAAAGCACACATGCAGTAAATTGCTTTGTCAATTACAAAAACTACTGTTGTGAAATTAAGAAAAAAATATGCATACATAAACAAAAATAATTAAAGTGCAGTGTACCTGTGACCACAACAAATAATGCCCAGCTGCAAAATAAAATGTTAAAAACTCAATAAATCAATCTGGCCTTGGAACAGAAATATACGCACGCTGCTGCCCAAAAGGAAAAAAAGTGCAGCATTTTTGTATAACACCAAAAGTCTTTTCTAGTGACTGACTTCCATTTATGGGTTTACTATGCAGTAATTGGCTAACATTCTATTGAAATTAGCCACCATCTAGGACCCAGCTCCTCTTTGCTGTAAAGTGGAGGACACAGTAGTTTAAATTCTCTCATTTTAAACAACTGGTAAGAAAATACTGGTACAGCCAGAGGCATGGAAAGAAGATACTTTACAGACAGAGTCTAGAATATAGCTCCAGCTGCTTCATGTGATGTGTGGGGTATTGGAGACAATGGATCTATATAAAAGCAAATCTGTACCTCTCTTTAGTTTTCTCACCTAGCTCTGGCACATAATGATTATTAACAAAAGCTTGGTTTTGTCTGGTTTAAGTCCTTGTTTCTCTCTGGATTTAACTACAGGACAGTAGGATCTCTGTGCCCTGGCTCATCACATCTCCAGGGACTAAAGGAAAAACTGGAGAGAAACCACTCATTCAAAACTTATTTTTAAGGTGCATTCAAATTATACTATTTTGAAATACTAATTTTGAGTAACATTATTCCATGACTTACTCCAAGTTTTTATATAAGTAAACAATTCAAAAAGTACTGTGTCTCAGATATCTATGAAACTGTGTTTCTGGCAATCCATTAGGTGAGCTCTGACTATGGATTTTTATTTTTGTTTCTTTATTTAAGCAATATTCTTGCATCTTCTATAGACATTTCTGTCTTCTACTTTTAATCTAGTGTTTCTAGAAGCTTGACACTCTTTCAGATATCATGCCAAGCAAGTCAGGAATAGATGAAAGAACTGAAATTGCAGTTATTTCTAATTAAGATGGAACATTGTTATAGATTTTTTCAAAACATTGCTAATAATTTATGTAGCTAAATTGAAAGATTACTTTTCTTAAAAAAACCCCTGATGGCTAAAGCTACAAGTTTATTGAATTAACTTGAGAGTCTTTGAAGTTTCATTACTATTAATGACCTGTTTGGAGATCAGGTGAAACCATAGATATCTTTCATGTTGCTATATTTGTCTGGGAGAGCTCTGATAGAATTTCCTCTTCAGCTAATCAGACAAGATGTTTAACATAACATTAACATTATCATCTTTCCTTCTCCCAAAGTCTTCTATAAAAAAACAGTGAAAACAATACAATTTGATGCTCAGATGCTTCATCTTATTATACCAGAGCAGAGTGATTTCGTTAGACACTGAAGTCTGCATGTGTTCAACATACTGACTAATTCTGGATGACAGATTTTTAGACCAAGCCACTCACATTTTTAAGTATGCACAGAACCTACAGGAGTGAATACCTGCTCTCATTTAAGGATGCTAGGTGCCTAAACAATACATCATAAAAGATTTTAAAACAAACGCACAACAATTTGCTTACTCCTAAAATTGATCACAGGAAGGAAAAATCACAGATCACAGCTTCTGGAGAATCACTGCATTATCTACCACATCCCAAAATGTTTTCTCAGAGCTCACAATATCATTTTGGAGGAGCATGACTTCCATACGCATGAGAAGGGATAGTGTCAGCAAATCATGCTATTTGTGTGAAACTTTTTTTCAGTCAGAAAGGAGAAGCAGCAAAGAGAAACATGTTCATTCCTTCAACAGGAAGTAAATTTCCAAGCCTGCATGCGCGGGCTGCATCCTATATATAACAGGGATTTGAACTTGTTTTCCTGAATAGGCATGATAGAAAAGCCAGAGAATTTTGATCAGGTTGAACTTGGTTTCTTGAAAAATCCTTTGGAAAATACTCTCATTTATATAAAAATCTGAAGCAAACCAGAAAAGTACTTTTGAGCTTAAGTACTTGCAACCTGGGCAAGAGTTGATTCAATAGCTGCAGATTCTATGAATTTCTTCCTCACCTAGTCTCTGTAATATTTATAGGTCAGTCCTTAAAACTACTGAACTTAGATGACACTGAAGTTCCTAAGATACCAAAAATAAAGTGTGTTATTTCAACTTCATAAAGGACAGTTGAAGGGGGAAAGATAGCAGTCTTTTTTTTTTTTAACAATAGCTTTCTGGCTAGAACAACAAAGAATCAAAAACCTGAGGCTCAGCTGCTGTGTCTCACTGATGCACATGATCTATGCAACCTAACAAGGTGCAGGCCTCTCTCCCCTAAAACTAATGAGATGGTATATCCAAACACAACTGTAGCTTTTTTCCTTCAACAACATAGCTAGTAAACTAATAAGTGCCTTGCCTCAGCATCCTGATGTGAAAAAAGAGGTAGCGTGGGAATGTCTCCCCATGTCTCATTGCACAACACAGGAATAGCAGCACCTTTATATACAGGCCTCAATTTCTTGTAAGAACTAGGCAAAGAAACTTCCTAAGAGGCAAAATAAAAGGAAAGCCAAACTATCACGTGTCCTAGGGAATTAAACTTATGGAGTTCTTTATCTGGCCATGATGATTTTTTTTTTTTTTAAATTTAAAAATGAGTCATTAATCATTTGCTTTCATTTTGGGAGAAAACTGCAGTTTTTTTCTTTAAAAAAGACAAACCCCATGATTTTTATACTGGCCTCCTTATACTGTTTTCTGAAATTTGAGCTCCTTCTGGCTCAAATAAGCCTAAAGAATTATTTTGACTTTATGGGGGTTTTGTATAGACTCTGGTTTGGATACACATCACAGATATCACCCTGGTATTTACGTGATCAAGTACTCTTTGGCTTCCAAACAAAGACTGCTGTGAAGCATGAACTCAGAAATTAAATCTTATTCTTTGGTTGAAAGAAAGCTAATATCCACCTATGTCACTATCTATGGAAGAATTCCTAGCTACTTTGCAGGGAAGCTCAAGAAAATCTCTACTGTAGTTAGAATTAGTGGAGAGGAGAGAGGTTGGACCATACATGTTTTTTACTTTGTACATACACAACAATGCAAGGAGCTATTGCAATAAATACTTAAGCTCCTCAGCAGGAAAAAAAAATCCTCAGAAATGAATAAAATAACAAAAAAAAAATTTCTATATCTAAATTCATACAAGTGCATTGGTACAGCAAATAGTTCATGTTTTTTTTTTCCTCAGAGGAAACAAGTACATTCAACAGCACGGTTTTCCTACACACCGCCAAGTATGTTCTCTTAACAATGGTATAGCAAAAAGAGTACATTCCTCAGAACAGTATATGCCATTTCTATCCCCTTTAAAACTGGACAGCAGTAATTATCAGTAGTAATTTACTGTTTCCTCAGGGCAGTAATTGAAATGTAAGAACTGTCTTTTTCCAGGTTTGTTCTCAATTGCACAGGCAGCTTCTGCTAACATTATCAATCAGATAGCAGGGATTTTGCACAGACCAAGCATCAGGACAAAAAAAAAAGCACATGTTATTGCCAGCATCCTTCCATAAGTTCTCCTCTGTAATCTGGCAACTGAAAAATTACATGTCTTTCTCCTGAAAAAGAAACTGCTGGGTTCAGTACTGTTGCTCTGCACTGAGCCATCATTGTAGAAGAGGTAAAGATAACGATATCTCTTAACTCCAAAAGGTTTTTTGCAACTAATCTCATAAAATCCCCTCTGTTCTGCGTTCCCACAGTATGTGTTCATGTGGTTCACCTCCCATTGCAGAATCTGAGCACTTCCATAGAGAATGAGAATTCAGCATCTTTCACACTGTTCAGCTGTACACTATGGTGTATCTGGTAAACATGAACTACCACAACCCTCTTCTCTCATCCTAACCCATATATTATCAGTTACACGCCTATTAGCGCCTTACTGAATGTTGTCCCTTTTATTTTTTTGTGTAACTTTTAATTCTACCACAGACATAAAGCTCATGAAAGTAATCTGGTACCCTTTTTTGGAAAATTGCTCCCATTTGTAATGGGATTTCTTCCTTGTCACAAGACTGTTTTGTGATATTTACAAGCTGCAAGGCTACAGCAATTTGTCTACTTAAAAACACAGGTCTTCTTTATGGAAACCAAATTAGTAGAACCGTATATTAAAACATCTTACTGAGATTACACAGGACAGTAAAGAACTTGGAATTCTTCAACCTCTTCTGCAAATGCTTGGTTAGCCTCTCTAATTATTGGAGAGAGATGAAAATGGAGAGTTCCTACAAATACACCTTTCCTTGCGTTGTCTCTAAACAGTCACTCAAAGAACCTTCCCTGAGAGAGCTCCTCCCCTATCCTAGTTTATCCTAATCTATCCAGATTGACTGCCCTCACTTTGTATGTGTGGGCACTGAAACAAGGAACTAATTCATTTCCTTTATTTCTCCCTTACATTGTAAGGACTTAAAAAAATATTAGTCCTATTGTTTAATTCAATCAGCACAGTTAAGACTTCAGCTTTAATTAAAACTTTCTTGATATGAACTCTCAAAAACACAATAGAAAATCTTCCTAAATTTTTAAGACTAATATTAGTTACTTTATACATCTTAGCATCAAAACAAAGATTGAATTTTCCTCAGCAATAGAGACTCTAAATCTGATACACCATCATAAATAAATGATCATATTGGGTAAAGGGATACTGAGACTGCATTCTTCAAGTATTTTCCAAACTTCTGAAATAAATGCCTTTTTATTCCATTCTAATCTGTGGTTGAAATCAGAATGATAAATTGAAAATGCAGGGGGTATTGAAGTACATAAAAACAGTTTGTGAAGATGTTATTTAAGTAAATTGGGTTAATGCTGATGAAAATGGTTGCCTTTTAAACAAAAGAGAAATATTTCTATATTGAAAAAGAAGGGAAAGAAAAAAAAAAAAAATCAGTTGTAGTTACCGTGCAAGGAGTCTGCATCCAAGGTTCCCCATCTATCTGCATAGGCAGAGACTTGCTGGTCCTAAAGGTAAAAATTTCATAACATAAGAAAACTAAACTAGACAAAACTGATATATGCCTTTTTAATAAATACATTTATGTGATGGCATACAGATATAACCCTGATTTACCCCTAAACTCGTATGAAATTTCCAGTATTACTCAAAATGCTTACAAAAGTAACATAGTCAATTTAGTAGGCTTAGTCTGATTTTCAACACACAAAGCAAAACCATAGCAAATATTCATGCATCTTGCTAGTAATACACTACTCTTTCATGGAAGAAAAGTTTGTAGTTTGTGAAATAATGAGTGAATTACACACTAACTTCAGAACAAACCTTATTAACCGAAAAGACAAATTTCTGCTTTTTTTTTTTATAATTTAGACTATGATAGTATATAGTATATATATTATACTGCTATAAAGGAAACAAGATATAAATTTTAGGTCTGTCATCACCGCTTACTAGAACCACTGTGTCTAACTCCAAGTTAGACGGAACACTCACAGAGAATGAAGTTTGCACTACATTCAGTGTTTAACATGCCATGCTATAAACTTAAAGTGTTAGCAAAGGGGCACTGATTTCAACATAAAGATACAGACAGCATTCCCTCCCTAGTTCTGGATGCCACGTTAAGAAAAGTGTAGAAAAATGAGAACAGAAAAAAAAAATGTACTATGTTTTTGGTCTTTTCCAACCCTGTATTTCTGCATTACAATAGTTTCTATACAAGACTATTGGAAATAGCGTGGAGTAGATAAGTCTAATAATGTAAAAATTAGACACTCATGTTGGTCAATGGGAATTCTGGTTTGGACATCATTTGAGATCAACTAACAGTTCATGGAATTACCCACTGTCAGCTATGGTCATAAATGGAGGAAGGGAAGAATGTTTAATGAGCTCTCACTTTACAGTTAGGGAAGGGTTCCTACTTATTTTCTTAAAGTTTTTATTGTTGCTTTTTTGTTTTAGGCTTATAATTGCACAGCTTATGGGTTTAATAAATTTCGGAAAATTCTTCCTGAGGAATTCTTCACTGAAAAAGAGAGAGAGGTCAATTCTTTTTCAATCCTTATTTAATCCAAAAGTCAGAATAATTACTTTTTCCTTGTGTTCTAATCCAAGTTTACTCTATTGTGAATGTTCTTATCTTAAAAATGATAAAACACAATGAAATTAGAGTACTCCACCATCATTGGCTCACACATAGCAACAGATTTAATAATGGTGGCTTGACAGAATTCAGTAAATAACAAATAAATTCAAAAGAGAGCACTTTGACTTCCACAGATCAAAAAGTGTTTTACAATTACTAATTACATGCTACTATTCCCTGGTGTGGTATGCATTATAAATGGGTTAAAATGTGACAAAGTAATGCTAAATTACTTTCGGCTTGAAATTGCATGGAGTGTATGTCAACAATAAACCCCAAGATATTCATGCCTTATTTCTTCGGCTCCAAGTGCTTGACAATACTTCTTCATAGGACAAAATGGCACTTGAATACAATGTGAAGATTGAATGTAAACACCCACTTTTTAGTTTTTTGACACATTTAAGGAAAGGAAGATGGATGGGCATAGAATATGGATGGAATAGATTCATTTCATACACAAAAACGATACTTTCACAAGAAATATGTGAATTATGACTGCTAAACTACAAAAGAAAGATAGCTGGCAATATATAAAACTCTACAGTTTCACTGCAACAGTGCAGTGTAAATCAAAGCTGCTGATACCTGATGACAACAGATGAGCACTGGGCAAGCCGTCTTCCAGCACTTTTCAGACCTGTGTATATCTGTCCCATCTCCATGGCTCCTTCCAGACCAACCACTTCCATAAGCTGGTCACTTAGATCTGCAAAAGTTGAAAAAAACGCACATTTTGCCTCGACAGCATTTTGAAAGCAGTCATATTGACCAACAAGAACTGTCAGAAGACAAGCTGATAATAAAAGATGTGGAGAACAGAACTGGCAAAAATGATTATTCCTAAGAAGAATTACAGCTTTAAGTTGGACACAATTGGTCCCTGCTCTCACACAATTCTACGATATCCTGACCAAAATTATTCTGAAATAGAATAATTATATCTATGGTTTATTTTAATACATGAAGACTGAAGAAATAATGTCATTATATGAGAAAATAGGAGAGATTCCTCCATTTTGGTTACATGACACAGAGAGAGTGAGATATTTACAGCTCAGACGTTTATGCTTTTTATTTTTTCAACAGATATTTAAAATCTGTAAAGAAAATGTCAGTGCTCCAGACCCTAATGGATCCTCCTCTATACAGTACTTTACAGACAATGTGTACAGCTCTAATTCAGCCTTTATGTGCACGCATTATTATTTTGAGACCATTCTTATTTTTTGCATTGGATCAGTGTCTTAATTAGTACACAGATGCAATGCAAAAAGGAAGAAAAACTCCTTAACTATCCACCTAGCCTTCCTGAACTTTGTAGTGCTTGTTTGCACTCAGTTATATATTGTTTCACACTTCTTTTTGACTAAATAGAACTCTGGCATTAAACTTAAAAAAAAAAAAAA
>VZTE01001604.1:2190512-2236503 GCA_013397775.1 Eulacestoma nigropectus | reverse complement strand
AAAAAAAAAAAAAAATTAGTTTGCTTGACTTCAAGGAGCAAGGATAAATTCTGTCTAGAATTTCAGGTACAAACAGAAATCTAAACAGTAATAAGCAGTCTGCTTTGAGAAGCAACCAAGCAAGGTAATGAAATATTATCCAGAATCAACTAGGGTGTTTTGTATGAAATTTTTTATATGCCCCTGTGTAAACACATGTTGCCAAGACCAAATGGACAAGAAAAAGAAACATTTCTTTTATAGCTGTATAATACGTGTGTTTTATAAATTGGCTGTTAACATCAGTGTTTCCAAAAGCTACATTATTCGGTGAAGCAAAGCATTGAGCTAAAATGTTAGTCTACCATCACACTGAAAAAAACAAAGAGACCATATTACTCTGTATATTTTAAACCCCTCAACCTTTAATGAAGGTAAAATTTCATGCTAACAATCATATCTATGAGGCTATTCCAAAGTTTCAATGGGAGTCTTTTCTGTTCACTTCTTTAGGCTTTCAATGAAGGTAATTAACTGAAAGAAGTACCGTGATGAGGGAAAAAAATATTAAAAGCAAATAGGATTTATGATCTAGATTATTCAGCTTCCAGTAGAAAATCTGATACTATCCAAAGCCTTCATTTTTCTTCTTATACTTTCTTAATATTTTCTGCTATATTCATTTTCTCATCACAGTGAAATCAGTTCCATATAATATTAATGAAGAAAAAATAAACAATATTCTTGCTCATCAAGAGAAAACAATAAGACAGTCGAAAGTTTAAAATATACCATATGATTAATTCTAACTATAGATTTTTATAGTTTGCATCCCTGTAACACATGTAAGCCCAATTTTGTATGTCTGGCTTTCTATTGCCATTTTTTTTTTTTAAATATTTCATATAAGTAATGCACATTTAAACTCAGCTGAGATTTAAACAAATGCTGCTTTTCTTGGTAGCCACAGAGATTTAACTGGGAAAGCACTACTCATTTTCAGAAGTTACTATATTATAAAACCACACAGAACTTTATAGAGGTACTAAATCATTAAAATGTTTAGCCAAAGAAAACACCAAATTCCTATTCACTGGGCCATTAGAAAATTATTATTTTTAAATGGAAGAATAATTAAGAACAGATTTTTATTTCTGACAGCTCAGACAACATGTGCAAGATTCAGAATAGTGACATTTGCAGGGATATATATTTGATGCATCATTATTCAATAGCTGTGAGATTAGTGCCAGTAGCAGCAGGTAACTAAGGGCCAAATCCTGCCCTTTGATCTATACTACACTTCTCAAAAAATGTGATGTATTAAACACTGAAAGATGGAACTGAACAATACTCTCATCTATCAAAAAAGTGAAGCCCTTTCAAAAACTTCACATTCGCAGTGGCACATTCCCAAAGTGGAGTTATTTTAGGCCAAATACGAATATTTTTAGAATCAAGCTTAAATTAGACATAACTTTCCTTCACAAGCAGTAAAAACTAAAGCAAATGTAACATGCAATTATTGACTGCATTAGTTCACACTCCTGCCCTTGCTAATATATTTGACCTGGTGCTTTTACCTAGTCATATATCCATTTCAACAAATCCTTGAAATACATTGACTTTGATAAGAAATCGAGTGAAAAGTGGAAAAGGGCGTGTGTCTGTTTTAGTCCCATTCTTCAATGATGTTACATGGCTATAGGTACACTGGTTGAATATAAAGGGTCAAGACATCAACAAATGGATGATATTTCTTCTTGGAAGGTCTCCACCAAAGACTCTGAAAGAGACTAAGCTCTGTTAAAGGAGATCTGATCTTCTATTAAATTAAAAGATAGGAAAGAGGAAGTCGTTCTTCATTCTAGTGGAAGTTTATCACTGATTTTTCAGAAAGATCACTGCGGGCCTCTGTACTGCTCAACATATACCCCCAAAATAAAATGGAAATAAAAGTAGATAGTGAGTACTGAGGATTTAACAAAGGAAAAACAAAACCGAATTATAAAAAAAATTTAGGAATTTTACAGTACTGAGTAATGGGGCTTTACGAAAGCAAAAAGTTCAATATATGTAACTTAATGTCCATGAGGAGAAAGAGAGCTCACTACAGATATGTGGACTGTTATATACCTACAGATAATAACTGGAAAGAAATATGGCATGTGTGTCTCTATGTGTATATGCTTATTTTGCTGGACTACAATTGATACTGTCATGCAGGAATGAACATTGTGAAGTTACTGTGGCAAGTTCCATGAAAATATCAGCTCAATGCTCAATTTAAGATCATCAAATATTACAATTGGTACATCCATAAAGTATGGAATTTGTAGTTCCAGTTCACTCAGCAACGCAGAGGAAGAAAAATAACTGGAAATGACAGATGAACAAATGTGGTAACAAATATGGAGCAACTTCTGTATGAAAATAAATTAGACTAGTAGCCTTCAGGAAGTAAGGAGATGAATGGAGGAAAGATGAGAAAATAGTAAATGAATGGAGTAGGTGAAGACAGTAAAGTAATTCAGTATTTCTCAAAATGCAAGAACCAAGGAGTTTCATAGTGCTTTTAGACAAGCAGGAAATCCTTTTTACATAATACTTTATTATGCCATCAGGCCACACTAAACTCTGAAATTATTTAAATCAAAAATGATACATATTCAGTAGGATATCTTAACAGAAAAGAAAGTAAGTTTGCTCTTCTATGCTTTATTTCTAATACAGGTTGTTGTTAGAGGTCAGATACTGAGCTACACAAATTTGTGGGTTGATCTAGTATCACTATTCTTGTTGACTTCTTATACATCTTATAAATTGTAGTGGAAAATAACGAATGCTGCTGCTCACTAAACATCATTCATCACTTAAAACAGTTTATAATGTGGGCTTTTCTATGACATGTATCCCTATTGTGTTTGAGACCTCATTGAGAAAGTCACTCTTTTCAATCTTCAAATTATATTCTTAAGTTACAGACTCGTGTGCATCTGCGTCTCCACCAACTATAAAGCAAAAAATGTATCCCTTTTTAGGGATGTGTTTCTTTCTTGCTTTTCTTCTGCATTCTACAGATTTTCTTCTAAAGAGAAATAACTGGTGATTGCAATGATAAAATTCTCCAATGCATGCTTCACCTATTATAACTAGTTTTAGAAAGTTTAGGTTTAAGAAACTAAAGATTAGATTTTCAAGAGGAATTTCACAGCTAACAGTGAGCAAAAGCAACTACCAGATATTGAGCAGTTTTTCTTTCTAACCAGCTCATATAGTTGCCTAAAGGAGAGCTGAAGTCTCATAGGTAAGCTATCACATAGAGCATCTCAGTATTAGTCCATTAGGAAAGTGTTTTCTGACTGGTGCCTTGGGGTTCCCGAGTCCGTTTGTTCTACTTTGAGCTCTGTGAAAGAGCTGAAGGCTCTCACTTGTTTGCTATGTGAATGAGCCATTAGAGTGTGTGGGAATGTTTTCACAGCACCATGTCTCTCCTGCCTCTTCCACAAACCAAAGTACTTCACGTGTCTCCTCATATTAGCCCTGTCAGTAAACAAAGCCAGCTCTCCCAGGGGAGCACTGCTGTCAGCAGACGGTGACTAGCATGCAGAGGAGGATCTGACCCCTTGCACTCATTCCTGATGGGGAGATAAAGCACTAGGGAGCTGACTGCCCATTTCTTCCCATAAGGCAGCAGAAGAAAGAGAAGTTCAAACAGAAACTTGCACAAGTGGCAGACAAAACATTGTATGTGACTATAAGCCCTTTATAGCCCTTCCCAAGGCATGAAGAAACACACTTAGAGACTTTAAAGTTTCGTAATGAGTTTATGTTATCCATTATCTTGGCATTAGCTGAATGCTTCAATATTCAAAGTGAACACACAAGAGAAAAACACATTTGGAATTCATCTATGAAGATAAAGCAAGGAAAGCAAAATGGGGTAGGAGGTGGGTGGGAAGAAACATGGTGTGATTAGAAAAACTGATTTACATAGAGAACTTTCCCTCTGTAATGGAACTGGTTTTGATATCTAATTTATCTTTGCAATATATAAATATTGCTGTCCTGGCAAGAGATTGAATGACTCTATTATAACTTGGGGTTACTGCACTCACTCAGGCACATTTACATAAAAACACTGTTGGTCAGTGGTAAATCTGTCTCTGGCAGCAGTTTGTCTTTGAAGAGAAGGGGCTCCATAGCTTACTAAATGTAATCAAACCCTAGTAATCATCACGCTGGAAATTTTTTGGTTCCAGTTAAAATACTGGATAAGAATTTGAGAGCTGGTATGATGCCAGAGGATCCTTGAAAAACTCCCAAGCTCAATGCTCTGCACCACATGAATGCTTCAGTATCTTCCTAGAACACAGCATGTATTAAATCTCCAGTTACCCATTATGCAGGAATGTGAGGTCGCTTCCACATGCAGTGACAGGGACTGTTGTAAAAAAATGCTAGAAATGTGTTTACTGTCATAATATTTTCCTGATTTCAAATGAACACCTTTTTCTAAATTCCTGGTTACAAAAAAAATCAGTATATCCTCTGCAATCTGTATATCCTGGGTTTTGTTATGTCTTCCTTCAGAGAAGCTACCTGAAGGTAGCTCAACATTTTATCAGAGTTGTATCTTAAGGTCCAGATGATGTCAATGCTCTGTTTTGTTACTGATTTGCAGACATATACAAAAGACAGCTCTCCTATCCAAGAATTTATAGGCAAATAAAACAGACAAAGCATTGGGGGAAAATAATATTATTATGTCCATTTTACAAAGTGAAAATTGTACACAGACATGTTTAGGTCCTGGAAAATATTTATTCTCATATTCAGTTGAATATATTGTGTGTAGACCCACAAGAGTCATAATATTATTTCTACCACATAAAATTAAGCGCAAGAGTTTTCAGAACTGACCTGGCCATGATCTCATGTGAAGTTTGGAGCAGAGTCAGGAAACAAATCAGCAAATCCTGAATTTCAAAATTCTGTTATCAAAAGTCTGTTCTCCCTCTTAATGTTGACTTCAAGGATATATATCAAGTCCTGTATCTATGGTATGCCACCCGTTTTAAGTAATTTGTGTTGCTGAGTTTGGTTGTAAACATTAAAATCTCAGGTGGATCCTTACATCTATTTCATGCCAGTATTGAGTCTCTAGACTTTATTCTTGTCTTCATTTTTTGTTTTCCTAGTTTTAAAACAAAACAAAACAAGCTAAACCTTCCTCTTAGTGTGAAGGAAGATATATCACTGGTGTAATTCTCACCCTGGAGAGATACTCAGACATGGTTATAATAAATTAAGCAGATATTTTATATACATAAAAACACACAAAAATGCATACACATTTTATACCTCTGTAGACATACACAAATGATATATATTACCCATATTTAAGCATATGTGAGAAATTCAGTAGAATTTTGCTCCACCATCAGAATTGATGGTGTACTTAATAGCCCTAATGGGATAATGGGGTAAGATGCAAAAGTGCTAGTTTTGTCACTTAAAATGAATGCAATCAATAAAATCCTCTCTCTGCTGAATTTAGTGGCATAACTCTTACTGGTTTCAGTGGAATCCAAATTTCACCCAGTATGTTATCTTGCATCAGCCTAGCACAGAGGCTCTACCCTCAGATGGAATCATTTAACAGACACAGCTCAGCCTACTACTGTGTAATGGATTTTTTTTCTGTGTACACAATCATCTCTAATTCTCATTAATCACAGAATGATGAATTTCCCCATAAAAACCAGAAGGACAAACAAGGAAGAATCAGTCCTTATAATTAAATATTTTACGAAATTTTTTAACATGCACAGAAGGCCTTTGTAAAACTTTTCCTTAAGTGAACTTTTTTTCCCAGCTAAGTGGGGGGAAGGAGAGGAGAGTTCTTCATAGAAACTTTTTTGATTAATGGTAAAAGAAGGAAAAAAGCCCCAACAACCAAAAACAACCCAGCCCAGAGCATTCAAATAAAATCACTTCTACTCAGAAAATACTCCCAAATACCAGTGTTCAGATGTTCAAAATTTGAAACAAGAGATCTCATCTTCCAGTTTGGGAGATCATTATGTATAAGGCTTTTATGGTAAAGGTTGGCAGACAAAATGTATTCTTTTTTAATGGATTTTTTCTTTTAATAGTTTGAAGTACAATTGCACTGAACATGCTGTTGCACCAAAAAGCCCCCCATTATTTTAATCTGTATTCTTTTAAAAGTTATTTGTTCAAAAGGATTTCACTGTGTTACTCTTATACCCCCTTCATCCAAGAGAACAAAAGCCGTTCTATGAAAGGAGTCTAAACTTGGACAAACCGTAAAAAAAAAAAAAGCAAAGTTCCTCTCTGTTTTTATCAAATTTGATTGCTGCAGCTGTTCCCAGTTTCTGTATTTTAAAAATAGCCTTATTCAGTGCCTTGTTGGCTAAAGGCCAGAGTACCATTAGAACATGCTGTACGGAAAACCTCTATTCAGTTACAGATACAGAAATATATTTAAGATCAGTGGGGGTCATCTGCAGCAAACACTTGTATGGGGAAAATGGAATTTTAATGTGCTTGGACTGCTCACCACTTAACAGATATTTAAGAACTTCAAACTGGATATGCTCCTATTTGTATTGGTACTATCGTATCACCGAGCATCAGGTACAATACAACATGAGCAAGTCAAGATCATTTCAGCAAACAAAAATAGACCAAATTCTCAAATTACTCCTTGGTAGTTCTGGCATTCACTTTAAATGGCTCCTAGTAATATTGGATATTTGATTAGCCTATAAAAATGCCACAGACTAGAAAAGAAAAATACAGCAATATTTATGGACATGTAGAAATCTGATCAATGAAAACCAGCTTTGATTTGTACGTTTCTAGGAGAACTAGTACTAACAGGGTATAAATGTTCTCTTTCTGCAGGGTAGCAAACTCTATTAACAGCATTATCCCTATCTTTATCCACCGAAGTTTTTTAGTCATCTGCCAGAAAGAAATGTTCATTCCATTTACATAAGTATTAAAACTCATTTTGATTAAGGTGGTAGTGACTTTGGTCCAGGAATTCAGAAAACCCCAAAGATGATCTTCATTTCTCTTGCTCTTCATGAGAGCCAATTCCATTTTCTCCCTCTACCATCCTATTATTCCATGGTGTTTGGAGATCACACTATGCAGAGTGGATACCAGTTTGAACAGAAGCATTATTTATTTATTAACCAAGAAGCTAACTCAGAAAAGCATTCTGAACATCAATGAGATGTCTCACAGATTACTTCTCATCATTTATGATGGGGTAAAATGCCTGCCTTAAAGCATTCAAAATTATGTAGGTGGGGAAGAGCCTTCAGCATGGTAAAGATATCCAAGGTAGTTTGGATAGGTACTAATAGGAAAGAAAACATAGCAGTGAAGGCATCAATATAGTCTGTTGAGCTTGCTGATAGTCCAAGCTTTCAGTGTCTGGTTTGCCTCCTAAGCTTCTTCACCCTCACTCTTTGTACCTGGGCTATTTTAATTAAATAAATACTACAATCATACTTTGGAATGCACTTTCAATTACATTGTTCAGACCTTCTCTTTGTACAGAAGGAGCATCAGACAACTGAATGAAGTCAAATTCAGTGAACCCTGGGGCAGGTATTTGTAACATTTAAGTCAATCAGACAATCTTCCTAAATTTCCTGCAGTCCACAAAGTTAAAGAAGCTTTGATTTAGTTTCCCACTAAACTAAATGTATTTGATGTTGTCTGACGCGGCCTAGGATTTCCAGGACATTCCCAATGGGCTGACAAGTCTGACAAAGGAGCAACAGAAGAAGCAGATGAAAGGATGGTATCTTGAGAGGAACTCTAATGGTGTTAAGAAGTTATATATGGAGAATTGAAGAAAGGCTTAGTTTTCTTCTGACAGTGATTCAGAGAAAGAGTTTAAGAGGTCTGGTTTTCTGGAGAAGCATATTTTTCTCTCTCGTCACCAAGAGGAATTTTGGGAGACAAATTAGCACACTTGGACAACTTAGGAGTTCTGCTAAATCTACCACTCAAAACTACCATATGTTGGCTTCTTTGTAGAGGTTAAGGCCTGAAGAAGTGATACATCCTCTACTAACTCATTGTTTGATGGGCAACAAGTTTGCTTGATAGCTCCAGGACCGCGCTCCAAATATGTGAGCAGATTTTCCCAGGGCTTTTCCTTGCATGTGTTCTGTTCTCATTAGTTGTCATTGTGGGATTTGGTCTCTTCTATCTAATCTAGTTACATAAAGAGAATTGCCATTATTTTTCTTCCTATCTGAACAACACACATTGCTAAATATTCAGTATTTTTTATACTGTTACTGGTTTACAAGAAGACAGATCTGGGATACACTGAAACCTTTGTTATTGGAGAAAGCAAATGGGAAAGTTACCTCTAATAGTGCTGCAAGGAAATGTCTTTGATGTGCTTTACATGGAATGACATTTCAAAGGACCACAAAGAAAGCAAAAATAAATTTCTCATTATACCCTTCAATATTTTAAGTATTAATGACTGACATAAAGGTATTTTTCAGTATCTTTTCTCAACAGTTACTTACAACACACATAGGAAGAAAAGATTTCCATAACTATGATCAAGTACAGAACAGTTCCAAATTTCTTCTCAAGGACAAAAGGACCAAAGTCAGCCACAAGTATCACAGTAGCAAGACCCAAGTTATTTTTAGTGATCTAGTCCTGGACAGTATCTCACAGAAAAAACAAACTTTATTTCATTCCAAACAAGAAAAGACTACTTACAAGCAAAATCAGATGGGTTACAATTTATGTTTTGCTTTATTCTGCCACAAAAGGAAAGCCACAATGTTTCACTAAAAAGTGATCTGAGCACACGCTATTCAGTTGTAACACCACTCATGATGTTTCAGGTATCTGAGAAACACAGAAGCAAAGTCCTTGCCCAGAGCTAACTCCTCTCACAACCCTGTGCTGAAAAGAGATACTGAAATGTAGAGCCTTAATAAATTTGTCTTTAGAGGGATCAGACATGGTAAGAAAAAGATATTTTCAAGGATTTTAATGCAAAATAGGAGATCTATAAAACTAACAAAACTATTCTCATCTTATTTTGATTGTCTTTTTTCACTCTTTCTTTTTTTCTGAATTATGGAGGGTAAGAGAAAGTACATGAGAAACAGATAAAGTGATCAGCGTTGTCTCTGAGACAAATTTTTAAAGGACCTTAGCGTTGGTGTCTGGCCAACAAACCATTTGAGCATGAATATTCAGTAATATCCAAAGGGCTACATGCATGTTTCAAGCATGACTGTTAGGTACTCTGTTTATACAGACCTATTGCTATGGTAACTACTTTATGGCACATGCTTTCAGAATACTAATTATAAAGCAACATAAATAAGGTTGCATACAACAAGCAAGTTCCCATTTACATATTTCCAGCATCTGAAAATTCAGCCTTACATGTATAATATGATGAAAAATATTTTTCGAAATCACACATTATTATAATTCATACATTGTAATGTTGGCTTCATTTTCTTTTCCATAACATTACTTTGCACTAGGATCAGCAGCACAAGGGGAACGCAATATACTGAGGGAATTAAAGAAAGCAGAAGATGCAGGTGCACTAATAAATGGGTGGCCTTTGGAGTACAGCATTTATGCATGCTATGCCGAGCTAAACAGAAACCTAAATGTTACACATAAGAAGCGGTACAACAAGAACATCTGTGTTGGGGAACTGAACTGGCATGGCTAACACCTCCAGTGCCAGGTGCAAAGGACATTTCAGTACAGCTTGAGTGATTTTGACTGTTAGCATCTGTATGTATCAGATTATCTCTTCTTTCCCCTCCATATTCCACTAGAGTATTTATATTATATATCTGGCTTTAGATTCTAGCATAGCAAAAGACAGGTTTCAGTCCTTCAATTCCTGTATCTTTGCCACTGATTTTTTTTTTTTTTTCTTCATTTCGGTCTTGCTTTTCATAGAGGCATAAAGCCAGAGTCACTAGTAATTTCTAAATGTAGGGTTGAGGAAACTGAGCATTTCTCCCCAGGAAAGAAAGAATCATTAAAGGAAGAACTGTACCTTTGATCTATTTAAAGTTGATCAAATACCTGTAGAAAAAGCTTTTCCTCTCTAAAAATACTAAAGTTGGATTGAAACTTCACTTTTCAATACCCATTCTTGTGGGAAATTCTAGATTTTCATGTAAAGTCACTTTTTAAAACCAGTTCTCAAAATAGCATGAAAAATTTTATTTCAAGTTCAAGTGACATACCTGATTCATAAAAATATTGCTAATATTTAGTAGAAGACTTGAAATGAACAAATGAGACAGCTGATGGAAATGATTGGTAGGAAATGCAAAACTAGTTACTTGTGATGTATTCATTGAAGACCAAATCTAATAATCCTTGAAATATTTGAGATTCCAGCAGAGTCCATTGAGACCATGACCTACTGCATTAAGTGGATCAGGCTCAATCTTTTATTTCTTAATTAGGCAAAGATTTCAGGAATCAATTTTTGTTTAAAGCTGAAAACCTATAAAAACTACCAGTGGTAATGTTAGTTCAGGTGGAAGTCAATGGCCCATTCACCATTATCATGACACCAACAAAATTTGAAACTGTTCCCAAGAAAGGATTGTAAAGAGATGGGGGGGAAAAAAGGGGAAAAAAAAATAAAAAAAAGAATAGTGCTTATATTCTAGAAGAATCTACTCATGTTGGTGCACTATTAGTCAGTCTGAATTACAGCTCTCCAGGTTTTATTTGTCCAGCATAACAAGCCCTACACTCCCATTCAAGACAGGAACAAAACATTGTCAATAGTAAAACAGGACATAATGAGCTTTGAAGGAATTTCTTCAAAAAACTGTTTCTTTCTCTTGGCAATTCCAAATCACCTCCTTCCATCCCCAGCCACTGTTAAAACCCCTTGAACATGTCTAATAAATGACCTAAAAAAGGAAAGGACAAATTATTTAAGTCTACACTTCCCTGGGAATTGGGAGTTTGTTTCACCACACTGTAAATTATCTTTTCTAACTTCTAATAAGGTGTGACAAAAGTGCAATAAATACAAATAAATCCACAGGGAAGAGATGCAAAAAAAAATTACAATAGCTTGACGGAAAAAAAAAAGGAAAAAGCTATAACGAATTTGCAATCCCCAGTCACTCATTTTCTTGTTACTTCAGTTCTAAAGCCAAATTCCTTCATTATTTTTTGACCTGATATGAAACACCATCTGGCAAAAGCATGTTGCAATTCTAAATAAATGAAATAATTGGATGGTTGCTTTAAAATATCTTTCATAAATAAGTACTATTATACATTAGCAAAACTCACTTTACTGCATTTCTGAGCTCTGATGCTGCGCTGTGACTTTCTGTCTGCCTAGAGGATCTGGGGTTCCCAAGCAGTCTCGCATTTAGTGTTAGGCTGTCATGAGCCTGATGAGCTTCCACAGTCACAAAGTATCAGATGCATATGTCCATATGTTTGATTTGTATTTCTTGCATACATTATTATCATTATTATTACTACTACTGTTAGACAAGGGTAACACCACAGACTCATCAGAATCATTGCCCTGAGGATGAGATCACAGCCTGAGGGTCCTGATGGATCTGCAGCAACAGATTACAAACCATATGGCTGACGTGGTTATCTTATAATAAACCAAATGGCTGTGGGTATTCAGGAGCCATTTCAAAAGTGGATCAGATGTCACTGTCATAAGATATCTAATCACACTTCAAAATGTCTTCAGAATAATTTTGGCCAGCCAATTACTTTCAATCTACTACCACAAATGTTTTAAGGTCTGAGGAGACCGTCCCATTGCTGGAGTCCTACAGATGTATTTCTGTGTCCACATAGACCCTTTCACGAGTCTGGAGGATCTTCTGCAGAGTGCACACCTCCCTAGGCATACATCATGGAACAAATCAGGTTAGAAGAGATAGAGAAGTCATTGATTAATTGGATATATGTTACTACATTGCTCCTCGACAAGTTATGACAAGCGCGGAGTTACAGCAAAAAATAAAATATTTGTTAGTGATGAAAAGCGGTACACAAAACAGCAGTTGGTCATGAGCAAACATTTTGCAGCTACAAAGACCCAGCTGCTTTGGCTGACTAAAATGAAAAGGAACAATGCTTTAGCTGTTGTGAAAGAAGATCTCACAACTGATGGAATATATAGAGAAGAAGACTTCTGTTTAAAGCATTAGTACCTATAGTCCTTTCTTCATAACAAATCTAATTTCTTTGAGTCAAGAATCCTAGGTAAGTATGGCACGCACTAAATGAAAATATGTTCACAGCTGTTGAAACCAGTTTATTCTGTATGCCTGCTTTGTATTTCATTAAATATTTATTTATTGATATTAGACTTATGAAAAATTTAACATAATTTTAATCCTCCCATATATGAATAGGAGAACTTAAAGGAAAAGTGAGTTCATCCAGGTTTATAGGTATGTGTGATACAAATTGTGACATTTCCAGAAAATGACAACAAAATCAGGAATCCAGGAGAAAAAAATGTTGTATGCATCACCTAAATATTTAACTACAATATCAGCTTATGTTAATCATATTTCAAGAGTTTGGTTAAATATGCTGTAATTGTACCATCAACCCACATGAATCAAACCTTTATTTAATAACTGTAAAAGCTGCCATTTGCTACTTTTAAGATATCTAATTTCTCACGGCCTTTACTCGATAATGGTCACTAGAGTTACAAAATGCTAAAAATAACAATGTTTTTGAAAATCACGTTTGAGTTCTTACTGCAGAAGCTGAAACATCTGTAACAGTATGGCAGTTATCAGCTTCTTGTAAATTCTGGCAACGTTCATTTGAAAAGGCTTTACGAGTACAAACATTAGTGTTTTCACTACTTGCAAGAAACTGGTATGTATACAATTAATATAAAGGGAACTGCCAAGTCAATCTGAGCTTAAAATTCAGGGGCTTGTGTTATTTTTATTTTATTTATTTTTGAATTTGTAAAAATCCCCAAGCTGTTGCAAAACCTAATACCAGCTGAACATTCCAGGTACTCTATTTTAATTAATAGCAACATATTGTTAAATTCAACAGATACACAAAATAATAAGAAAGCAAGAGCAGAAACATCCTTATACAGTTAACATATGAAAAAAACCCCAAGATTCGTCATCCTGATTTATGCAAGGAAAAAATAAAAAAAAAATCAAACTCTAAAAACAAGTGTTCTCTCAATAGCAAGCATAGAGAAAGTTCAACGAAAGCTTGACTCAACCCATATTCAGATATAATGAGAACTGGACCCAGTCCTAAATCTATTGAATAAAGGGAAAAGTATCCTCTCAGAATAAAATAAAATTAATCAATGCTATTTTGGCTATAGCATGAAAAACAAACAAAAACAAAGAGGAAGATAAAAGGAAAGCAGTGAGGGACAACAGAGTTAATGGCTAAGTTTTGAGATATTTTTTCTCCATCATATGTTTTCTTCCAAAATATCCTGGAATATGACATTGCCAATACTAATTCCCAGTGCTTAAACAGTTCTTTATATCATCAAAGCAGAGTATACACACTGAAGTTCATGGCACTTACCATGGAAAATAAAATGTACAACATTATATGAAGCCCAGAAAACTATGGCCTTGACAAGTGGACTGAATTAAGGTTAGACTGTCTGAATAGTGGCCCTTTCTATATTTTGAGTTCTAACTCTGTAGCCTTTATTGTTCTTTTAACTTACTTTTTATGTTCAGTGTACATAAAACATAAAAACAGAGTATATTTAGAGAATTTTCCACATTCATGTACAATAAACTTTTAATATAAATTTTATGTTTATCTAATCCTACTACTTGCAATTTCTTTTCAATTAAGTTTTTAGTCTTTTAATTGGCAAAAGCTGTTGTTTAAAAATTTAACCAAAGCTTTATCAAACTGAAAATACATTTTGCTGAGCCCCCACCACACAGATTTTCCTGTTGCAGTATTTCGGCTGTTAAGGCTAAGACAGACTGCTTTTCGTATTTCACAAACTAGGACCACATTTTGACGTTGTATCATAGGAGTCATGACTACTGCTAATAATATGAAGTATAGATCTTTATTTGGGATAAAGCCTGCCAGTTCTGTGGGAATAAAATAACCACCATGTGTTTGGTATCTTAACTTCCTAAACAGATGCAATATCAGATAAGTTGTGTAAGAAATTATTGCTTAAACACTTTTATTTTATTTTTATCTACATATTAATCACAGAGTGACAAAGACCGGGAGAAAAGTCAGGAATTTTGAATTTCGTTCAGCTCACCCATACAACTGCTATGTAACTATATGAAAACCACCATATCTCATTTACAACCCTGGCCCAATTGTATCTATTGAATTAAAAGAGCTATTTTGAGTTGCTATATGTCTGCATTCTTCTAGATCTTGTGGGAATGAGAAAACCTTAATTTAATCCATTCTCACAAAATTTTCATACTCTAGTTTCACATGTGTAATCAATGATCAGTCACGATCACCAACAAAACACTGAGCATATTGTGAGCTTTCCAGTGCACGGACTGCTTTTTTTGTTTGTTCCCTGTAACTCTGCTATCTGATTAGGCTCCTTAGGAGGTAGTGGAATATACATAAATAATAAGCAAGAGGAGACAATTAAAAAAAAATAATAATTGCTACTATTAATCTATGAGATTAAGATGTAAACTACCCATTTTGCATTGCTCTGCTGAGTCCCAAGGGAAGTCTGGCAAAGAGAGTGTGCATACTACGACCTGTCACTGAGCAGTGCTGCCTCCTCAGTTCAGCAGAAATTCCACCCCAGTGCAGACTGATGATTTACTTTGTGTTTTCCTTGGCTAACTTGAGAAGTGTTCCTCTCTTCAGGTCAGTCACTCAGCCTTCTTGCAAATGTCAGCTTACTGTTCACAACTGTTTTTCCATTCATGGGGGTTTTAATAGGCATGAATGAGGACAGTTATGAAGGAAATTCACAGTGTAACTGAAAGCCCTGAAACTCAGTTATTAATTGGGCATCCAGGCTTCACATCATTTTCAAGCCGACAATGCTCTTGCTCATTTGAACAATGCCAGTGATCTCTTTCTAGGCTGACCATCATAAAGCCACTTGTACACAGTAGCATGACTTTTCTCTGAGCTTGTGAGTGTGCCTGCAGCTCAATAGGACTATTCACATGAACAGATGTTACTCGATGTGAACACTGGTTGCAGAATTAAGCCTATCCTTGCTCTTCCTCTTGCTACAAACATCAGCTGCTCAGACATCCAGGCTTTTTTTTTTAATGGCTTTTTTCCATACACAAAGCATGCAAAATGACAACTTTTGTAATTAAAAAATAAGAAATAAAAAATCCCTCTGTATTCCATTAGCATTTATATAAACTAACATTTATACACTTCTCCATACAGTTTCTTTTATGGATGGTGATAAGAAATTAAATACCACTTAGTTGTTTGTCACAATATTTTTTGGCTTTCACAGATAAACAGAAACCTCGATCTTTCACTTGAAAATATATACTTGAATAGATATGGAAGGATGTCAGACCAATATCAAACTTTTACTTTCAAACCACTCAACAAAAGCTGATGAGTCTACAGATTGTGTTTGGCTTGATACTATTTTTTTCCATCTCAACACTATTTTTTTCTATACCAAACTAAATATATGTTTTAGAAGAATGTAAAACAGTCTTAACCATGGGGAAAAACCCTCTAAGAATTATTAGACAGACACTTAATTGTAATGTTTATAAAATTTTAGCATTAAATATCTCATAATATTTCTTTATCTAACTATGTTTCTCAGTTTTAACTGAATTGTGACTGTTACAGCCTAAATCCACTTTTGGTGTAAGAAAGATACTCCAACTTAAGACCTGAAATTATGGATGTTAACATTTGCTTGTGGAAATAAACTACAAATTTGGAAATGGACAATAATAGTAATAATAATGCTTTCCATACTTTTTACTTAAAGACTTAAGGCATTTTATTTAGCTTTTACCATTTGGGTGATGGCCAAAAGCGATCATTGATATTAGCGTCCTTTCAAACGTTTATATTTTAAAATCTCTCCAAATTGATTCTGTTCTGAAAGCACAGCTGAGGCCCACAAAAAAGTTAGAAAAGGTATAAAAAGATCCTTTGAAAATGAAAAAGAAAAATACCTGAAAAGAGCAAGCTTCACAAGTAGCAACTATACAACCAGTTTTAAAGACCAAATCAGGCTTGTGGGGCTTGTTTTTGTTTGTGTAGTGTTTCCTTTTCTGTGTTATAAAAAAATCTTCAGTTATTTTTCTTTGTTGCAAACTCTGAACCCGGCGGCCTAGGAATAAAGATCTGGGAGGAAAACTTTGAGGGAAATACATTTCAGATACAGCTGGACCAGGTGGTCCAATCTGCCAGTTTACAACTAATTGGCAAACCATTTGCTCTTCTTCAGACCTCTGGTACATCACCTGTTCTAATGCCTTGTCAGAATTATGGCAAGTGGATCCACAATCTATTCTGACAGTTATTTAAGAACCCTTGACTGAACATCATCTGTCCCTGCTGATTTATGTATATATTTAGGGGTCTCTAGGTATTCTCTTATTTCAGTATCACTCATTTTAAATAATTTTCATTATGTGTTAACCTGCTTTCTTCTATGTTTACATACTGAAAAAGAAAACAATCCAGAAGACAGAGTGGGGAAGGAAAAGAAATAATTCCTGCAAACCTCTCAAAACAAATCTTGATGCATATTTCCAAAAAACTGCAGGTTCCCTGCTTCTTCTTGGTGAGTATCACAACATACTAAATGGATGCAGATGCATGGTTATCCCACCTAACAGAGAAAAGTGGTTATTCCTGCTCAGCAGGTACAGTCAGATTTATCAACAAATGAAGGAATTTGGAGCACTCGCTCTCCCCTTCCCTTCTCCTTTCATGCTCGCAAATTACTAACAAGGGAAACAAACTGAAGAGTACTAATACTTTTTTAAGTACCAGACACGCAACTCTAGCCATAATTTACGCAGCAAGAAACAGGCTAAAAAGATTCAGAATGAAAAATCAACTTCTCCCAACCCAGACACTTAATACCAATGACCATCTCCTATGGTAAAGCATATATCAGCTTTGTTTTTAGTCTACTAGTTAGTTCAGATTTCTTAGATCATCGCTTTTCACTTCTTCTGGAAAGCCTAAGTATTTTCTGGCCAAGTATCTTTCATTAGCAAAATGTGTAACATATATTTACTAGTCTTTTCCTTTCTTTCTTATTTCTTCTTAATTCCTTCATTCTCTCAGCTTATGGAGAACCATGCTGGTACTCCTAGTACCAGAACTGCCATCTGTTATGCCTTTATTATTGTATCACCCATTCTATGCAATCTTCTGTGTCCTGCCACCTCTTACTAACACTGCTTACTGGATACTGGCATGACGATTCTTTTAATGTCAGAGTATCTCCTTTTAAAATGCAGTATATTTTAATTTTTTACTAGTTTACTGGTTTATTCACTATTGTAACAGGTTGCAATCCACTGTATCTAAATGCAAGCACCTCTGTTAAGGAGACACTGAAGAGAGGGAGCTGAGAGTATCCAACTCTTCTATAGACACACCCCCAAGTTCCCTACCTCATCAAGAGAGGGACCTACCTCCATTAAGTCTCTCTTCATTGGCTGTATAGGGAATAAGCAAGTGTTAAACAAGATGGGAACTGATGGACCAAGGTTGTCTTTTTTTAGGAAAGAGAATTATAGCCACAGCATCAGTACTGACTGCTTAGCTCCTGGTAGTAGGTGACACCCTTAGGGTTTATGCCATACAGAAGAGTGCCTACCAGTTTTCAGAGCACAATGGAGGACCATCAATGTGTAAGAAGAGCAAAATTTTCATGAGGAAAGCAAGAAAAAGTATTCCTGAAAACAGGAAACATGGATTCAGCATGTGAGAGTAGAGTACCCAGATATCTTTCCTGGATAAGGCCACTAGCTAGCAGTGCATAGTGAAAAAGTAAAGGACCAGGAAGTTATCTGTTCTCCTGACTAGTATGGCACTTGGTTATCTCCCTGTCTGAACTGAGTCACAACAAAGCTTGAGCTAGGAAATACATGTCCATCTCCCCAGATTAATGCTAGAAGTCACAGCTGTTATCAGTATCCAACCAAGCTGCTAGTTTCAAGCAACTGAGCAGTGCCTAATGCATTTCATTGCCTGCAATATTTACACAGCACTAGAAATTAAAAGCACTGGATCTTTCTCTGTGGTTTAGATGGATTTTAGGCACTTCAATCACAAGTTTAGCTGTATTTAGATTCATGGGATCCCATCTATTCATTAATACTAATATTTTGATATCAAAATTGATTCCACAGAACTGATTGGACTACTTTCTCAGGCTGATCTTACCAAATGCCACGATGCACAGTGAAACGTAACACCTAACTTCTTGAAAGTCAAAATTTATCTTGAAAATTCAACAGTTCCTAAATTAAATGCAATTAAATTATCAAAGTTTACATTTTTACAAATTGAGCACTGAGATGTGATTTAAAATATGTTGTTTGTCCTTGAAACTCCTAAATGTCATGTTTTGGCCTAGGGAATTTCTGTTGCTAGATTATGAACTTGGGGTAGAGTGATGAAAACACTGAATTGTTCTGTAACAGTGACAGTATAATAGTCTACTGATCTGAAGGAACACTTCATCTCATGCTGGAAACAAGCCCATACCTTCAGCAAATACTGAATGAAAACAATAAATTATATTGATCCAAGGGACACAAAGAATCATGCTGGAAAACAGTATCTAATGGTAGTAGGAAGTAAACCATTTTTTATGCTGTTTCAAAGCAGTAACATAGAAATCACGTTTTATGCTGCTTCTGTGTACAATATGTATTGTTTACTAATACTGTGCTTTGGGCCCAATAAGAACTAAAGTTCTATCTCAGTACATGCTATGTTAGCATCAAATTTTTCACTCCCCAAATTGATCTGCATCATATGTTTAGACAAAAAAACTACATGTAAATCCATACATAAAATACCTATAATAAAGAAATAAAGAAAGAAATAAATCAATCAATAAGATCCACAGCAATATATTCCAAATTACAGTGTACTGACCTCTCCTTTTAGAGAACAGACATTTTATAGGGATGGAAACTTAGTCAAAGGAAGCTTTTGCAGTATATGGTTTCACAGAGGGGGAAAGAATTGGAAAAATTTCCCCCCCAAGAAAAGTAATGTAAAGAGAAGGGCAGGGAAGAACTAAAAGCATAAATACTCATACTTTGCTTGCATAAAGAAAACCATTTGAGAAAAAGAAATAAACAAGCTCTGATCTCTTGACTGATCTGGGGAAACAATTCAATTAAAATAATCAACATGCCAGATCTCCCTTCCTGATTTGCTTAAGTAAGCTTGCATTTGCAATTGTAGAATTAGATTGTGCATATATATGCGAGTGCTTCCCTCCTCCTCTTCTCCCCCAGGGAAAAATCAAACTTACAAGGGGTTGTTTAGCAAATATTGTTGGGGATTAAAGGACCTTGGGTTCCTAGAATTTTGGCTACACTAAGTATAGGATTTGTGTGCATTAAGAGCAGAATCTGGCTCAGATTTAACTTGGATATTGCTTTACTAGCTCAACTAACCAAACTTCAGTTGGGTCATGTATGGTTTTGGTCTGGAACTGTGCATTTGCTTCACAGTGGTTATAATTTTTATTAGTTTCTCTTCTACCCAAGCTAAAAAGATGAAACATTCATTCTTACTGTATCAGTTTTTGAAATGTCTGCACAAATCAGACGCATATAACTTAACAAACAAACAAAAAAAAAAATCCCCTCCAAACAACAAAAATGACATATGGCATGTTATCTTTACCACTTCAAAACACAAATCTCCAGCATTAGTCAAACTCTGAAAGAGTGATAAAGTGTTAAAGTTGTGTAACATAAATGAAGATTATACTCGTGGTAGAAGACATATTTCCAGTTGGAGTAGATTATGCCTTTGGAAATACAAAAAGAACCTGTTTCTTAGTGCTGCAGCAGACAAAGTAACAGGAAAATCAGTGGTGGATACAGCAGAGCACTCTGACAACGATGAGAGCATCTCTTTTGCTCTCTAAGACCATCCCCACACTACAGCACTTTCCTGAAAACACCTACAGTCCATAGACTCAGCAGGAATAAGGTACCTGTAGTATTATTATAGTATGTTACGTTAAATTCCACCTACAATAAATTGATAAGATAGTGTAATGATGTTTCTCAAGGAATACTATACAAAAAGGCTAAAAGATCGTAGATAATGATAACCACAAAAGTGACAGTAACCAAATTTCTGGGTTATGTAATTTTTCTGTTTCACAGGATTCACACTGCTTGTATTCATACCTTCGCTACACAAAAATATTTTTGGCAGTTCACAATTTTCTGAAAATGTTATAAAAATTGTCCTTCTTGACATTCATTGAAATTTAATACTTGAAATACTTTCCCTCAATTCTCTAGCTCTCATAATATAGTGTTATAATTTCTATAAAGTTATCAATATATTATTTGATAATTATTAATTTGTAATATTTTCACTCCTCCTATGCCCCCAAAGAAAGAGATCTTTCCCTGAAAACTTATTTATATTAAGAGAACAGAATTTAAAAAAAAAAAAAAATTAACAGTAGCTACTTAGATACATTTTTCCTAAGTCATTTTTCACACAACACTAACATTCAGAACCATTTGGCCTTTATATTGAGGATTTCCAACTTCAATATTTGAATAAAAATTTACTGAATCATTGGTGAATAAAATAACAAACCTTCACATAGTATTAGATTTTAGATTGCTTCTAACATATGCAACCATGCTGCAGTAAGAACAAGCAAAGATTTCAGCAAAGAACAAACAATTGAACTCAGTATGAACGGTATCAGTCAAAAATAAACTCACAGTTTATAAATGTATTGCAACAGTCATTGACAATAACAGTTGTGAACACTGTTAGATCTACTTGGAAAAAAAAGTCACTGTATTTTCATTTTCAGATGTCTGAAAATAATTTTCAAGAAGAGCTGAATATTGTCATTTCATCTTCTATCTATCTCTGTATTTATGAATAAATACCTATCTTCTCAATAGATATTCAGAAAACACTAGAGTTCATGTGGTTTAACTTTGTACAGGCACTGGTGGGATTTGTGGCTTCCCACCTGCTGCAGATGTGAGTTTCCTGAGTACCGTTACAGAGCATTGCCAGGAGATAGGAGTGCATTCAGAGGTGCTATTTTAGCACAAATTTCTCTGTTCTCTCTGTCAGAGACGCATGTAATAAATGACCATAAAAGCTGTTCTGTGAGCTCTGGTAGAGGAACAATAAGGCATGCAATTTGGATTTCTTGGATTTGGGAATACTATTCATGTGTTCTTTAAAATACTATCCTAATTACGAATCAAGTTTTTAATTTTAGAAGGCAAAATTCAGACTGATTTGCTTTCAGAAACAAATGAAATGGAAGAAAATTTATATTGAGCACATAGGGAATGAGCCCATTCCCTCTCATGAAACTATTTCAAGGAAGACATATAAGCCGTCAATTTACTTCTCCTTCAGTCTGCTGAACTTAACCACACCTTAACAGCTAGGGAATCCTGGCTTACTCTTTGCCTCTACTACAATTCTGGGCACCTCCACAAAAACCTGTTCCAGTATTACCTTTTAGTATTATAACCAGGAAGAAGTTCTTTTTATGACTATGCTCATAAGTATAGTGTTTCAACTTCTA
Source organism: Eulacestoma nigropectus (assembly GCA_013397775.1). Classification (NCBI taxonomy): domain Eukaryota; kingdom Metazoa; phylum Chordata; class Aves; order Passeriformes; genus Eulacestoma; species Eulacestoma nigropectus. The sequence continues at coordinate 2,214,659 of VZTE01001604.1, read as the reverse complement.
GGTGAGCAGCACAACACTAGAAGAAAAAACCCCTCAAGTCTCAAAAATTAAGTTGAATGCATTAAAAGAAAGTAAGTGTTCCCAGCTCAGCATATTTACTAGTAAGGGTATAGAACTCAGCACTTAGAACTATTTGTGTCTGACCAGAACAGATGGATAAGTGTATCTGTATGCATTTTTGGTTTAAGTTACGGTGACTTCATTCTAGAACAGTCCAGCATACAAATCCTGTCATGCAACTCTGCTTTGGATGTTTTCAATTGGAAGTCCAATATCCCAGTGTTTCCCCTTTACACATCAGCTACACTCACAGATATCTTTTTGAAGTTGTAAAAAATAAAATAAACAAGAAACAATAAAGCAAAAAAGCCCACCCAAACAAACTTTCAAATATTATATACATTAGTCTGATAGAGGAAAAACATGTAGATATGGGTAGGTGTATTTCTATATGTGTATTTGCATGAAGGGAGAAAGAAGGCAGAGAGGTAAAAGGACTTACCTAGCTCTCAATGCAGAATTTCTAGTTTTAAAAGCTTAGAGACTGTATTATGTCATAAGTCTCTGGGCTTCACTTATTCCATGACTGCAGGCTTCTTTGTGATTTTGATTTTGCAATTGAAACTGATTGGCTGGCAGACAAAGGGACAGAAACAGCTGCAGCTGGTATTATTGATTATTTCCTCAATTTAAAGGAAGTAAATGAGGAGGCTAACAACATTGAAGGACAAAGGCAAAGTTGTTGCTCTAGAGCTCTGGCAAACCCAATCACTGTCCCCTGCCACATGAGCTGAATTAATTCATAAAATGCAGCTATTATCATTTTAATACCACAGATTGCTGTAGAAGTGATAGGAACCTGTCTGTTATGATAGCGAATTTTTAACCTCATTATTTCTTAGTAAAAACTGAAATCTCTAATATGGAAAGACACTAAATCTAATATAAACATTCTGGAAACTGCTTTTGGGGTATGATCAGTAACACAAATGACTTTCTAGAAATACACCGAAATTATAATAGTTAATGCCTACCCTGAGAGGTCCTGCCCTCTGCATGAGAATTATGACTTCCTAAAGAAAGCAGAAAATAACTTGAAAACCAGAAGATACATCAGTGATCGGCAGTGGAAAAAAAATATAATCAGATTAGAGAAGGAAATGTGTAAATGTAGAAAATAAATGACACAAATTTTATTTGTTTTGCCCCTCTTCTTTGCCCTTGTCAATGACATTGACCACTCGTCTTATGCAGGGTTTCAACTTAAGGGAAGTAAAGCAGAATTGAAGAGAGCCTATCTCCATTAAAGAAATCACAGAATCACAGAATAACTGACTTGGAAGGACCCACAAAGATCTTTGAGTCCAACTCCTCGCCCTCAGGAGTACAGAATATCCCCAAGAGTCACACCATGTGCCCAAGAGTATTGTCCAAAAATTTCTTGAACTGTCAGGCTTGGTGCTGTGGCCACTTCCCAGGGGAGCCTGTTCCAGAGCCCGGCCACCCTCTGGGTGAAGAACCTTTATCTAATACCCAACCTAAACCTCCCTTGACACAAATCCAGGCCATTCCCTTGGATCCTGCCACTGGTCACCGCGGAGAAGAAATCAGTGTCTGCCCCTCCTCCTCCCCTCATGAGGAAGTTGTAACTGCAATGAGGCATCCCCTCAGTCTCCTCTTCTCCAGGCTGAACACATCAAATGACCTCTGCTGCTCCTCATACAGCTTCCCCTCTAGGCCCTTCACCATCCTTGTTGCCCTCCAGTAATTTTATATCTTTTGTATACTGTGGCACCCAAACCTACACACAGCACTCGAGGTGAGGCCGCCCCAGCGCAGAGCAGAGCGGGACAATCCCCTCCCTTGCCTGGCTGGCGATGCTGTGCCTGATGCCCCCAGGACACGGTTGGCCCTCCTGGCTGCCAGGGCACTGCTGACTCATATTCAACTTGTCATTGACAAGGATCCCCAGGTCCCTTTCCACAGTGCTGCCTTCCAGCCTCTCATTCCCAGTCTGTCCATACATCTGGGGTTGCCCCAAGACAGGTACAGAATTCAGCACTTTCCCTTGTTGAACATTATATGGTTCGTGATTGCCAAGTCCTATAATTGTTGAGGTCTCTCTGAAGGGTCTCCTGCCCTCTAGGCTCATCCCAGTTTCGTTGTCTGTGAACTTGCCTAGTATCCCTTCCAGTCCCATATCCAAGTCATTTATAAAGATGTTGAAGAGCTCAGGGCCTAAAATGGAGCACTGTGGATGCATGGTATAAACAGCAGCTTGGATATACACTCTGTCAGGTTTGTCCTCACACAGCTTCTGGATGGTGAGGTACTGGATGGAGGCTTCTCAGGCTACAGAACTGTGCCTTAGGTAGCAGGCACTGCACTGTTAAGATGCAGTTTTCAAGCAAAAACAGCAGGAGGAATTTGATGCTTCCTTGCAACCAACATTTTTACAACAAATCTTAAAAATTACCACTAGAGATGGCTGTAAAGACCCACCAACAAAAAAAGCCCAACAAAACAGAGACTTGCAGGAGCCGCTATGTCACTCAGTCATTTTCACAGCCTTACTGCAACAAATTCTCCCTCACCTCCCTGAGCAGTCTCTTCTAGCTTCTTGCTCTCATTACCACTACAAGGATTTTTTAGTCTAGCTGAATCTCTAGACAGAATTTAAGCCCATTACGCATTGTTCTGTTCTACATGTACATACAAAACAGATGATCCCCTTCTGCTTTAAGGAGTTGGAAGCCATCCTCATGTTGTCAGGCTTTCCAAACTAAGCAAGGATCTTTTAAAGAAACGCCCTCTAGGATCTGAGATCATGCTTAAGTGATCATAAGGACTGGATCTGTGCATTACTGGATCATCTGAGAATAAATATTATCTGCACATGTAGATCTCAACCTTGCTGTTGAGAACACACAGTATGATGCCTCCTGCTACACCCACGGATCAACTGCGTTCTCTGCATTTTGTCTTACCCTCCTCTTGCCTTCCAGTCAAAGTATTCCGTCTGTAATGTTAAACTAAACAAGGTCAGGTTTTCTGGCCCTGGGGCTAACTGGCACAGAATGGCTTCCTTCCACACAGTTAAATCTCTCTTCTCAGATAACAGTATAGCTTTGTCAGTACTGCCTATCGGGAACAGTCCCTGGCCTGCACCCAGACATTATCTAGGAAAGTTAGTTTCCACCAGGCAGTAGTCTTGGTAATAAGCACGTGCCAGGACTTGAGGCTTTTCCCTGTTTAATTTACAGCCATAAATGTAGCCAAGGATGTTGACTCCATCATGTCAGAGGAGAAGTTTATGGCTACTAACACTCTGGGATATGGTGTTCACTTCCTGAGATTAACTACTACCTTAGAAAAAGCCTCCAGAAAAAGTCCTTATGCCACTTCCAGACTGATAGTTTTACTTTGTAAATACTATAACACCAGGCTGTTTACATCTCCCCACTTCCTAGGTATCATTTTTAGGGTAGCCTAAGTAGAAAGCTGTATATGGGTCTATATCCATGAAAAGTCCTCTTGTTAGACACACCATAAGAGAATGTGAACCCTTTGTTCAGGTGCTGAGAAGTCTTCATAAACCACAGCTGAGGAGCTGTGAAATTACCTCATGAAATTCATCAGGGCAAAGTACACAGTTCTGCACTTGGAAGGAACAACCCCAGGCACCAGTACATGTAGGGGCCACGCAGCTGGAAGCAGCTTGGCAGAAAGGCACCTAGGAGTCCTGATGGACTCCAGGTTAAATAAGAGCCAGGAACATGCCCTTGCTGCAAAGATGGCCAGCAGTATCCTGGACTCCATCAGACATAATAATGCCAGCAGATGCAGAGAGGTGATCCTTCTCCTGTGCTCAGCACTGGCAAGGCTGTGCCTGGAGTCCTGGGTCCAGTTCTGGGCTCCTTGGTGCAAGAGAGACATGAACACACTGGAGAGGGTCCAGTGCAGGGCCATCCGGGTGATTAAGCTACTGGAACATTTCTCCTATGAGGAAAGGCTGAGAGAGTTGGGACTCTCTGGCCTAGGGAAGAGATGACTCCAGGGGCTCTTGTTACTGCGTACAAATACTTGAAGGGAGGTGCAAAGAAGATTGAGCCAGGCTCTTTCCAGACACTGGATATGTGTCTTTGTACAAATTTCTTTTTTCAATGCACAAGACGAAACATACTGTCAAACTGTGAGTCCAGAAAAGACTAATTATTTAGCTACTATGAACAGACCCATTTGCCATTCCTTTTTTTCCTTACACTGGGAATGGTTTAAGAAATATATTAAAAACTTGAGAATGCAAACTTTTTTTTCTTTCAAGTAGAAAAACTCTCTAAGTCAGATCACAAAGCCAAATTCTGAATATAGTATTTGCCTGTCTCTGCACGGTGCATATTGTGACAGTACTTTGCTTTCTCTTTCATTCCACAATGTTTCAGAATATTTATGCCACTGTAAAAGACCTGCATAATTTCCATAATACAAAAAAATTTTATAATTACCAGAAAATATTAAGAAAGCATAAGACACCTGAGGAATTTCTGATTCAGATTTTGTACTTTGTAATCACAAGAAATACTTCTTGTGCTTAAGAAAAATAATCAAAGGAAAGCCACTGACTGAAAGAGAACACATATCTGCTGATCAGTAATCAGGAAAGGAAATAAAGCACTAAACTCACCCCTGTAACAAACCAGTGGATGCTGGGCAGCTGAAGTCCCAGTGCTCCCTTCTAATGCCTCTGAATTAGCAGCATGCTCAAACTGGAATGGGAAGCAGATGTGTGTTCAAAAACTTCTATACTGTCCCATTAAGAAAGGTGAAGAAAATTACTGAAATTGGCAACTCAGTCATTGTACTGATGGACAGACCCAAGATAGTAAAAATCAGTGTGCCTGAAAACAGATTTAATAATAACCTGCTTAGTTTATTCAAGTTCTGTGAATCTCCAGGGTTTAAATGTCAAATCTGAAGACAGCACAAAGCTGAGATTACCTATGTTCTGTTCATCTGGGGGTTTACATGATCACAGAGGAATCATGCAGCTAGGCTAAGCTAGGTCAGCTAGCGAGTCGAGTTCTACGAATTTTTGATGTGGAGAAAACAGTGATCCCAAAGACAATGTGATCCAAAATCCTTGAGAAAATTTATGAAGAGGGTTGTGCCATGCAAGTAGCAAGGGATATGCTATGCTAGCATAGAATGACCATGCAAATGGAAGGAAAAGGGAGAGAGACTGTTGCAAAGATGCAACCAGATGCAGAACTGCAAAGAAGCACCAAGGGATACCCATCAGCAATTGACAGTGTGGTTATTGCAGCACTCACTCCTCAAGTGGGCAAGTTTCATATTCAAAGAGTAGAAAGATTTTTATAAATCCTAATGTTGAATTAAGCAGCCACAGTAAAAATTATGTCCTTGCACTTTTGTTTATATAAGTACATACTGTGTTCATGCAAACTTGTACACGGCCAGAATCATCCCTCTGAGACACAAGAAACAAACCAGGTTTAATGAAAATCTTTTGGTCATCTGCAAGTAGAAAGGGCCTGAGATAATGTTTTTTGAAAATGCTACAAAAGTCTGTATAGGTCACACCATCCTGTGCAGGAATCTCTGTTACTATGAACCGTAAATTGAAAGGCACACAAGTTATATTTATGCCATAAGTTGTCCAAAGCATGGATAACCTCTTTGAAAGCACATGTAATGGTGCAATAGGACAGACTACAGAGGATTTTCTCCCAGCTCATACAGAGACTAAAGGAGAGGCCAGAAGACCTATAGGTTTACTGTGACCAGCTGACTACCTATGTTCTCCTGCTGCTCTCTCTATGCCATCTGGATGCACTGGGAGAGTCCAGTCCAGCACTGACACATATCCTCAGCCTTCACAGCTTGCCTTTTTGTATTCTTCTTAAAAGTAAGAAGTTCCATAACAAGATAAAACTGAATGACTGAAGTATTTATTTAGATCGTAGTTGTGATTTAGCATCTACTTCATGCAAGAGCAAAATCTCCACTGGTTAAACTGGGACAGAATAGGATATGTGCATGCGTGAGTGTAGATTCCTTTGTCTAATGCTGCTTTCACCACTCCTGAAAAGACCTAATCTATTCTTGCATACTTAAAGAGGTATTTATTAATTTTTAGCTTCCTGTAGATAATTTGACTTCTCTATGCAGCCATAGAATTTTATGACAGTAAACATGAGAGATGTGCCTAAATTGCACAGAAATGTTTCTAGACTGCCTGTTTTATTTTTCTTTTATAGTGTCAGTCCCATTAAATTTACACTGGTGCTAATTTTACAAAAACTTGGTGTCAAAATTATTAAGGTGTCAAATATGCTGAGTCAATTAATTTTAGTGATGGCCCTGAATGACTCTGCACTGTACTTTTCAGTCTGAAGTGTACATATGTGGAAACACTACAGCAATGCTGCTATGCTTATCCAACTCTAATGATGACAGTAAGAGATCATTAAAATGGGATTTTAATTGTTCAAATCTCAACATGCCCATCAGAGCACAATTCCTTAAAAAAAAAGAGCTTATTTCTTAACATTGTGAAAAATCTACTCTGAGAGTAAAAGAGAAATACACATTTCATAAATATTATACTTCATTATAAAAATAGCTGAATATTATATTGCTGAGGGCAGATTTATCAATCAGCTTCTAGACCTTCCCAGTGCAAAAGCAGAGTACACTCTCTACTCATGAGATTTACAGAAAGACCTACAAACTATTCCAGAATCAGCACAGCACAGACATCTATAGACTGGAGAGAAGATGAAGATTATGAAGAAGAGATACACAACACAATACTATATAACTTTTGGTGAGGGAATATTTCCACAGTCATGCTTTGTACCTATTTAGATGAATTTTCCTAGCCTGGAAGTCTTTAGCTGAAAGAAAGAACATAAGGCTTAAAAGTTTGAGCAATTCAACATGTTTTCCTTACAGTGAAATGACTTAAAGCAAGATACTTCTTCTTGTTCCTTGTGTTAGGGGTTAGTATGACTTTCAATCCCCTCTGCCTGAGATAGTCAGAAAATGGTAAGCAGGTCAACAGCTTAAACTCCCCTGAATCCTATGGAACTCAAAACACTGCAAGTGAGCCCTATCAGTTCATTTAAATTCAACAACATAAAACTAGCATGATAGAAATAACACACACCTCAGTTCTTCAATGCCAGAGTGTTTTTTTCTGCATATTTTCTGTGTAAGTAGTTTTCTTTTGCCTTCCTTCTCTTTCTGTGTCTTCCCTCTGCTTTCCTTCATGTTTTGGTGATAGTACTAAATTTGAATTAAGCAACATTTTAAAACATAAGATAATGGTTTTTACTTTGACTACAGACATGATTCTTGTAAGATATTTTTATTTGTCTGAAGAAAATATTTTTATTTGTTAGAGTTCACAAAGCAGAACCTTGTTTGGTCTAGTAATAACCTAGAGCTACATATCTGATGAACAGCTAATTTTGAACCCTCACCAGAAAAGTTCAGTAACTGCATATGTAGATGTATACGTAGATTTTATCCTTTTTTTTTTTTCCCAAATATATGCCCAAAGCAGAAAGGTGCATCTGAAATTCTGATTGTACCACAGGGAAGAGAGAACTGCCGTGTCACTGGTACAGTATTTTCTCAGAAAAATGACTAAATATTTCCAAATCCTATTTTCCTAACTTTTATTTTGTTTGCTTCTCCTCATTCATTTTGCATTCATCTTTGGCTTGCATCTGTTTGCATATTAGTCTATTATTCATCTACAATGTAAATGGTGCAGCAGCCACCGCATCCTTTTCATATAATATTTGTAGCTTCTGTTTCCAACTTGCTGTGTTTTTTTAAACTTATATAAGCAATCAAGCCAAGAAAGAGCATGAGAACACAAAATAAAGCATAGCTTGAACCCCAAGCTTTTTCAGCTTAGGCAAGATTATTGCTGATGCCAGAGAAAAGTAATGTTCAAAACTGTTAGCCAGAAAGTTTTAGGCTTAAAAGCATGATAAATGAGAAATGCCTAGGATCCAAGACATAGGAATCATAACAGATTTCTGATGTCAAGGAATATAAAATACCTTACAGGCTACCTGGCTTTTCTCTATAAAGGCAACAAATCAGAGATCCTGCAAACAGGACAACTAATTTTTTTGAGCATTACCTTATAGATACTGTCCTTTTGTACCTTTTTACCTTCAATCTTTTTATGTAAAAAAATGATTAAAGGGAAGTTTATGTAAATATCGCTAAACTCGAAAGAGATGCTTCAGCCTCTCCACTGTAAATCTTTTTCATATGAACATCAGCATAATTTTGTCCTACTTTCTCTGTCATCATCAGTTCTCATCTTAGCTTTTCCTCCAAATACAGGACTTCCTAACTAGGCTGATATGCTCTTTTATACTGCAAGAAAATGGAAACACTCAAAGATAACTAAAAGAAGACAAAATTAAAAAATAATTTAACAAAGGATCAGCTTCCTTATGAAATAAATTTATGAAATAAACTATTGAACCTACAGCAAAAAATGCTACCAGAGGAGTGAGTAAAGGAGGATTCTGAAACAAATTTAAATAAGTAAGATAAATACAAATATTAATTGATCTATGATTACAGTTTCAGGGGAAATAGGGACTTTGTAACTCAAGACATATAAAGCAACCATAATTTGTCTGATTTAAGGAAGTAAATCCCTTTCAGGTATTGATACTTAGCATGTGGGAATTCTTGCCATCTCTGTTAGGCAGCCAGGATAGGTATTCAGGGAAAGATGAGCTGGATCAATGAGTAAGTGACGTAGTTTGATTATATAGCAGTTATTCTTCTGCTTTTCATCTAAAAAAAATCACTATTGTGCTAAAATGTTCTTAGAAAAAAAAATTTTTTGAGATGAGTGTGCATATATTTATTAAATTGGACACCCTATTGCACAAGCCACTTCTCTAGTCTCAGAAAATGTTAAAGGAAAAACAAACTCACTAAAAGTCTAACCCAAAACTTACAAAGGATGAGAAATCATAGGCATATATTTGAGAAAGAGTGTCAAATGCTCTTCTTCAAGAGCACAATAAAAAGTAAGGAAAGAAAGGAAATAAAAGTAAAATACTCTGTGGCAAAGTACTGTACGAAAAACAGCTGTAATACAACTAGACAGAAAAGTATAACAAATTGTATTGGATTATTGAATGTTTGTAATTTGTACTTTTCCACACACATTTCCATAAAAGTCCAAGTGTGAGGTAAATCTACATTCTTCGGTTCAGAGAAGGCAAGAAACTAAATAGTTTTTGTTTAATTCAGTCAATGACCTGCCTGCAGGCTGACATAATTTTCCTTCACTATTACTAGTCTCTGGTGGATACAAGTTTTGACTTCATCTTCTACAAAATGACATTTCTGCAAATTACCGAGCAATCTAGATTTGGATATTAGGCTAAATAAATCCTCCAAGCCAAAACAATTGTAAGAAATGGTTTTTATGCTGCAGTGATCTCTAGACTGTGTTAGAGAAGAGAGAATTCAGGCTACATGCTCATCCTTCCACAGTACAGATTATTGGCTGCAATGTCTGACTGCATTTGAGGAGCTGGATTCTGTCCTTACAGGACCAAGGGTAAAATCTACAGTGTCCAGGATTTCTGTTCAGGCATGGGTTATTTTTTTCAAAAAAGGCAGAGACCTACCAAGCTTTCATCCTAGGCAATGTAGGCCAGGCTTTTACCAGAACTCCAAACCCACTGATGTCTTAAAATGTGAAATAAACTTTTAAGAAATAACTTATGACTATTCATAACTTACATCACTAACAGAATCGAGGAAAACTACTCTCCATAAAATGTAATTGGTGACCTCAGAAGAGTGCTAATACCTAAAATATAACTACTCCTACTATGACTTCCCAAATCAATAATAATAATATTTGAATATGAAGTTAGACCTCCTAAATTCAATAGAAATGTCAGCGACAGTAAATTTTAAGGAGACCTCATACCCAAAGACATGAAAGCTCTTCAATAAACAGAAGAAAGTCTTCTGGCTCCATCCCAGGAACACCTAATGTATCTCCAGTGTAGAACACACATCCTCAGTTGTTCAAGAAATCATCTGTCTGCCCCCTCAGAATGAGACTTTATTGAAAACACAAACATACAGCTTGGAAGAAGAGTCCTTTTATTCAGGTTTAGGTCCTGATGAGAGAAGTATTTCTAAGCATTTCTTTGTGCTCAGAAAGGCTAAAAATGTTCTTTCATGTTTCAGCGCTTTTTTGGTTGTTTTGTCTTNGTCTTCTGTTTTTTTTTTTTTTTTTTTTTTTTTTTTTTTTTTAATAAAAAATTTTTTTTTTTTTTTTAATTAAATGAAAGATATTCTTACTGTGTTACATGATTCCATGATTTGGGGACTGAAGAAAAACACCAAATGTCTTGAGAGCTGGCAGCTCTGAGAGTGTTACAAAACAAGCCGCTGAGCCAACTAGACTGAGAGATGTTGGCCTCGCACAGTTGCTATAGTGTAACGATAAATGTTTAAGTTAAATGCCTATAGCACTGGGAAGCTGCCTCTGACTTTATGTTTATGCAGAAACTCGATTAGGATAATAGCAGATGCCACTGTACGCAGAGCTCTCATGAGAAAACACACTCACTGGTTCCCCCAAGGCGGGCATGGCGGAGCTCCCGCTCTGCTGGCCCCCAGCCCTCGGCATCAGCCAGCAGCATCTCTGGGCACGCAGAGAGGTGAAGGCAGAAGGCATGTGTTATTCTGACAAATATGTACCAACGTCGGTGCACAGAGTTCTGTCACTATCTCGGGAGAGCAGGCTTGCATTCAGTGGGGAGGAGCAGCTCTCTTCCCATCTAAATGATGAATTGAGACCATGCAACCGTGCGGTGTGTTATGCTGAATTTTGTTTCAGTCGTTGCTATATATATGACATGGAATGATTCCTTAAAATTCAAATTGCAAATCTCTTTCCCCACCAACTTTGTTTCTTCTCCAGAGGAAGGGGCAGAAGAATGAAATAACAAAGAAGGATCCAAATGGATTAAATAAAAGCTATTTGCTTCCTGAGCTTGCTGGCTTGTCTTTGTTACTCATTGAACACACAGAATCACAGAATCATTAGGTTGGAAGAGATCTGCAAGATCATCGAGTCCAACCCATGCCCTAACACCTCAACTAAACCATGGCATTGAGTGCCACATCCAATCTTTTTTTAAACGCATCCAGGGATGGTGACTCCACCACCTCCCCAGGTAGACCATTCCAGTACTTTATCACCCTTTCCATAAAAAACTTTTTCCTAATATCCAACTTATATTTTCCTTGGCGCAGCTTAAGACTGTGTCTTCTTGTTCTATCAGTTGCTGCCTGAAGAAAGAGACCAACCCCCACCTGACTACAATCTCCTTTCAGGAAGTTGTAGAGAGTGATAAGGTCACCTCTGAGTCTCCTTTTCTCCAGGCTAAACAACCCCAGCTCCCTCAGTATTTCCTCATAGGGCTTGTGTTCCAAACCCCTCACCAGCCTTGTTGCCCTCCTCTGGACACGCTCAAGCATCTCAACGTCCTTCCTGAACTGAGGGGCCCAGAACTGCACACAGCACTCGAGGTGCGGCCTCACCAGTGCCGAGTACGGGGGAAAAATGACTTCCCTGGTCCTACTGGCCACACTATTCCTGATACAGGCCAGGATGCCGTTGGCCTTTTTGGCCACCAGGGCACACTGCTGGCTCATGTTCAGTCGGCTGTCGACCAGCACCCCCAGGTCCCTTTCTACCTGGGCATTGTCCAGCCACACCATCCCCAGTTTATAGCGTACAATTGTACTGAAACAAGTAAAACTACTCACACCAATTAACAATAAAGAATTTGGGTCATTCTCTCATTTATTTGATCTAAAAGATTGCTCTGCTGTGCAAATATGGTCTCAAAGCATATTAGCAAAGATAAAAACCACATACCTGTCAGCTGAAAGAAATGCAAATCTTACCTGTGTTGGGTCCAAATCCAAAATGAGAAGACTGAAAAGCTAGTAGCTAGCTTATAATTTCAACATGTAGGCAAGAAAATTTCCAGTGTTTTTTGGATAAAAATTAAAAATATTGAAATTTTCTTAAAATTCTTAAAAAATGTGTTCTAAACATGGAAATACTATGCTTTAATAACATTGAAACATTTTATTTTGATTCTGGCAAATGTATCATATAAATAATAAATATAATCAATGATATGTTTTGGGTTTTTTTTAAATTGTACTATAAATACTATAAATAGATTTCAACATTATTAAAACACAGTAAGAAAATAAATCAAATTGATTTTTAAAATTGAAAATCTTATTTAAATAATTTTTATAATAAGTATTTAAGTGAATTTTCAGGTTTTAAGACAATAATGGATCTCTAACTACAAAGCTTATTCAACATTTAAATTACATTAACTGACTGATGAGGTCTTACGCCTGAGAAACTGATGCAAGTAGTTATGAGAACATTTAGTATATATCCAAATCCAGTGAACATAAATTGAAAATAATGCAACAGGGGAGTGTTCTTAAAGCTATGGACACATACAACTATTTAACCCAATCAAGATCTACATAGGGTTGAATCTGCTTTGAAATTGAAATGTTATCACAGTGGCTTTTATTTTAACAAATGCATGTGGTTGGAAAAAATAATTTTGAAAGTACTTTAAGAACTTAGAAAACAACAGCTCAGAGTAATTATCAAAAATAAAATATATACACGATTTCAGGGAAAAAAACCTGTTGAAGTAGTGGTGGTGGAGAGAGGGCAGGTGGGCAAGAGCAAGTACACCTTCATTTCAGGTGCTTTTAGGCACTTAACACCTGAAGTCAGTTTGTTACACAAGGTCGTCTCTACAATGAATGGAGAGAAATGGGCGGTTCCAGATGGTGACTCTGTATGAGTCTCAAAGTGCTTAAATACTTTTGAGTTCTCACGTCCCAAGCTTTCCCTTAGTGATCCTGAAAGCACAACTCAGACATAGGAAACTCATCACACCAACTGAGAAAATATGCAATCAGTAAAAGGCACCACTCATCACACCTCAGTTCAACTTTTATACCTATACAAACAAGTAAGAAATGAGAAGACAACTCCTGGCATTAATTTAAAAAGGATTTATGAAGAAACCACAGCTGAGGGACATATAGATTTTGAAAGCCAGTCGTGAAGTAGCACACACATTTCCAGTCCAAAATGAATTTTTACTGATCTATGTTTCCAGCAAAATCCCTCATCTCTTTGCATGCTGTAATTGGCAGCAGTGACAGAAACATCTATGGGATAATAAGTGCTTCACATTAATCTTGTAAAAGAACAGAAAAATACGAGCAATAGGGAGACTGACTTTAGAAAGACAGGAAATGGTTGGAGACTGAGTGTGACAGGCCACTGAGTGACAGGTACAAAGCTCTAATGGAAATAAGATGTGTAATAAGGATGTTTTTTAAAGCAGTTAAACGACTCCCTGTTAGTACCCATCGTGCTGCGACAAAACTGGTTTATGTTTGATGGTGTGGTCATTTTTATTGCCAACCAAGTCTCTACAGGTTGCATTGCAATAAATGTCAACTCCTAGCAAACAGGTTTTTTTAGAAAAGAAAAGAAAGACAAAGCTAACATACTATTTGTTCACAGCATCAAGGAACAGTGGGATATCAAACAGAGAAAATGTTTGTTGATTCATGATTCAAAGGCAAAATTGAAACTATGCAGATGGAGGTCACTGGGAATTGTTCTAATTAGCAAAGTGCAACAAGATAGATCATCTGTTTCTGCTTCCTCTCCCGAGTGTCCAAATATATCTCATCAAGAACAGCTGCCAGGAAATAAATAAATAAATAAACCATGTGAGATGGAAGTGTCATAAAACTAGCAAGTGTCAGCCACAGCTTCTTTAGGATTGGAGCTGCACTTTGTGCTGAATTCCTACGAAAGAAAGAGTCATCAACATACCTCTGTTTCAAAATAGATGCATATTGGAAGTGTACTCTTAAAATTTTACTCCAGCTCTCGTTAAATTAATCATCAAATCTACACAGATATATGCTCTCATTTAGCTTGTAGAGATTTATGAGAGCAACATACCTCTCCAAGGAATTGGGATTACACCTACAATAGCAACTCCACCATTGCCTTACTCTTTACCTGAAATTAATGCTACTTGAAACCAAAAATACCCATTAAAAGCAGTGTAATTTAATGTGCTACAAACTATGCTTCCACAGAAAGAAACTATTCTCTACTACCTTTATGATGCAATCCTAATTCAAAACATTTCATATTGTATATGTCAACATTATGAATGTGTTGATTTTGAAACTTCATATAACACAGAAACATGGTTTATTATGGAAGAGAGAGAGAAAAAAAAAAGAAAACCTAGAGTTTACTTAGGGAAAAAATCCTAAATAAATAATTCATACTTGGATGAACTGAATTCTAGTCTTTTAGAAGGTGCCAACAGATGGTTTACATTTATAGAAAGTGCATTTGCTGACTTTTAAAACAGAAATTAAAATTCATAAACTGTATCATTAGTTCCCCTTTGAAGCACCATTATATTTATGGTGAAGATTTGAATTTTCCCAGGTGAAGAGTCTTCAATCATAATTTTACTACGGAAAAAGTGCAACATGTTACTTTTTAGCTATTGTTTTATGTTTGTAGGTTCAAAGTTAAACTAATCTAATGATCAGTCAAAGGGCAAATAGAAGCATGGAATCTGAGCTAGGCTGATGTTTTCAGCTATTACAAATCTCAAAGCAGTTTTAGAATTTTCCCATTCCTTAAATGAAGGGCACTGTATTGTCAGTCCTCATGTGGTAGTGGCTTATAAAATCTGACTACAGTTTATACTAACCTGCTTACACTCAACACCATATCCACCACAAAAAACAGTGAAGTTGCAGCTCATGTAAGAGTTCTTGGTTAATTTTAGTAATTCCATAATGTAAACACAACCAATATAATAGCCTGGTATTATTGAAACACTTAATTTTTGTTAGACAAAATCCTAGCACCTAGTAGGGTTATGATTAAGGCTTACTTTATACCTATAAAATATACAGCAATTAGCTTTCATTAAATATTTTTATACATCTTTTTCCTTCTTCTAGAGTTGATTTACTGTTTAATATATTTTTTTGATGAAGGAAAGTAATACTAACAGGTATGGAAGAATCCCACTAGATGGGAGCGGGGATTCTTCCTTACTGTCACAGGGTCAGGCACAGGACAAAGAACTCTTTTTCAGTAAGAGGCTGTTGAATTTTAAAATAATTGAATAAATCAGTTGTTTCAAAACAAAGTTTACAAAGGAAGAACTATTAAGGAAAGACTGTCTGCATATCTAGTCCACAACTCAAATGCCTTTATATTTTTGCTAGCATTATATACCAAACCACGGTGATGCACTATAACAGCCAGCTAGAAGCTGTGGGCAGATATGAACAGGCATCCCACAGTTACACACCTGAACAAAGTACCTAAATGAGGAGATGTGTGTCCCTACAATTACATTTCCTGAAAAGTAATTACCTGCAGGAGGCAATAAACAATGCACAGCAGACTACATCAGTACCTAAGTTAGGCAGTGGAATGCCCCTTGTTCCTAGAAATCATCTCCAAAGATATCTGCAATCTAACGTTTTGCATAACAGTTAATCACATCTAAATTCTACCCTCAGGTGAACCCTAAAGTTCAATATTCTTTATACCAAAGTTTTGAAAGAAGATTAATTGTGGTTATTTCTCATCTGAATTACCATGGCCACAGAACACTATTCAAAGCCTAGGCTGGGGGTGTGCTGGGCACTATACAAATAGGAATAAAAGCTTGTTCTTGCCACTTCCTCATGTGGTCAGATTGTGTTTTTCTGTTTCATGAATGTGTACCTTGTTTATGGAGAAAACGCTAAGGGGCAGATGGTGTTTTTCATTGTCCTTCTCACCGGTGATCCTGGCCTAGCCAGCCTAATGAAAGCATTTCTCAGACAATGTGCAAACTGAAAATTCTTGAAATTCTTAACTAAAACAGATTATTGTTTAAGTAATTTTCACATAACAAAGCCCACCACATCACCTATGAAACTGGGTAGATCCTCATTCAAATGCCCACAGGTTTGGATGAATCCCCAAATCTTTCTCATTTTCTGCACAAGACAAAGGTGAAGCTAGTGCCAACAAGAATAAACAAACCAAACCAAAACAAACCAAACCAAACCCCCCCAACCCCCAAAAAACAACTACAAAAAAAACCAAACAAAAAACCCCTCCACAAACAAAAAACTCCAAAACAAAACAAAAATCCCCAAACCAAACCAGAACAACAACTGAGCAACCAAACAAAACACTAAGAACCTGAAATCTGTTATTTTGAAGACTTTAGCTTTCCGCAGTAGGCATAAGATCTATCAAAAACTCACATCCCTATAGATCTTTATAGCTTTTTTCTGCACTGGGATGACCAACATATTGACCTAAAATCAAGCATACCTAAAATCTAAACATTTTATCTATTCACGTCACTACATGATACTGAAATAAGGACAGTAGAACAGCCAAACTGATTGCTAATAAGGCAAGTTTCTTCCTGATACCCAACAAAAACACATTACATTCCTAAAAAAATTCTATACCAAAATGGAAGACTAGTAGGATGCAAAAATTAGGAAAGAATCTGTCTAAATGGTTGATGAATGGATAAAAGAATCAAGTCTTCTTTTGGGGAGGAGGAGGCTTGTCTTTCAAATTTGCTGAAATTTATCTTCTGTGCATTCTTCAGTGCTCCCTCTCTTTCCCAGTCCCCAATATCTATAAGATATCCCATCATATTAAATCAGCTGGAAAATGTAGTATGGAGATGAAAACAAAGGGAGATTCCTGAGCAGTACTCCAACAAAAATAAGGAAACGTCACCACCTCTAGATCACTGAATGTTATGTAAGTAAGAGAAATCAAACAAGACTCAGGGCTACAATTCTGTGGATTATTTAGATTTTTTGGCTATGCAAAGAATCATTCTGGTTACTGCAGAACTTGAAGCAGTTAAATCAGACTAATATGGAGGTACAGTATGCAATACAGACTAAAGAGGTAAACACATCAACAGCATCTTATGAATTAATTTGAATGGAAAAGGTGACCAGTGCTTTGTGACAGAACAGTTTTTCATCTGAGAGTATAAAACATGACCGATTCTGTCAAAGTGCAATCTGAATTTTGCTACTTCTTACAATCATGATATATTTACCTTCAGTAAAAAGCCCCAGGAGTGCAGCATGTATTATACCCGGGTTTGGATCGAGTCCTTCACTCTCCATCCTTCCACGCACTATGCAAATAAACACATTTTCCCCAGAAGCTTTCATTTTATTCTGGAGAAGGAATACAGTTTTTATATTCTGAGAATTAGGGGTCTATAATTTAAACAACAACAACAAGACAGAAATTAGCATTGCTTTTACTGTAGATCGCTAAGATGTGAAAGAAAGCTACTTTACATGACCAGCTTAGAAACTGGTGAAAGTATAGCCTGCAGGAAAAGAGTTTTCTTAAGACTTTTGGTACCCAAAGCCAAAGGCAATATATTAAATTACTGGAAATAGTTACTTCCAGTATATTTTATAACTACTACTATTGCATACGTTTTATGTCCTGGGGTCTTTGTAAACAAATAAAAATGAGATGCTATCATGAAAATGAGAAAGGGCTGTGGCCCTTGATAGAAAATAATAGAGAGGCTCGCAGTTCAAATACTTTGATACAAAAGTTCATTCACAAAGCCTTCAGGAAAACAATATTTTTGTTTTTAGTCTACAAATATCTTCCAGGACTAACAGTATATACAAAATTAACAGTATATATGGTACTTTTTCAGTTATCTGTTCATTTTAGGTGTTTCTCAAGCATATGTTTTGCACAGGAAGACTACTTTCCACTTGTCCTTCCTCTCAGACACACTGGTCTGAAAACACCTGGAAGGTTAAGTCAGATGTGGAAAGAATTTACTTTGGGGTGCACCTGAAATATTAGGCTGCCATGTGGAGGCTGTCCTGTACGTAAGTGACGAAGCTGGGTTGCTTGCATGGTGACATAAGCTGTTTTTCTTCTATTCAGGTCAGAATATGAATGCTGCCAAAGCTCTGGAGTATTTCACTGGGTTAGATTCAGGTCCATTATTAATATCTAATTTCCTGACTGATATTAAGAGCCTCATTAATACTCCAAAATTTGACCATTAATATCACATGTTGGTTGTTAAAGAACTGGAAGTTTCTAAACCTTAAAATATTCTTTTTCCTTAAAATACAAGATGCATAGTTATATATCTGGCATCTAAGTTTCCTGAGACTCAGAAAAAAAATAGGTAAACTAAAAAAACCAGCCTATTCATTGTTTGCTCCTACAGAGGCTTATTCAAAAGAAGAGATAATACTTTGATTAGATTTCTTGAAAAACACCTGTAAATCACTGTGCTGGAAATCTGCCTGTTGCTAAAAAGGTTACGAATAGCATAATAATGTCACGTAGGAACTGCCTTATGTAGCTGCTTATTACTTTTTATACTTTTTCACTTAATAAGAGGACAAAATAATGAATGTTGTTGAATGATTCAATTTGCCAGCACTCAAATGCAACCTCTTAGTTTCCCCTAGTCCAAATATTTGAGGGCTCTTGGCCTACTTGAATAAGTGAGTATAGCCTTCCAGATGCAGAAAAATAAATTTCCAAATATTTTATTTTCCTGCTAGTAATAATATTCAAAAACATCTCCACTGAAAAAATAAATAGTCACTTATTTAATGTTATTTCTACTTGAACTCATTTGGAATGTAGAATGCTTCACAGGTATATTGGGTCTTACGTTTTTAAATATTTCACTTGCTATTTTGCACAAATTATATATTGACACTGCTGTAGACAAGAGAAGAAGCTCATGTTCACTTCCACCTTCACATAATGCTTTTCTCATTATCACAAGTGGCCCTGAAACACATTTATTTTCCCAAATCATTGCTATATCTATATATCCATACCTGTACGAACAAAAAATCACAGTGACTTTGACGAGCTATACCCTTGAGATACTTGCCATTTTCTATTACAAAAAGAAATATCTTTACAAAGGATCACAGAGATTCTGGAAACAGAAGAGAATGTCTTGATCTTTCTGCAGGAGGAACGTATCTTTACAAACAGAGATATCAAAACCTCTTAGTCATTACCAAGGGGCTCTGCAGCACATTGATCCCCAAAAGAGTGAAGGAGTGAGCTCATGTTCCACCTCGGTCTGACTACCCCTGCTCCTTGTGGCTTGACATCAGTGTAGGAGTGGGTACAAACAGCTGTGAGGGCAGAAATTTCTCGGACAGCTGCTGGAAAACTCTGCATCTGTCATGGCCTGATTCAATCAAGTCTCTCACCTGGTTTGCATCATATTGACTCCCACACACAGAAATAACTCAGACCGATTTTAGCATCTGGAGGCTTTATTGGCATTCCTGTCAGAGCATGGTCACATGAATGTAAATGAAATATTGACACATTAAGGAAACCATTAGACAGTAGGAAGAAGGATTACCACAGCAAAGCCCTTCAGGCTTACCTTATGCCCATTTTAGACTGTCCTGTCACAGCTACATGGGCTGTTTGGGAGTGGGCTATTGGGACACCTTTTTTTTGTCAACTAGACCTTAGCAAATATTTCTGAAGGCAATATTCCTGTGAATAATTAACTTCATTATTCATGACCATAACTGAGTCTGAATAACAGAACTGGCTACAATCTGATTCATCTGATCTACTTCAAATACCTATCTGAGAGTACAAAAGGAACCATGCCCTAGTTAGGCAGAGAACTATGGTGCAGCTACTGCTGAAAGGTAAATGTGATGAACATCACAACAAATTTCTATGTCAAAGTTTGCAAGACCTAGACAACTGTGCAATTAAAAAAGTCTACTTGCCTTCTTTAGTTTCCACTGTTACTTTTTTTTTTTAGGGTCTTTCTCTACCTAGGTCATACTCAGAATATAAAGTGTAATTAGGAAGAGACCTTTGCTTGCTCTTGAAGGCAAGTGTTAGGAAAGAACTGTAATTCACATACAACAAAGAAGTCTAGGTATTTTCTACTTGCTTTCCAAAAGAACTACATGGCATTCACTATAAAAATGAATGGAAATAAATGGGGTTTGGATTTATTTCTAATAATAAGGCATACCATCAGTGCAAATTAGGAGCTATTCCTTTTATATAGGATCTTTAGAAGTAGAGATAAATCTATTTACTTTTTTATTTCCTCAGTCATTTATATAATATTTTGATTCATACACATTTAAGTATACATATACAGAGAATGTCCTGACTTAAAATATTAGGATCTATTTCTGTACAAAGAGGGGATGATTTCTGAGAAACTCCCAGCTAATAAATTAAAGAATTTTTGTAAGAGTTAAGCATTAACCTGACACTGTATCCTAATTTTGGGTCAAACTCTCAAACGTATCTTGATCAAGTTTTTCAAAGCTCATCAACAACCTAATTTTATGTGCACTGTGCATGTGTTTAATCATAAAGTAGTCAGTAATCCAAGAAATTAAGAAGGCTACACAAGGCTGAACAATTCTTTAGACTTATTATGGCTAAACTTTATTTAGAACAAAACAAAAGATAATTTCAAAACTTATTAAAAATCAAAAGGAAGTTTATCCTTACATTTGTCTGAAGAAGAAATAACACACACAGCAGAATTTTGCCCATATAAACAGATGAACTGTTACTCTACACATTATTGGAAATAAAAGTCTGTTTCAAGACTACTTCTAAACATCTTAGAAAATTTGGGTAGATCTTTCTAGCAAAAAAAAAAAGAAGTTTTGGGGTTTTTTAAAGCATTGTCTGTAAGCAGTTTGCAGATATTTTCTATATATGCTGAGCTGTCTAAGGAAGCTGTGTGTTTTCAAACAGTTGTTCAGAGACCTCTTTGCAGTTACCAGCAGGATTGGCTCTTACCACTGTCATTCCCTTAACAATGTCTACTGACATTCCACTTTTGTCTTCAAACCAGATGTCATCCATTACGGAGAACATTCCCTCCACAGGTGCATTAGTGTCCCTGCATGCCAAAACAAATTCAGCAAGGAGAAGGAGATTCTAGAATGTATGGTATTTTTTTTTAATTATTTACAATTTTCACCCATCTTTCAGTGAGCTCTCTGCACCCAAAACCCCATGACTCAGGGAAGAGGAGGAACCTCCATTTGAAGGCAGACTTTCATTTTAGAATGCATAAAGGCTCCATTATATAAAAATAAAATAAAAATGAATTTACCCTCCCTGTGGTTTTGGGACCATGTTCTGCACGCTATTAAGAAGATGGAGGAATTCGGTTTAAGAAGAAACTCAGATTTGAATACCAGTGACCTAGTAAACAAATGTTGCAGAGTTGTGTTTAGCACTGAAGGGGGAAAATACATTTTTGAAGAATAGGCTTGCATAAATCTGTGTAACTAAGTTAGTTCAAGTAACTTGTGATACTCAATTTGCAATATTTTGCAACGTAGAGGATTTAAGCCTCCATTACATTAACTGGGGCTGCAGTGCAAGTCAGAATGGAGTCCACTGAAGCACTCTTTTATCAGTGCCTTGACACCAGACTGTCTCCTTAACAAGCATAGCCACAGTCATAACTGCATGAAAGGAAATGGGACTGGGACCAAAATTTTTATGTCAAATGAGATTTGCTGCTGCATTATACTGTTTTTCACCTTCAGTCTTTTACTAACTCTGGTCTTGTCTTCTTGGGGAGGTTACTGCAGATTAAGCTGGGATCTATACTTAAACAGCAAATCCTTTTTAGACATTTGTAGTTTATACTAAAAATGCTATTGTGTGGGATAATGTAGGAGCACTTCCAGTGCTGTTAAATCATACATTCAGCAATTCTTCCTGAGTGGAGGCCTATATATTCGGTGCTAATTACTGCTGACACTGCATGGATGCAGTTGCTGATGGCTGTAATATTAGTGTAAACAGAGTCTGTAATTAAAAGACCATGACTCTCCCTATACAAACATTTCTTCCTGAGTATCTCATGCGGTGCCGCATATTTCAAAATCTACTCAGTACGTCAGGGAAAAATTGAAGGAACACCTCAGGTGAAAGCACACAGTTTTTAGATGTTACTAACTTTCAAATGACAACAGTGTTTCTAATTTCTGAGTTTGTGAACTTTTAGAAGCAAATAAGGTATTGTCTCTCTTACAAACACCTAAACTCTGCTTTTGCTATTCTTCCTTGTAATGGGTGGCAATAATTGATAGTGCCACTAGTCTCAGGCAGTTAGACCTTATATGTAAATATCCCATACCCACGAGATTTTTTTTTTTTTTTTCTGCAAAGAAATAGCATTCTTTATTTTTTTCTTCTGGTTTTTTAGTCTTTAAGTTTCCATCACATAATCTTCTGTGACCAAAAGAGCCAAAAAGTAGACCCTCCTTATTGAAACTCAAGCTTTTGAAAAGACCTTGAAAACTTGATGTAGACTACAAGTGGGGCAAAATAAATTAGGCCTTCTGTGAAGCAGGGAAGTGGGACAGCAAGTACTTCATCTACTAATTCCAGATACTACTGAACCATCACATCACTCTTACTTAGGGTGTGGAAGAATTCTCATTTTTTTATTCTTGCTTGCAGGAGACTGAGGTGCCTTTCAAGGTTTTATTATTGTAGGGAAAAGTGATACTATTTTTGTATAATAAGCACAAATTAATCTCCTCTCATAAGGGGATTTATTATATGCCGTTCAGATACATAACTTCTATCTCTGGACAGGGAAAAATCATGTAAGAAGTTGCAGGAATGTACACGGTTCTCAGTGAGGGGAAAAGGTGACAGTGCTCTGAGAGCCTTTCCTGCTCACAGTCTGCTAGGTTGGAGGGTTATTACTCTTAAAACCAGAGGATGTGGACATCTGTCAGCTTTTTTCCCCTCACATGTGCAGTAACTGTGTGTGGTCCTCTAAATGAAACTATTAGCTATGCAGTTCCGTATTCAGGCACCGATTCTGAGCATGCTGAATTTGTGCCAATTAGAAAGCATTGTCTTATGGGTGGGTGAAACGCAGATACATAAATACCATAATAAAGTAAACAATTGCTTTAAAATAACTTATTTTTCTTAACTTTCTCTCCAAATTTTAAATTTATTCTTTTAAAATTAGAGTATACACTAAATTAACAGGTCTGTTTTTAAAAAGCAAGCTTGTTTCACTGCAGCATGCTGAACTGGATGATAATCACTGTAAGAACAGCTGCTGTGGGAGGTCAGGGAAGTCAAAGAAGAGAAAAAGTAGCCAATGCCATAAGAAGTTGGGTGATCTCTAGATGCAGTTGGTTTAATTCACAAAATGTACATTACTAAGAAGACTGCATTAATAAAGACTACTAGGAACCAACGTTTACATTCAAAAGTTGTTAGACATATAAAGATAGGCTACTATACTCATTAGTAAGTATCCTGTGATTGCACAGGTGTTTACTAAATACTTGGGAAATGTTCAGCTGATGCACAACAAACACCCATATGCTTCATAACACTGAATTAAGAGATTTACTTTGTTTACTGGGTTAATTAACTTTTCAGATTAAGGCAGCCTTCAAGATTACATTGAAAACAGAACCACTCTAAACACACATACTTTACAGCATAAATCCTGCAGCAGCACTATCATCATGGAAAACCATCACAACAACATCTAGGCTGCATGTAATACCTTTTTGGGGTCTCAACATACAGTACGAACCATTTCCTATTAAGGGGAAGAAATACACACTTATCTGACTTCCCTGCCAAAATACCCCAGCTATGCCACTTCACATGCTCTCCCACTTCTTGTTGCTAGATATGTAACAGTGTCATCTACCATGCTGTACAAGTAATACATGTTAGTTAAATGGATTTTTCTTTTTCAATTATCTAGCAACATTTTGTCAATTATCTAGCAGCTCACACTGGCAAGACTTGTCATAAACTTCATAGATCTGTCGGATTCCTATAATGATGGAACATATGTTAAGAAGAGCCCCAAATCCCCTAAAAAA
>VZTE01001604.1:2156490-2190468 GCA_013397775.1 Eulacestoma nigropectus | reverse complement strand
AAAAAAAAAAAGAAAATCAAACATGTGGCCTAGACCAAAAGATATTTAATGCATGTACAATGAAAGGAATCTAGTGATTTTTGAATTCACTGGTCACAATGTCACTCTCTCTTTCAAGTTCTTGCAAGTAGTTCCTCTACTTTTAAAGCTAAAAGGCCATCTTCTCTCCTATTAGCTTTTGTTTTAACACAGTCCTTTCATTTCCCCAGCAGAACAAATCTTTTTCCATGATCCAACTGCCAAGAGAAATTTTCTTTAACTACCTGTCTCTCAAAGCCACCCAAAGCCTTGATATTACCCTCAAGAAACGTCTGACAATATGGGATTTTTTTTTTTCAGATTTTGACAAGACATACTATTCGACACATTTTTCAAGCTATTCAAAATAGATTTTATAAAATCTTCTAGTTAGCCTGTAAAGAAATAACTTCTGAATGCTAAGGCACTAAACAGACATTACCAATTTGGTAGTCTTAACACAGTTTTGGAGGTTGTTTTAAACAGATAATATGCCATTAAGCATACTGTTTCCTCAGTAGTTTTATAAAATATCTCTTCTTCTATTTGTTCAATAATAAAAAGAGTCATACTCAGAAATTTGATCTACAAAAAGACAAAAAAAGTCATAAATATGTTAATAATTTTATACCAGCGATATCCTTTGACTCTGGCTGAATCAAAGTAATATAGAAGTGAACTTTTACATTACCTTTAATCATTCAAACAAACAACTGCCATCTCACCCACAAATCCTCTGCTATACAAAATGAAATAAAACCTTACCTAGATAAATATGGTCAAAGCCCTTCTCATCTGTGTCTTTTCTGGTACTGACAACAAATTACCATTTGTTTTTATGCCAGAATTTTCTGGCATATGACTACTTCATAATTCAACATAGAATCCAAGACATGACATGTAAAAATAATTTAGCAAAGCAGACAATACTTCATGAACTCATGAGTAAGAAGTGATAAAAAAATCGTAGCTGGACCAATGCAGTTAGGTAGATGATGTCAAATGTTCATACTCAGACAGAATATGTCTGAAGTAGAAAGGATATGTCTGAAAAGAGACATTCTGTTCATCACACAGATCTTGGCAACCAGCCTCATCAGCTCAAAACAGAGGGTCAATAGAAGCTGCTTTAGACTCCTTTCCCAAGGAGATACAGCATGGCCAAAGAGAGATGCCCAGGTGAGAAAGCCTTGTCAGTCATTCATCTGCATTCTCTCTTTTTCATGGAGATAGTTTAAAGTATGAGATAAATAAAATGAAAGAAATACAATAACAGTTTTTCTAGCTGGGATAAAAAATTTGGAATTTTCATATGCTGTACTGCAATATTTTTTGCTTGTTCGTTTTTATTAAATTGACTTTTTCACACATACAGAAATCATAAGACTGAGACAATCCTATAGCAACAGAATGAAATGCTTTAGTAGGGGTCACCACTCAACACAAAAATTAGCAGATGATCTTAACTTTGAATACTATAAATATGTATGTTTTAAAATTATTATCACAACAAGCAATGCTAGAATTTATTTTCAGTGTTCTTTCCTTGAAGAAGGATAAATTATTTCATAGAGGTCTAATCAAAGTGACCTCTTCATTCTTTATATTCAACCAATTCTTTCGGTACAATACAAGCAGGAAATTCATATACTGGAAAACTGAAAAATGTATGTATTGCAGCTACATAACATGATTTCTTCCCTCCAGTAGGTGTCTGCAATGTAGAAATTTTTCCTTGGCTTTTTATGTTAATACTGGGTTGATACTTACTTTAAAATACAGGTTATTGCAAAGTAATTTAAGAGTATGCTGTCTTAGTTAGCATGTACACTCAGTTAGAGCTTGGTACTTATCAGACAAAGTGTTACAAACCTGGACACATTTAAAACAAAAAGAGTGACTTGGTCACAGTGATATTTGAGGTCTTTGTGTCTAAACACAGAAAAGGTCCCGTAGGCTGAAAATACTAAAAAGTAAGCATGTATCTCCTCGTGAACGGATACCTATATAACTAACCCTATATATTTTGGCAGTTTTATAGCTGAAAAGCATTGTCAGTGTATATGAGACTAACCATAAAGATTTTTACCTGTAGAAAATGATAGTTTAATAAATTGCTTCAGACAGAGCTAGATTAATCAACTCCATCACCCCAATTAATTATACAGCAATTATTTTCTGATGTTTTAAATGTCTTCTGATTACGTCTTACTCAGTAATTCTCAAAGTGTCTACATCTTAATATTATTTCCGATGTTATAACAAAAATTGCTGATTGTTTCTTACTAGCATAACTTTTTCAAGCTCTAAAGACTTAATCATCATTTTATCTGTTCTTAAGTAATGGTTCTAGACATCCCCAAACTGGCAAAGAATATTTTTAACTGAATAAATTTAAAAACTCGAGTAATGAATAATTTTTTTTCCACACAGCCTAGAGAAAATGGCCACCTATGAGAAATGTTTTACTCTCTGTAAAAGGTCATATAAATACGAGACCCCTTGCACTCTAAAAAGCTTTTTGCCATTATTTCTACAGGTCTGTAAGCCATTTTGGATCCAGAGGTCCTAAATTTTCAACTAATTTTTCATAAGACAGTAGAGCTGAAATCAAATGAAACGTGAAGTAGGAGGTCAGTAAGGAGAAACTAAATACTTTAGAAGGAAAATTATATCCTCAACTATATCTAGAGTCCAAGTAAATGAGGGGAAGCTTTCTAGAAGATACTAGGAACTCCCTAAGTACTATTGGCTCTATTTAATTTTCGGCACAAACTTAAAATTCAACATGTGCCTCCTTGTTGACCATCAACAGGTTAAGCAGGTCTGTAAGGAACTGATGAACATACTGGGACTCCACTTGAAGCAGCCAAAAAGGATCATTTACAAACTTCAGAGGAAAAGGCAGGGAACATTGATCAGAAAAAGTAATGAAGACCAATTCCGGCGCACTCTTTTCCAGTAGGGGTGAGAATTCCTCTGTGTTTTCACTTAACAGTGTTGATTCTGCCAATAGGTGGGTATTCTGAGGCCTTTTCCAAAAAGTAAGTGCCCAGTAGAGAATTCTTATCTCTAAAACTGAACTAGGAGCCTTGAGGATAGGACTACAGGGTCAGCTAAGCCTATGATTGAGTGAATAAGACAGATGAAAATGAAACTAATTACATACTGACTGCCACATACATGCAGTATGAAATTGGACTTATTAACCTTGCATTCAGCAACCAAGCCCTTAGATTTTAGCAAACGAACTTTAGATCACAAATTCTTAGATTTTTTAGAGTATAAGTTCTAGACAAGCCCCTGAGCAACCTGATCCAATTAGACCTGCTTTGAGCAGAAAAGGTTGGTCTAGATGACCTTTGGAGGTCTCTTCCAACCTAAATTATCCTTGGGCCTCTGATTCTTCAAGTGGAAAATGTCCGTTTGATCTGTGTTTATAAAGAACCTAGTGTCCGAGACCTCTGGGTGTTACCACAGAAAAAATAAATAATAATCACAAACTGCCAATTTGTTCATACAGTTGATATAAAGTAATACAAGGAATGGTTTGGTCAGCCTCAGATTATTTACTGGATTCTAAAATTACTGGGGTTTTTTTAAGGATATCACTTTTTTTTCCTGACTATAACAGACACACAAGAAAGAAAAACAAAAAGGGTACACACATATCATCTTTAATCTATTACAAATCCATCCCTGCTCTAGTCCATATTTTAAAAAAAAGTTTCTTACTGGTTGGCAACTGAAGCCACTGAAAACCATAAGCAAGTCTTTCTGGTAAGACAAAGTTATTTAACTAGTAACCAGAGTTTTCATTATATAATAAAACACACAGAAAGTATTTAAAAGTTCCACTGAGGATGTGCAAACCAGAAGAAGAAAATTCAGCTCAAGCCCATAATTTTACCATTTCTACAGTGCTAACAACTATTGAAAGTTATTGTAAGTGTAAAGACGTGTCTGAATACTGATAAGGAGGATGATGGGAGAACTCTTGAGCCCCTCACAGTGGACCTCTAAAATTGTTCAGTTAGCCTCAAGCAAATTTCTACAGCATGGAATGCAATGCCAAGGGGACAACAAAGCCAACACAGGGAATTTAAGGTGTGCCTTCTCAACATCAGGGAAAGAAGCACAGCCAGAAAACATATTCCCTGCAGGAACCACCCACTGGGGCTATAGATAGGTAGCACCATTTACTGCTATCGGAAATCACAACATACACAGTAAGAGGCGAAATTTGCACCTACTTGGATTTTGCAATTAAGTATATACCCCTGCTCCACTGCTATTTTTCTGATGTCAAATTTCAAGGACTTTTGATGATAATAAAAAACCCTCCCACTGACACATATAAAAGATAAGCAGTGTGTTTGTAACCCTGTTGCCTGGAAATAGTAGGTCCAGAAATAGTTGGCGCTAAACTTTAAATAAAATTATAGAACTCTTTCAACCTTTCTACTCTCACTGTGTAAACGCAAAAGTAGTGTAAATCTTGTTGACAGTTATTGCCATGTCTATTGGCACACACTCAGCAGCAGTTTGAGAAGTGTTGTGCAGCATGGCTAGTGCCCATTACCTGTCTCCCCATATTTTCTTACAATTTATTTTCACCCCAGCAGGCACCACCTTACAATGCCATTAATTTGTTGGGCAGCTAATACTTTCCAATGCAAACTATTTTACAACGTGCTCTTATAAACAACCTAGTGGTTTACTGGCAATGCTCAACAGTGTCAGGAGGGAGGCTATGATTTAAAGGCAGCAGGTAAAAAATTGAGCAGGTCACAGAGATGACATTGTTTGATCAAACCTCCTCTCCTTTAATTTTACTATCATCAGCACAAGCGCAAAAAATCACCAGATTTACACTTGGTCTTCATAATGTGTGACTGAAACAATGCTATTATCAAACAGCTCTTTTTGTTGGTGCTTTTACTACACAGTATTCTGCTAATAGCATATTTGCTAGCTGACCATGGGTGCAAGAAAACAAATGGAGAAAGAAGGGGGGAAAAAAAATCTTTAAATTGATTTTAACAGCAAGTATGGAAAACCCCACCCAAAGCCCTATCTCCTTGCAGAGTAATTAGGCACTAGTAAAATACTTGCATGAGTCCAATATGTATTTATAGATACTTGTATTTGACTACTTTGGTTAATACAAGCCTTTGCAGAGTGAAGGAAAAAAAC
Source organism: Eulacestoma nigropectus (assembly GCA_013397775.1). Lineage (NCBI taxonomy): Eukaryota > Metazoa > Chordata > Aves > Passeriformes > Eulacestoma > Eulacestoma nigropectus. Next base: position 2,185,254 of record VZTE01001604.1, on the reverse strand, counting down.
TCACCATTAAGAGAGCAAATTCCGTCTTTTTAATATAACAAACTGAATCTCACTCAGTTGTCTTATTACACTCTAAACACTAATTTCCTCTTGTAAATTCTACTTCTACCTCTAGTAAGTAATGCAAATGTATATATACACAACCTGAGGTCTTACCAGGTTCTTAAATCATCAATATTTTTAGCATATTTTACATATTTTTTTATCAGTAATACTAACGTGTGCATTAACTGAAGCCGTCTCTCCTGTTGTTACTCAAAATTAAATTGCTGTCAATCTGACACCTTTTGCAGACACTCAAGGAACTTGAAATTTTCTATTAACAAGTAATAGAAAACTAGAATGGATCAGAGGATATGATTACGTGTTACAGCAGCCAAAAATGATCTGTTAGGATATTCTATTTTTATTTCTGTGTCTTTAATCTAAAGATTCCGGCACCTGGGGCAGGGTTAAATGAGCAAACAATCTGAGTAATATGCTATCAGTATTCCTAAGGAATGCTTGTCTGCCATTACACAAATTGAATACTGAAAAATGGTTATTGAAGCTTTTTGTACAAAGGTCACAATATAAAAACAAATCTTTGGCATCAAAAATTTCTTACTGTAAATCTAAGCCATAAATGCAAGAATGAAAGCATCATTCACATGTAAAGAGAGCCTGAAGGGGTTAAGCCTGTGTCAGTCTTAAATTCATGCAATGTTTCTACTTTATTTTAAACATTTCCCATGTGCTTGCAATGTTTTCTAATAACAGGCCAATTCCTTAACTCATACAGGAATCTAAATTACAATAATCATATGCATTCCTTTCCCCAAGAAAGGAAACACCTGTTGTAGTTAGTTAATTGCTGACTTTTTGTAAGCTTTCAGAAGAAAACTAACATTTACAAATAATTTATATCTGAAAAACTTCAGAAGCAGAGAAACACATGAATTTTAAAACTGATATGAAACTCAGAATGTATGTTGAGATAGTACCAGATGTTTTCACTCTGTTAATTAAAGAAAAACTCTGTATCAAAGTACCATAATACGATATGATTATTTTATAACTAAGATGGGGCTACTTTCTGTTCCATTTCACTTCTGTAATAATTGTTTTTCATGCCACTATACAGCAGGAGAAAATAAAAATTAAGCCCCAAAAAATTATGAGAATAAAAAAAAATTTGCATACTTAAATCAATATACAATGTAGAAGACATATTCAGCAAGGAATTTAAGAAATTAGTCCACTTGTTTCTATGGAATTCTTGGTGAATTAGAAAAAAAGGCACATATTTACATGATTACAAATCCTGAAGTGTCAATTAAACCTATCTTTTTAAAAATACACTCATATTATTATTATTAGTAGTAGTTTTAATCTGAGACTTGCTAATTATTTCCAGCCATATTCTAATATTAAAAAAAGGGGAAATTCTGCCCTCAACTATGGTACTTTATTTTCATTCATATAAATCCAGTCATTTCAGTGGAATTACCCTGAAAAGGAGCAAAAGGAGTTATGCCTTGTGCTAATGCTCGTATAAATATATATATATTTGAGGCATGACATGGTACTTTTAAATAACAGCTACTCATCTGCTATATCTGCTGTTATGCCACTAAGCTGGACATGGTACTTGACACACGGTAACAAAAGTGTAGTCAGAACAAGATCAACATGGAGGAAAGATTCAAGGAAGCAGTGCAGGAAAGGCAAACTTGAACTTTTCCTGTCATGTACAAATGAGATAGTTATAGAGCTTCACATCCTGCAAGGCGTATTTTCAAATGACAGTCAAGTCTTTACATAGATAAATAGCAGGATAACCGTTGCCTTCAGTACTAGAAATGGAAAAAAAAAAAATAAAAAAAAGGAGGAAAAAAAAAAGCCTGGGTAAGCTGATCAGTTTTCTGCTACAACAAAAAATGGTATGTGTTCCTAAGTCTGCAGTGGATAGGGGGAAAAAAAAACCAACAAAATATCTGTATATTGCATTCACATCCCTTATTATTTATGTCTTAACTAATGGCTGTCGTACAGGTAAGTGTTCATTTACCTGGGTTAATGAGGTGCAAGGCTTATGAAGGGCTTCCAGCAAAGCCAAGTTAAGCACTGGGGATACTGTGGAACAGGTCCTATGAGCCTTCTGCAGACACCTGTGCTGAGGTATGTGCCACAGGCCCTGCACAAGGTGCACATTAGAGGATATCCCTTGTTTCAGGTCAGCCAGACCCAGGCTAAATTCACCTTGACCGCTGCAGAGGAGCCTGAGCTGCTCTAAGTAGCTGGCTGATGTGAGAATGCACATCAGCAAGGTGATGTTTCCACTCTAACAGCTAAAGTGAGTCCCAGCAGAATAATGCAGTAATGCTGATAGCAGAGAACTTGGTGTGATTGTTTGGATGCTACGTTGTAGGTGTATCCTGAAGCAATAAGCAACTTCCTACTTCTTGTTGCTACTTAACATGCCATCCCTCCCACTCTCACCTTTTTCTCTGTACAAACCAATTTACTGAGACTTTTTTTATACAATACCTAATTTCACCTACTGCATTTAATGTCATAGGAGTTATACATGTAAATCCCTGTACTTAGAGATAAGATAGTCCTTTATGCCATTTTAATCAATCTTTGTCACGGGTATGTTACTTAATAGCTCTGTCTTCCTATAGAAAATGAGCAACTTAAGGGAAATGAAACTTTTCAAAGATACATTTTCCTTCTGGCAGACTGTGAAATACACCCTAATTATCCTCTTTCGATGAATAACGTTTGAAAGAAAATGAACATTCTGTGCACCAAAAAGTATAATACAATGATAATCTCAACTGCCTTGTAAATAAAAGGAAATTGTTTTTCTGCTATGATCTATATTGCACAGAAACATATATATATGTTTGATAAATATAAAACCAAATCAGACTATCAAGCCATTTTTTAAGGTCCTACTACTTTCTAATAACAATAAACTCAATGTTTCACAGCCAAAAGGCATTGTATTTATATTTCTGAAAGATTAAAACTGTGTTATGAATTACGGGCTCCATCTTGCACGCTGATGGAACTACTTGTATGAGTAAGGCCTGGACTGAAGACGGCCTCTTTTAAAGACAAGGGAGAGAAAGATAATGGCACCCCAAAACTTTACCACTGGGGATGGGGGAATAGGGGGTAGTGGGAGTGGAAGAGAAGATAGGAAAAGGCCTTTTCAATAAGCATAATAAAATCATGGCTTTCCAGCTTACATTCTCCTATTCGGAAACCTGTACTATCTTTAAGAGCTCGGTAAAGTAAATGTTTGAACACAGGTCTTACACACTAATGCTGCTATGCACAATTTAACTGAATGGTTAGGACAAAGTGCCATTTAGCCCTTCATGATATCTGAATATATTGTTCCAGTAAATATGAGCATGAAGCAAAAATAAGGAGCCAAGGCCACACAACCTTCACTAGCTAATATGAGACAAAAACATTTGAGTAACAACCTCTCCCTCAGACAGTCAGCCAAAATCCAAGTTTTGAGTTAGGAAAATTACAGCTCTACCACAAAGAAATTTTTTACTGTGGGAAAGCTGTGATATTTCTCTTACATCCCTTGTTTTATTTTTTTTCCTTCTCCCTTCCCCCTTCCCCAAATCACTGCCTCCACAGAGATAAGATGCTGCTGATTAGTGGTAACACACACCAGTCTGGAGCACTCTGTTCCACAGTTTCTAGAAGAACCAACGGAAACCTGGAAACTAATATGTATCACCAGAAGGAACTTCTCAGTTCCACCTTGCCTTACACAAGTCCTGGATTTGCAAGAACAGGTGCTTCCACTGGGAGAACTCAGTAAGGCTGATTGAACCTGATTGCCCAGGTTGAACTTTCAGCAAAGCCAGAGATCAACACCTCACCCACTGATGAGTTGCACCTTGCAGCTGCCTCAGCTCCCACTGCCCACCGAGTTCCTACTTAGTGGCTGATCACTACTGCTCAGCAGGTGGAAGAGGCCCATGTACAATTAGTGCTGCAACACAAATGCACCCAAAGGAAATGGGATACTCACCATGTCATTCATGTTTAAAAGGTGACAAAATAACACAGTACACACTAAAGATGGGGCAGTATATAATGCCACTGAACACCACCCTATTTCCCACCACTGCTTATATAGTAATATCCAGAACAGGTGTTCTCCTGCTCCAGTCCCCAGCACTTGGAAACTGCACTCCAAGCAGGGCTTGCACAAACTGGAAAGACAGATCCTCTACCACAGTCATTTCTGCTCTGTAGATTGGTGACCACAGAGCTAACGAAAGACATGGGACACACCAGCACCAGACCCATCGAAGCAAGCATGGTTCAGTTCAACAAGTCTTATCTGGCAGTGGTGCCCGATTCCCATTCCTGCTCCAAGACCTGTTCAGGTATTTGATGAACTGTCACCACATGCAGAACATACAAAAATTCATCTCACCATCTATTTAGCAGGAAGGGAGGTGCCTAACCAAACCTATCCCTTAGGTTCTACTGAACTGGAGAGAGAGTCACCTCCGGTGAGCATTTTATTCTGTCTACCTTAGATACTTATTTGATTGCAGGATAAACACTTTTCTTGAGGTGACTCATCTACTGGCTATAGGGTTGATTTTTTAGACACTGAAGTTAATGCCATACTAACTTTAACAGCCTTCACAATTATTTCATTTACTGTAAACAACACACACTCCCAAAATAGTGACAAAAAATTCTCCACAGAAATGTGTGCCCTTTAGTTTAAAGCTTCAGAATAGATGTGGCACATGCATGGACAAGAAAAAAAAATACTGTTTGAATAAATTTAGAAATTTTTTTTCTAACGTTTAGACTAATGTTAAAAGTTGAATGTCTTAACATAGACCAACTAAGAAATAGCTCTAATTAGCTTTTTTTCTCTGTGGTAATGTGTTAATGTCTATGTTGTAAAAAGCTGTCTAAACAAGATACAAAGTAAGGTCTATTACCTTAAAAATAAATGACATTATCAATAACATTTAATAAAAATATTATTACAGAGAGTTCATTATACATGCCTTACCCTGTCAAAAATAACCTAAAGTCTACCAATAATGAATATACACTGTGCATATTTAGTGTATATATTACACAGACTGTGTATATAGTACACAGCTTCAACTTTTTCAACAAGGAAAGGTCACCTAGCAAAAGTATAGGTTATGAAAGACCTCCATAAATTGAATTAGACAGCTAGCTCACAAAGTCATAAGCTGTTTAGGGAACACGTCAGGAATCCCCTATCCATAGGGAAGCTTCTCATGCTCCCTGTAGAGTGGAATTTGACACCTAATAAGAAAGGCATTTTCTATTCACTTAATATTTATGGATATTTTGAAGTGTTTTAAGGCCTTCACAGTCTCTGCCTGTTTTGAACTGCTTTTAACTGCACTGAAATGCCTGCATACACATTATTCCATCTCCAAAGCTTCTACATTTCCATTCAGAAAGTCATAATGCAGTTATTAAAAGAGATTTCCACACAGAGTTATTGAATCATATTGGTAAGCTTGGTTTATGTCTAGGTGCTGTGACATGAATGCACATTGTCTTGAATTAGTCTAGTAGTCTGTGGAGTGACAGCTCACTGCAGCTTTTAACAAGCTGCACAGATCAACTTGGTAGGTACTTGGTTAAGTATCAGTGTGCCTCGTGACGTACAAAATAAATACGAAAAAGTATTGCACTGAAATATTTATAGTTTAAAGGTTTCACCCATTAATAGTTTGTAGATATTGTGTTTAAGTATGAGTCCACTGAGGTGGTGGAATTACTTGTGCAAAAACAAGTTACGTATATGTTTGCCATCAAATCTGAAGAGACTTTAAAAGAGATTCCATTTCAGGATAGGGCTCTAACTAAGCAAATCAAAAGCATAACAACATCCACCCTGAGGGAAACTTCATTTAACGAAAAGTTTACTAGAGAGATTTAAAAAAAAAAATTCCTTTTTGTCACAAAAGGTTTAAAAATTTTATTTAGAATTTCTGTGAGGAAGAAAACAGTTTAAAACTTAACATAAGGGCTGTATATTTTTCATGTGAGTCATGTTATGATTTAACTTATGTTTTAGATGCAATTTGCAACCAAGTAGCACAGTTACTTGCATTTATGTTTCTCAACTCATAGTTTTGTTTCTATGCAGTATGTCAGTCTTTTCAAAGTACTGACTTTTGGCATTTATAAATATCTATGTATATCCAAAAAAATTCCTATCCAAATAATGTTCAAGGGTAGGTCACAGTAACATCTAAAATCTGTAAATGGCCTGTGGATAGATGTATCATAGATGTGCACATACTAGAAGATTTTAAATAAAACAACAAATGAAAACGTTGCAAGTGGGAGATTCATAATGTCAAAACACTAAGTCATCTACTTTCACAAACTGTCACATATATCTGTAGTTTCATTTTTTCCAAATGCATTGACATTGTACAAAAGAAATTGTATTGATAGATTAGAAATTAAAATGAAATTAAATTATAAAAAGGCCACATGATTTTTACCCTAATAAAATGTGATGAAAGACCCTCTCTATTTCTGCACAGAAGCTGAAATGAAACCTGTAGTATTTTTTTCCGCTAACAAGGATTATGATAATTCTTAGTACACTACAGCTAAATATGTTTGGGTTTGGGTTTTTTTTTCCAATTAGTTATAAGCTAATCAGACAAATACAATTTCATATATGTTTTATATTAAAATGTTACTAGTTAGACAGAAATGCTATACACAGGCACACATACCTATATGCTCTGACTGCCAAATGTTTCTCTTTAGCATACATGCACAAACCCCTAATAAGATAAGGAGGCAATGTATTTAAATAGAGCACATTTTAAACCACTACATTTCAATATATTGCTTTTCAGACTACATGCACATAATCAGATTGTTTTCCAAGCAGATGTCCATTTGATTACTTAAAGTGCAAATTGTGGTCTGGTTATTGAGTGTGCAGAGTAGGATAATAGGAAGGGCACAGAAAATACAAGCCTTTTTACATCAACAGGTGGCAACGCTAAATAGGAAAAAAAAAAAAAGAGGGAAGTGGGCTCAGAGGAATCTATCTTCCCTGAGTTGTACAGATCTCTAAGAAAGAAAAAAAGATTGGCAGAATTTGCACCCTTTTTCCTGCAGTACGTGGTTTGTACACCAGAGCATGGGGAAGACAGCAGCAGAACCTCATAGAGGTTTCTTGGGCAGTTTGTGAAGTCCTCCTTGGGGCTGTTCAACATACTCAGGGGCAACAAACTACCCAGAGCGAGGAGGCAGCTTCCAATAGTCCATGCAAGTACCCCACCTAAGGGCTCTAAGTACTAACCTTCAATTCACGTATTAATGGTCAAGTTATAAAACCATAAAAGAAGAGACAAGAATACAGATTGATATACAGCTGAAAAACCCACAGTTGTACTGCAATTGAAAAAGTCTAAAAGTAAATGTGCATGCCACTCAAGAGTCCCATATAAAACTATTAGATTTATACAAACCAAACAAAATTCAACACCAAAATCTGACACATATATGTATCCATCGGAAAACATGAAGTTTGATTGCCGTCTCCTAGGAAGTGCAGTGTTTAGTTGCCAAGTGATTAGATGCTTTATTTGGACATAAAACAAACTGCAAGGATGTTTATTCAGAGTAAATAAATAAATACAAGTTAACAAGAAAGTGTGTATTTACCATGGTTCTCAATACAGCAATACCTATCTCTGCACCAGGTATTAATAGTTTGCAAAATGTTTTCTTCAAACTAAAATGTACAATGTGCCAAAAGTACATAGTGCCTAAGAAAACAATTGTCTAGTGAAAAAATCATAACGCTTTCAAGTGACAGTCACTTATTTCCCCAGTGAGTAGATTCAGATTTATCAAAACAATTTGATAAACCTAGAGATAAAATTGATTGAATTCCATTATTCAGCAATAATCTTGAATTCTGAGTTGAAGAAGCCCACTCAGCCTAAGAACCTCTCTTAGCTAGCTGAATTAGTGACTGTTCTTTGCAGTATAAAATAGGAGTGGATCCATAAAGCTAATCAGTTGGTTCTGAAATGTTCACACCACCTTCATTTTTGAGTTTTACTTCGAGTTGTTTTAACCTGGTTTCATGGACTAAACACCCACTTACAGTCAGAGCATGTACCTCCCAACCCCACACACCCCACACCTTGAAAAGGAATTCACTTTGCATACTCAAGACTGCTCAGTGTTGCAAACTGGAACAAAATAAGCATGGATCACTCTGAAATCCAAGAAGGGCACTCCTGCTCAGCACTGGAATGCTACTGTACATGGAAACTATAATACTATCTATGTACTCAGTGATGTGAGAGGTGCTCTAGTTTTTGATATTGAGAAGTCAATCTCTGCTTTAAAATTGCCTTTTGGATGAAGCTACTTCCATCCATAGTGCATATAAAGTGATTAGAAGCCAAGTAATGAGCACACTTTTTGTAAAGTAAGGTGCTTAATGTCTGCATTATGACTACTTCGACAGATAACATGGGAAGTTCTGTTCAGTCTTTAATATTTTTATTATAATTTTATTTTTTCCTGTCCAGGAAAATGGAAATTGCGTGTAGCAATGCCTTTTTAATACACCAATTATAGTCAGTAGATTGAAATCACTGCTACATATGTATCAAAGATGCACATATTTTCAATAATTAAAGAAGTGATAATGTCTGTTTCACTACTATCAAAAGGATAAATGTCCTGTCTTCCTATATTCAGGAGGAAAACAAAAGGAAAAAATTTGGTGAGCCCTTTACCCAGCAGCCTCCGTCTCTTGAACATCAGGGCATAAAAGAATTGTAGCATACACAGAAGCTTAGTGCCTGGTAAGACTTCAGCTGACAGGGTGTGTCGGTGAGTCACGCTGAGATACTGAGAACATATGTCAAACTGCTAAAGCTCACAGAAATTGAATGCTAGTAGCTATTGCAGCCTCTAAGCCACAAAAAACGACTTTATTCCTAAACTTTTGTCATGCAGATAATTTAGCTGAATTAAAACTACAATGCATAATAATGAACTATGTTATAACTAGTGACTTAAAAATTACTGCTAATGAAATGTAGTTACAGGATATTCAAAACTAGTAAAACGATCCCAAGAGCATAAGACAGTTAAAGTACTGATCTTTATACAGTCTGAACGAAGAGGAGAAGCAAGAAGATACTCTGATGCAAAAGGTAATCCTTTTTGTAGGGTAAAAAGAGAAAAACAAACAAACAAAAAAATCTCAAAACATTTTCAAAGTCTGGTCTGTTCATCCCTTTGGTGTGAAGAGGGTGATGGCTTATAATCATTCGGACTTGTGATGAGCAGTCAAGTGTTACAATGCATAGTATTCAGATTCTCAGAGAAGAACAGAGATTATTATTTATTATTGATTTTGTCAAGAGTTATGTTTAATAATAAAATTTATTGAGTAAGTGCATCTAATCACCAGGAAAGTACATGAGCCCTGAAAAAAATTATCCTGCCTGTGCAAGCCAACTACAGCATATGTATTCAAGGATTGATACAGCATTACAATGTAGTAATATAAAATGTATAGACAGCTTGCTCTTTTTGCTCTGAAGTAATTTCCACTTGCCTCTGGCCAAAGCTTGCTAGAAACAGGGCACAATTATCCCCAAGTTTTATGCACACTGACATTAAGAAACATTATAAATGCTCAGGAAGCACTTTCCAACTCCAAAATCTCCAACTACTTCTAGACTGAATGTCACAGTAGCAAACAGTGCCACATGGTGTGATTAGTCTGCATAACAGGTAATATCTGAGGCAGGTTTGCAAGTATAGAGACTGCAATTGGCAGGATGTCTTTGTTTGTGCCCTTGTGCCAGTGCTTCCCATCAGAAAGCTAAATGCACAAGAAAGGAAATATCTAAGAACTGCCTATCCTTTTTCTTGACAAGGTCAATTATATAACTGAGCTGCCATTATGGAGCCAGATAGCCTATATCAATCTGTAAGCTTACCTTGGCATACAAACTTCAATTCCTTGGCATCTGTAACGGTGGTTCTTTTATCTGACCTCTTCTTTTCTGTCCGACGGTGGCTACGTCTTTTCTTTGTCTCTCCCCAAAGATTCGATCCACCATGCATGCTTGGGATGTTTAGAATGGCAATTCCTTCCAGAGAGATATTGATTAAGTCTAGCTGAATTCCATCACACTGATGAGAAAGGAAGACAAAAAAAAAAAAAGGAAAAAAAAAAGAAAAAGAGATAGAAAGCAGTAAGAGAGAAAGAAAACTCTGAATGTTCTTCTTCTCAGATTTTTTCTTCAGGAATTTATTATTCTTAGCACTGTTTACAACCTAAGATATATACTTGTACCTGAAAAGGAGGTATGAGATAAGAACAGATCATCATTCAGAAGGTAAAATATGATTGCTATTCAGCTTTTGATTGCCTAAGTGTGGGACCATTTGGTACTGTCTTGTTATCTGATACCTGTTCACTGACCCAAGTAAAATATATTTCTAGTTTCACTGCAGCTATTAGCAAAAAAAGTTTATACTACCAAAATTTCTTTATCAATAACTGGAGGGTTTTTGTTGCCTTTTCCAGCTAAATTTTCTGCCTTATGATTTTGCAGTGATACTTGTCACGCTAACAGCTGAGTCCCCTCCACAACAAACTGAATACAAAAGTCCCTGCATGCAGAGAATACACAGACTTATGGAAAGGGGTCTAAGCAAGCCCCAAGAGCACAGAACAACACTAGGCATTAATTTCAATCCAAAGGCACAACAAGCATATCAGCATAGCGCTATGCCTGACTAGTAGCTCCTAGCAAGAGGTAAAATTAGGAGAAGTGGGTACAGCAATCGCTGATGCAGCTACAGCATTTCTTACCCCAGAACCTTTGCCAACCAGTTCTCTGATATATGCATCATTGCTGCGGGAAAACATAAGATATGGAGCTAAAGAAGAAAAACCTTTCCAAGACTTACTGGACACACAGAAGTAATCTCAGTCTGTGGGATAGTCCCTTCAGTGCTGCAATCATAACCATAGGACATCTTGTGTCACTAGTGTGTATTTCTCATGCTTCCTATAGCAACCCTGGACATTAAGACATTTTATACAAGTACATTTCTTTGCTAAATCTGGCTTCCAATTATATCTTATAAAGGGACCATATTTTTCACTTCTGGAAAATGGTTCACGAATCTTAACATATCAGCCTGCCCAGTGACAAACTGCAGCATTTTCTCAGGTGGTTGAAGCCTACAACATTTTCAAATACAGTCACCTGATACACATTGGACGAGATGAACCCAGCTTAACAGCATACACCTAGCCTTCACTGGCTATAATTTACTCACGCTAAGTCCTCCTCTCTACCAACATTAGGAATTTCTTAACTCATATAAAATGTAGCAAAATACTGAAGAACCTCTACAGGAGAAAAAAAAAAACCCCAAATTCATATTACGACAGTGGAACCTGCAGGCAGAAAGCAAAGCATCCATTTCTACTCATGAGTTCACTGAACCAGCCAGAGTTGCCCAGGATTCATGTACTTGCACCTTGGCTAGAGATAGATTAGCTTAATTCCTCACAACATAGATAAAGTACCTCGATATCCTGGCAAGTCACATGCACCACAGTGTAGAGCAGCATATTTTTAAAGCATTAGATCCTACTCCTGCAATGTTCTGCAAGCTTGTAGAGGATCCAGTCATCCATTCCAAACTAATTAAGAGTATTATTTTGCAATTCCAATATACAAAATCAGGAAGAAAACTGGAAAAATAATTAAGCATGCTTCAGTAATAGACCACTGACATCTTGCAGCTTGCTGCTCTGTGGGTCACTGGCACTTCTTGCTCTCTGCCTAAACCTTTATCACAGCTTTGAAGAAGAAAAGCCAAGTACAACTCAAGAATAACTGTGAATAATTGTTTATTCTGAAACTTTCTAAGATCATGAAACAGAACTGTATTATAATGCACACACATCTTAATTCTTCTAAGAAGAGCATAAATCTGGAGAGAGAACAATTTCAACACTAAGATTTCCATTTCATATTTGCTCTTCAAGAATTAAATTTTAAACCTGTGGATTATATTCATACAGGGAAACCTTTAAAGTCAAAAGGCATATCTGAAAGTGAATTGGCAGTTGTGGCAACTACTGTAATTGAAAGTGTAACTTTTTAATAACACTTTTCTTACAAGAATAAAAGCATAGGTCTTCACTGTGATTTTTGGAAGCAAATTTGTGGCTTTCCCCGGTATTTTATATGTATTAAATACTAAGATGATTTATTTTGCTAAAAATTCTGCTCATGTGTATGCTCACTTACTGCTATACATTCTAGATAAACAGATATTAATTTCATAATTAAAAGTAATCTTGTGTAAATACCCTGCAGGCCTCAATGAATCAAACACATACTGTGTGTCAGGCCTCCCACTGTCTTCAAGTGGAATGTACTGGCTGGATAATTAGATAGTACATATTTTTTAACCTTATTTGCATGCATATTATATCTTTTGCACACTGACAAGCAGCAGTAACAACAAAAGTCAGATTACCACAGGGAATTCCCACAAAGAAGTCTTCATTTCTTATAATTTGCAGCCTAAATTAAAATAATTTGATCTTTGACAAGGATGAAATGTCAAGCAGAAGGGGGTCCTCTACAAGCCACGGCCTGTGGCTTCTGAAATCTGCCTAATTTATGTCAGTCACTTCTTAATACATATTTAAGTATTACACGAGAAAGATGATAAATATGCAATCTGACACCTTTGGTATTTCCCTGCTGTTAATTTATAAAGGTCTGGCATCCCCCAAACTGACTGGAATTATTTAAATAAAAGAAGAATTGTGAAATAGGATGGTGCGGGGTCTAGCTTCCATTTTCACTCAATATTGAGCACAGCAGGTAGTACACTAAGACAATTATGTGACGAGGCCTCAGAGTCCCACAGTGATGAGCAACTTTCTGAATTAGGAAAGGAGCATTTCTTTTGTTCGTACACAGACAAAAAGTTTGCCCTACAGGTAGCTCTGCGTAGTCCTAACACATTCATATACTACAAAAACAAAACACACGTGTTCTGCTCCTTTTCTTTTTTCTTTTTATTTCAAATAATGTAATTATGCTATAAAAACAAAAGCATGCTTTTAAAATGTGGAGTATGTCTACCTAGATTAAAAAGAAACACTAGCTCTTCTAACTCTTTTTTACCTTCTTTTCTGGCCTCAGTCACTTTTGGGTATTATTGTTTACACCTTATTTATCATATCAAATATTTTCAGATCCTATCTCTGTTGAGAAAATACATATTTATGCCTGAAAAGAGCTGATATGAAGGCCTTCCTGTGAAACCAAGGGCCGTATCAAGCAAGTGTATGGGAATGTTTTAAACTCCTTTCCCTTACCCAGTAATACCAGGTGGTACAGAAGGCTTACATTGGTCCCACTATGGTTTTACAGCACTGCAGGTATGGTCCATGCCACCCCTACTTACACTGCATCTATACCTACTCTTATTAAATACCTTTCACATACCTTTCTTTTCTCCTGAAGTGAAAATAAAGTGCAAGTCCTCTAAATTGTAAAATCTTCAGCCTTGTTTACTGACACATTATTATTGAAAACAATTTTGTCCTAGTTTTTGGTTTTTTTTTCATTTTGGTTTCTTTTCCTTTAGAACCTCTCCTCAACTTCTTGCATCCCATTTTGAAAACAAAAATACATCTTATTCTGGGTAACATAAGAATTGTGTCCAACTTTGTTCTGCATCCCACACTCACACAGAAGAAAATACAGAACATGAGTCAAGAATGTATGTCAGAAAAAACCAAGCTTAATTAGGTCAGAAATCAAACACAAGGTTGAAGAAATATTTGCTCAGAGAACATCTGATCACCGTCTCACAGCTCAGAGATACATAGCCTTAATCTTCCCAGGCATTGTTCATTCAAAATTTGGCTGAAGAGCAATCACATTCTTTGTGCATTTTATCTGAAGTGAAATGTGGTCTCATACATCAACCTCCCATTTACAGTGACAACCCCAAGGAGCATCAGGTTAAAAATCAGACTAAATGGTGCTACTCCAAAATGCTGATAATGTTCAAACAAGAAACATTAGATGCAAGCACACTGGCAAGCATTGTAATTTACTCACTGTTAATAAATTAGCAAATAACTACCTCCTAACACTTCTTGTAAATTTTGGAAACTATGCTTTTTGTTCCTAATGGTATGACTAATGGTAATGACCAGGATAGATGAAGTGAATATTAACAAATGTGTCTCATATACTGGCAGTGTAACACTTTATTGGTAATAATAGTTATTGACATGAATTGGTAATAATTATATAACTGATACGATCAGCACCACAAACTTGTATATCTACTTGTTTGCTTTGTGATGTTAACATTTAATCACTCTTTCAGTGGTTACAATTATATGGTTAAAGTTCACATCTTAGTATGTATCATAATATGTATGCCTTTCTCTAGATATTAATATTTTATTGTGAAAGCCTGCTCTTCAATTTTTATTTAATCAAAAGGTACATTTAACTTGCAGTTTATTCAAATCTAACCAAACCAGGTAAGTATTTCTTCCAATAACTAATAAAATATTTTTCATGCTACATTTCCTTAAACTCATGTATGGGAAACATTCTCTTGGGAAAAAAGGGGGATTTTTTTTGTTAAGGTTTTTTTTTTTCTAAGGTTTTTGCTGGAGTTTTGTTTTATTTTTATTTTAATCTAACATGTGAAGAACATGTTTTCACTTCAACGAGAAACATAACAGGCAAGTGTGGCACTGCTGGTCTTACAGTTTCAGTCTCAGTATTCTTTGCTATTTGTTTTGCTACCAGGCACATGGTTCCTTCAGATCGTTTCAGACTTCACCCTTTAAGAAGCTTTGACTGGACTCTCATAGCTCCCACCATACCTCTCTGAGTGCCTCATGCTATGACACAAATACTGCATTGACACATGCAGTTCCTCATTATTACTGGAAAGGAAAAGCAGCATAATCCTCTTGAGAAATGATTTCATTATTTAACCTAAATTCTCAGGTTGGTATCTTCCCTCATTTCTCCTTTTTCATGTACTTATTTATAAACATCAGACCCCCAAACAGTTTATGTAATACAGCCACTTATCCCAGCAGCCATCAAAGTGGCAGTGGCACGTTATTTTAAATTCCTATTTTGTCTGCAAGTATCCTGTGTCTTTTTAGTTAATGTTCAATGTGTAATGGACAGATGACCCCTTGTGCAGAGAGAAAAGCTATTTAATGAAGGAGAATAATTCAAAATATATAGATATATATTCTTTAACCTTTATTCAGGAAAGTAAGTACAATTTTAGGGAATGGAGTTTTAAAGGTTATAAAACCTTGGGACCTAGAAATAATAAGATTTTTTTTTTTTTATTTTAATCCTGCAACAGCTCTCACTCCCTCCAACAGTCTTTCATTTTTCCATCTGACCTAGCCATACTCCCTATTGATTTCTAATGTTATACTTCACCTCTTGACCTTGTCTACTGTATTAAGACTTCACTAATCATCAAACTGAACTTTGTTCCAGTGTGCAGGGCTACACTACAAATAGACATGATAAAAATAATATTTTGGAATATAGGGTCGAAAGGATGTGCACTGCCTTGCCTTGCTGTATTCAGGCACTCTGCACCCTTGCTCCCTGCATTTCAGCCAAACTAGTGACATTTCAAGGATAAAGGCAACAATTAGTTTCTTACTTCTATTTCTACAGATTCATGAAGCTTCTTACAGGTGGCTGAGAAAGTTTCCGAAGTGCCAAATTCAAAATACCAAAATTTGTTCTTCATTCTGAAACAAGAAAAAAAAAAGAAAAGAAAAAAAGAAAGATCTTATTCACTATCAATATGTGACAAAAGTGATCATCCTGTCTTCCACTATAAGTAATGGCAAAGGCTTGGGAACATGTGACATCCCATTTGAAATAGATGAGCTCATAATTTTCAAAGCTTAAATGTTGGTGTCAAGTTGTATGATATCCCCTAAAGGGATAACAGGAATGTATTGAACTGACAGGTTCAAATGTACCTTTGACTTTTCTTTTTCAGTGACTATCAGAATATTTTTTGTCACTTAACCAGTGACATGCCTCAGAAAAATGTATCGATTTTATTTCATGTCTTACACCTACTATTCTATTTCTGATTCACAGTTAAAATCCTTATCCTGCAGAGTAGTAGAATGTGCAAGCAGGGCAATCCCATCATGAAGATGAGCCAAGACAAAAATGCAGCTTGCCCTAAGCTAGTTAAAAGTAAAGGCAAATGTCTATTGTGCATGATGACAGATGATATACTAGAAAAAAATAAAAAATTCCAGATCTAACAATCTTTAGATATTTTGCAGTAGGAGAGCTGTATTACCAGGTAATTCACTCATAGACATATTTTAAATGGGCAATGAGATCTGCATCTTGAAGTTCATTAACAGGTTCTAAAGGAAAATAAAACTGGATTTAATGCCAGTAAATTGCTTAGTTTATCATGACAGCAGGCAGAATTTACACTTTTTTCTTTTTAAATACATAAAGACTGCACTTCTGTTTTACCAGATTTATAGCATACTGTTAAATACAATCAGGACGCCAACAGCACCATTTCAAATAAGTATATGTACTTTTTGTGAACTCTCATGAGTAATTATTATTCTGTAACAAAAAAAAGAAGCTAAACAACCACAACAAAAGACACTGAATTAGAATCCATTATTCCCACTTAAGAATCAGATATGAACACAGTTTCTCCACTTGTATAAACTGTTCTCTGACACAGCACATTGTGCTTTTAACTTGAAAATGACTGAGTTTGCATGAGCTAGAAGTGAAGAAAAAGGAAACATAAATGTAGATGACTCTAAAACATGTCAAAAGTAGAAATCCTAGCTGTAATTATTTCAAATTACATATAAAAGACTACTTAGTTGTTGTTAAAGTCTACTTAATGACTCTTAATATTACAAAGTGAGAAGAGGTATTGCAGTACTGGCCACTTCCAGAAACGTGTTCATTCAAGAGCCAGCAATTCCTGGTGCAGTATTAGAAGGGTGTAAACATGTCCAACCTGGCAGCCTACACAGAGTTGGGAAGAGAATAGTAATAAGGAAATGACACACTTCTGATTAAAAAAAATTACAAGAATTTCCAAAGGTTTTTACACAGAAAATCGGAAAATATTTGGAAACTATTTTTGAGAACCTGCTCTCAGATCAATGGCATATTCTCGAAGGAGCTCCAACAACCAGAAGGGTTCAGGCCACATTCAGGTCCAGATTCCTCGAGTCTATGAATGGAAGTGGTTTGACATATGTTCCTTCTATACCTGAAGTTTAGTTAGCACACTGCCTTGCTGACCTGGGATCAAGTGCTCCATTTATGTCAAAGCATAGAAAGAAATTTAGAAACCTTTTGTTTCCAAAAAAATGTGAACTAAGTCTTGAATTTCCATTGGGTGCCTTTGGAAAATCTGGATGCAGCTATCTTCCCACTACCTTCTAGACAGGGATGATGAATAATCAAAATTCCCCAAAAAATCCCAAAACAAAACAAAAAAATCCCACACCAAACAAAAACCCCAAAACAAAGAAACAAAACCCCCTCCAAAACAAACAAACAAACAAATAAACCAACCAACCACAAAAAACCCAGCAAAATCCTCAATCAAACAAAAAAACTAACAAAACCTTGATGTAAGTGTTCATAAAAATAATTTGTAATTTCTTTTGATCCTATTATTAAGATAAAAAGCCTTGGTATCTTCTCTTTTGATAGCCTTTCCTTCTGCTATTCAGTTACTTTTACCCCAAATAAGGAATCTTTTCTTTTTCTATATTTAAAAGACTGCTCTAAATTGACACACTTATTAGCACTCTATATAACAAACTCTTTGACTCATGCTAAGTTTAAATAGATATATATTTTTAAGTCATTCCGAATATACTATGTCAAATTCAGGTATTTTGAGGTCAGCCACACAAAACCCAGCATTGTCAATGAACTCAAGGATTACTAGAAAATTTATATCTATAAATCTAACCTTGTAGAATCATATGACAGAAGCTTAAGTAAATATATCAGGTGAGGTTTTGATTTCTCATAATTTTAATAAAACCTGTAAGATTCTATCAGGCCGAAAAATGTATTGTGAGCCTGTTCTCCATCCTCTAGTTGACTGCCTCTGTTTTTAAGCATAGAAAGACAACTTACTTGACAGCTTTTCAAATAAAAAGATAGATGTAGATACAAATAATTTTATGCTTCATTTTCAAACGATTTACCAACTTCCTTTACAAGCCATGATATAGATTAAATTCCATGGTTTTATTCAAATGCACTGTATCTTTTATTGAACAGAGGATTGTATTAAAACTTTTCATAGAGATGCAAAATTGAGTCAAATAAAGAACTTCAGAGAAATTATACCAAAATTTTCATAAGCAAGACAAGTCTAATTATTCTAGTAAATATTACAGCTTTTCTACTAATAATAAAAACCCCAACCTCTACTTCATATCTTCCACTTACATTCGTGTTTCAAATAGGTAAAGCTCATCTGCTTATCAATACAGCAGCAAACAGCAGAAGAAGCCATTCAGATTCATTCAGGCCATCCCAATTTCTTCCATAATGTAACTAAATTTTAGATTGCTAGACAAATACATATTTAATGACAATTTTGCCACATTAAAACTGTAAGAAACTGAATCACAGGCTGCTGCCATGTATATTTTCTCTCTCTCCCAGAGGAAATGATTTAGACTTTTCTCAGCTTTTAATAAGAGATGACCAAAAATAAGTTTGAAGTCTGCTTCTTCTTAACAACACTGGTTTTGCTGGAATAGGAAAGAGAATGGATTATTCTACAGGAAAGGGTTTGGGTTTTTTTTTTCCATGTGCTTCAAAATGCATAGCTAAACTCTTAAATGACTTTACAATACAAATAAAATGTCAATCATTATTAAAGGCTGACCTACCTTGCTATCATATTAGAGTATGTCAAAATATACAGCCTATGGGTGTAGGAATGACAAAACAAAACTGTACTTCAAGAACCTAAACATCTTTTATGCTGGCAGTGTTATGCATTTTCAAGTATTGGTCAATTTTCTGACAAGTGGAATGATCTTCTTTAACAGGGATTAAATAAATTAGCAAGACAGTTGTGAGAGACTGAAATGTTAATGGTTAATGACTCAAACAACTGGCCATTCGCAAAAGCAGCAGGAGCTTTGCTGAGGCCAGGTTTGCATGTCCCAACCGAAGGGGAGGAAGAAGGTTTCTGGATGTGTGGTGGCGAAACTTAAGAACAGCCAAGGTGCAGAGAGGACGAGCACTAGAGGAGGACCACAACAAACCAGTCTGTTTAGCAACAAGCTGAGGTTTGAGCCAAGTAAGGGAAGAGGCTGGTGAGGAGCAGATCTTGCTAGGTGGGATAATGCTTTTTATCATGCCAATGTACTGAGTTATGCAACTTGCTCAGGCATAAAACTCTGGTCCTGGGGAAGTACCAGGACATTCAGACATAGGCCTGAAGGTGTTCATCCCTTCTGATGGGGCATAACAGGCTAAACCAAGCTGATGTGAGAAGCAGCTGTAATGTCTTAGAAGATGTCATAAACCATCACAAATTCCCAAAGTGCCCTCAGACTTATTTCTGGGGCCTTCCACCAGAGGACTGAGCATGATTCACAGTGTTTCAAGAGACAGTGTTGAACTCCCATCCCAGAGGAGGTACCTGGGTGTATTCCTATCTGAACCTGAACACACATCAACCCACTGAACCATATGTTTCAGGGGCTTCCCCCAGCCCTGACAGATCAAGACTGCGACCATCACTTCAACCAAGCAACAATCAATGGGTGGTGATATCTCTGTATGTATAAACACCGGTCATTCCATGCCATTTCACTCAAATCTGCCTCAAGGGATCTGTTAACAAGAACCTTAGCTACTCTCACCTTCAGGAGCAGGTAGTAACAATAGTTTAAAAAGGCTAATACTGCCATTTCTTACAGCATTTCTATACTGTGGATAAATATCAGACTTAGATATGTTTCTTGGAAAAGTTCAGACTGATATTTGGTAATCAAGGCAAAATAATCAAAATAGTCTGTGATACGGGTTTGCTCCATTATCAGTTAATCAGAAACCCCCCTACTGCTAAAACTATTTTATATAACCTTTCTGATTAAGCAATTACAAGGCATGTCATTGAAAAATTGTCCTGTATCTAAATATGGAAATAGTAAATACTTTATTCAACACCTGAAGAGCATCTATACTTCATTGCAGTATGATCACTCTGTCAGAACAAGCAGGACAATACACAAGTTATGGGCTGCTAATAAAAGGTCACAGTAAAAGAGGAGTACCTTTAACTTAAGTAATAAATTCTCATTCTGGCATTTAGAGCTTATTACTACATTTGCAAGTTTGTCACACTTTCTACCACATCCTACTTACACTTCTTAAATTTACTTTTTACTTTTTTATTTTTAAAATTTATGATATTTCCACTTTAATTATGCTGTGTCAAGCTTCAGTGACTTCAGCTAAAATTTCTGCATCAGAAAATTTCTGACTGTTATTTTTGTAAAACGTCAGCTGAAATACTTTGACCATTTTTGAAAATCACTGGATTAAAAACGTGTATATTTGCTTATAATAGAAGTGTTTGATAGCACACACTTTGAACTGTTTTAATACAGCTACACTTTCTGAGCAGAGATTTTAAATCTAGCATGAGAATGGCCTTGCATCAAGAATATGCCTTTAGCCGTCTGCATGAAAATAAATACAGAATTTAACCATATTATGACCACTTGGAAATAGACTCTGAGAAGGCTTTATTTTCCATATTCTGTGGCAGAGAAACAACAAATTTTTGTCTCCAGTTCTGTCAACTTTTATCCTTTAATCTACACTAAATATAGAGCTTTTTTACCCAGGAAAGTACTAGAATTCTTCATTCTTCCAAGGTAAATTCCTTGAAAAGTCCACTGCCAGGAAGCAACCTCTAATACAAATCTGTGAAGAATGTCTGCTCATGGATGAGCAGAACTTGAATTCCTCCAGAAAGTATACTGTTCCCCAAAATATAATCTCTTAGCACTGCTTTCTGAAAATAGTTTTTTTAAAGACTATTCCAGCTTTGTTGCAGAAGTACTGTTTTTTTGTCAGTGAGTGCCAATAGTTGATCTCAATCTATATCATAAACTCATACAGTTTTCAGCATAAAGCTCCCATTCTAAGAGCAGCATTCATGAACAACAATGGACAAAATGTAATGAATTTAAAAAAGAAAATCCTATTGCAGAAAAAAAAAAAGTAGCAAAGAAGCCATAAAGAGTAGATATTTATCATCATCTCATCCACCACAAGTCTGGAAGGTGCTCAGAGCCACAGACTAATGCTATGCATTTAAAAGGAACAGGTCTCTTTGCCTCCCTTTTCTCCCTTGTTCACCCTTTTGTTCCAAGCAAATGTGGAATAATGTGTAGAACCACCTCTGCAGGGAACCAGAAATACCAAAAAAGTGTGCTGAAATGGAGGTATGTTTCCACAGAGGAGAAACTGTGAGCTGTACAAAGGGAAAAAAGCTATATGTGAAAAAAGAGGAGGTCATAATCAGAAAATAGAGGAATCATGAAAGAGAAGAATGAGGAGGAGATAGGAACTTAATTTCAAAACGCATTGAAGTTCTCCAGCACTGAAAAACGTATGATGATAAAATACAAAGGAGAAGTAAAATAATCCTAAAGGAGGCCTAAATAAAACCACATATTTCTTAAGTCTGAAAATACAGATAAGGCCTAAAAATGAAACTAGGAGTATAGGAAACATCATGATGGGCAAAAATCTGAACATCTCTTCCAATATTCTCTCACTGACAGTGGTTATTACAAGACACCACGACAGATAATATAAAATTCTGTGTAGTAAACAGCTGCGAATAATCTAGCTCTATGGAAGGTTTATTATTATTTATGATTCTATCAAATCGAAAACCACTACATTCAGATTAGACATGAAGAAGAATTCTTTTATGATGAGAGTGGTGAGACACTAGAACAGATTGCACAGAGAAGCTGTGGATGCCCCATTCCTGGAAGTGTTCAAGGCCAAGTTGGATGGGGCTTTGAGCAACTGGTCTAGTAGAAGGTATCCCTGCCCATGGCAGGGGGGGTCAGAACTAGATGATCTTTAAAGGTCCCTTTCAACCCAAAACATTCTATGATTTTAATTCAATTTGTGGACGCTCACACCATTAAGCAGTATGAAAGAGATTCTCAATATATGGGGAAAAAAAACTGTCTCTTGGGGAAAAATAAGCTTACTAAGGTGTGTCTGAAGTTGCTGCTTTTGGTTTAATGAGTCCCAGCCTCTAAGAGATACATTCAAGAGCAAGTGACAGACACACACTTCTCTGGGCTGGCTGAATGGCAGGGCCCAGACACCGATGGCGAATGATGCCACATTCAGTCAACATCCCATCACTAATGGTGTTCCCCAGGGATCAGTGTTGTGCCCAGTCCTGCCTACTATCTTTATTGATTTGGATGAGGGGTTTGAGGGCACAATAAGCAAATTTGCAGGTGACACCAAGTTGGGTCAGTGTTCTGACCTACTGGAGGGCAGGAAAGCTCTGCAGAGAGACCTGGACAAGGCTGGATTGATGGGCCAAGACCAAGAGCCAGGTCCTACACTCTGGCCACAACAACCACATGCAGTGATACAGCCTGGGGCAGAATATTCAGAAAACGACCCAGCAGAAAAGGACCTGGGGCTGCTGGTCAACAGCCACTGAACAGGTGTGGCTGAATGCAGCTGCTGAATGCAGTGTGCCCAGATGGCCAAGAAGGCCAGTGGTATTTTGGCTTGTATCAGGAATAGCGTGGCCAGCAGGACCAGGGAAGCAATTCTTCCCCTGTACTCAGCACTGGTGACGCCGCACCTCGAATGCCATGTCCAGTTCTGGGCCCCTCAATTCAGGAAGGACATTGAGGGCTGGAGCCAGTCCAGGGAAAGGCAATAAAGTTGGTGAAGGGTTTGGAGCACAAGTTCTGAGAGGAGTGGCTGAGGGAGCTGGGGGTATTTAATCTGAAGAAAAGGAGGTTCAGGGGTAACCTTATGTCTCTCTACAACTTCCTGAAAGGAGGCTGTAGCTGGGGGGGAAGAGGGGGGTGGGTGTCAGTGTCTTTTCCCAGGCAACAAGTGACAGGACAAGAGGACCTAGTGTCAAGCTGTTGGACATTAGGGAGAATTTCTTCACAGAATGGGTGGTTAGATATTGGAATGGGCTGCCCAGGGAAGTGGTGGAGTCACTAGCCCTGACTGGACTGAGCACTTATGATGACTGGATGTGGCACTTAGCACCATGCTCTAGCTGACATGGTGGTGTTTGGTCATAGGTTGGACTCGATAATCTGAGGATCTCAGAGGTATTTTCCAAACTAATTCATTCTGTGATTCTGTGAAGTAAAAATTTACAGCATATTATGTGTCATAGAGACTGTACTTTGTATTTCTGGTCATAAAAATATGTGTATATATAGGATTTTATCTAATTTAATACTTAATACTGTATAAAATAAATAAAACTTCAGTTGCTAAAAAATATTTTAATGTTTTCTACAATTCAATATAAAGAATATTTTTACCAGGTCTCTCACAGTAGTTTTCAACAGACAACATATTTTCCATCTTTTCTTACAGTTCATAAATCTATTATCTAGGTAATTTTATACTTAGGTAAAAATGATTTCATTGCAGCACATAATATATATTAATAAGAACGTATGACTTTTTCTAATGTTCTCTTCTTTCTACTTCTGTCTTAACAATCATATAATTCCTGTTCTTCTTTATAATGAATCATTTGCAAAGGTAAGGAAATAGCCAGTGGAGATGCACATCCATAAGAGATTTATGTGTGACTGGCATGATTTTAATAGAGACATCTTTGTCAATTTTTTCTTTTTTCCATTACCAACTGTACTTCTGGAAATTCTAAGTGCTAATCTCCTATGGCACAGAGCATAGGCAGAGACCATATAAATAAGTGCAGAAAAGCTAAAATCCTCAAAGAGAAGTTTCAGTTTTACACAACAAATAACATTTTCACATATCATAAAATGATATCACCCATGGCTGAAAAGCTACCCCATAAGTACTTATACCACTAAGTAACACTGTGAGATCATTTTCCCTGACATTTATCAATTCTACTGCTGCAAAGCTGAACTTGACTCCATTTTCTCTCATGCTTTATGATAGTTTTGCACTGTAGCTCACAGTTGTCCATGCAGTTGGGCTGCAATCTCCACTGCCCACCTGCCTGCTCCCCTTTATCCAGTTCTTTGCCCAATTTTCTCAAAACTCTCTGCAGTTCATTCTAGCTGTAATTCTCATCTTTCCCCCTTGTCCATTCAGTTCTAGTCCTGCATTCAGCTGTGCTCTCACATCTGGCCAAGAAACCACTCCTGGACACCTTGCTTTGACCATTTTCAGTAATAAACACAAGTCATGAAGAGTTGCAAAAGGGCCTTGCAGTACTTAGTGACTGGGGTATAAAAATGTAGATGACATTTAATGTGGATAAATTTAAAGTGATGCATAGAGAAAAAACCCACAATAATTATAATTTTACAAACAGTGATTAGTTCTCAGTGACAAAGTCTTGGGTTTACAAATAGCTGAATTAAACTTTCGTTTCCCCAAGGGGATTAATGGAGGGGGAGAGAGGAAAACATTTCTTATCTCAGGCTCCAATTACCCATTTGGATTGAAATATTTGTACAGACAGTTCACCTACGAATACCAGTCAATTCACACACTCCAGACAGGTACTGATATTCCCAAATATCATCTGTTGTCTGTATATTTGCAGACAAAAGGTGCAACGAATTCATTGGAGGCCTGTGCACTGTTTCCTGATTTTGCTGAGCTACAGATCAGAATTTGTTCAGGCTTCTGAGAGAAACAGTAGCCAGACTGGAAGGGTTCACTTCTTCTAGGGCTACCAGGAAAAAAACCAACACAAGAGCAACACCAGGTTGATAATGATATCCATAAGCAACAATCTTATTTGCTATGAAACCTGTTCTTGTTTTATTAATTATGATACCTTTCTTGCATACCCTTCTTACACTACAGACTCCAGCAGAGAGCCTACTACTAACATCTATATGGGGGAAAATCTTATCCTAAAATACAAGTAAAAATTCCCATATGGAAATACAAACAACACACTAAAAATTTAAAGATCTTTGTAGCATGTACTAGGTGCTATAATGCAGGAGGAACTTCTGAGCTGTGCCTCACATTGTATCTGCTTTGTGCCAATATGCAACAAGATGTTCATGAGGGAAAAAAAAATTTCTCCAGAGTTAACAGAAAAGTGGCTTACTCAACCAAGACTAATTGCAGGAGGTTAACCTACAGCAACTGATATGAAACCTAGCTACCATAAAACATCGTGATACCTGACTGACATAGCTGACAAGATATTTCTCCAAGAAAGAGGGTACTGTTTCTAGTCTGTGATAGTAATATCTGTTTTAAATACAGAATTCTGATGCTTGGTTTTGAATATATTGTTTTAACAAATTTACTAGTAAGACGAAAAATTAGTTAAGTTTCTCAAAATATTTACTTTAAAAGTGTCTCCATTATAGCTGTGATTTAATCTGTCATTTTGCTTCCCTATATAAACATTTCTGTTACACTTCTTAAATCCTTTGTGCCCATTCACCATCATGAAAATTTCTGTTCTTAACATTTTACTTATTTTTATGCTTATATTTCTCCTCAGTTTCCTTCCCAAATTCCCCAGTCTCGGGAGCAGATGCTGAGGCACCAATGACTCATTAATCTCAAGAGGTTTTTTATCATGAACAAAAATAAAGTCTATGAACAGTTCCACATTTACCAGCCTTGGTCATACTAGAGAACCAACAAAGCTCATTAAAAAAAAAAGCAAAAAAAGCGCAAAAAAAGCCCTCTCTGTATATATTAGAATAGACCTACTATCTCAGAGCAAGGACACAGACCCTCACATTTCACCTTTCTATTATGTCAGAGGAATGAAACAATATTCCTTACCCACTAATACGGATATGTAAAAACAGACATGACACTACACCAAGTAGTATTTATAAGATAGTTCAGAGGTTCAGGGACAGGTTTGAAGGTGGAACTCCTCATTAGCTGCTTCACATGCAAAACTGTAGCTTTGTTTTAGAAAACTAGCAAGCTAACAGTCATATAAACCAGTTTTGTTTCCGTGTAAAGCAGGTGATGACATACAATTAAATAATCTTTTTCTCTAGCCCATACTTTAACTCTCACTGAAAAACTGAAGTATCTCAATACTTCCATTCAATTCTTGCCAAATAAATCCTTCCATTACCATAAAGTGCTTGGAAAACCATTCCAAGTAGGACACAATAAGAAGATTAAGTGATAAGAAAAAAAGAAAAGAAAAAAAAAAGAAAAAAAGATGTAAGCAATCAAATGTTGTAAGGCAAACAATGAGCATCTCTTCAGTGAGCACACAGGAGAAAATCAGACAGTGTAGAAGATCTTTGACTAAATCTTTATCCTTATTATTCCTTCATCAATATTTAAACCTTACTGGTTTAAACCTTTACAGGTCAGCCTCTGCCTGTCTGACTGGGATACAGAGGAGTTTAAAATTTATTTTTCTATTGAAAGAGCTGGTTTATGAGCTTAGGAAGCCTCACTCATTTCAAGTTTCATTGTCTCCTGATGTCACCTCTATGAGAATACCACTTCCAAGAAGGAGGTGGCTTGCCTGGGATTTAGTTTACCACCATAACGCATTTGTCTGCCTGTGAAGTAGGAACACACTGTATTTCCATCCAAGACAAAAGATGACTATTCAATGAAACTGAAGGTGTGATTTACCAGGCCTGAGTAAGCAGAATTGGTCTCCAGTCTTAATTGAGAGAATTAACTGGTTCTCCACTGACCGTAGTGAGAGCACTGACATCTAGTTCATATGTAGGTAGGCACTTTTGAGTCCTAGATTAAGCTCCCTAATCTCAAACTGAAAACCTATCTAGTTTCAAAACACTTCACCTAGATAGAAGATTGTCCTCCCAAGCCCTTCAACATAAAAGAAGTCTCCTTATTTCTCACTTTACTTGCCAAAAGAAAATTTACAAAACATATCCTTGCAAGTATGCACTCTTATACCTATGGATTTTAGCAACTTATCCTGGAAGAATCCAAGATCTGAACCCAGCCCACCTGTGTTCCCTGTAGCACATTGAATTCAAAAGACCACATATGCTGTTCCATCTCTCTAGTCTCACCTTCAGGGAATTTTTTAATAGGCATTTAACCTGTCTTTCTCTTGGGGAAATGCATGGACACTCTGCTACCTGCTTTCCTACAGGAGGGTTAAAGCACAGCTGCTGGATCTCAGGTGCAGATCATTCAGGAGAGAACAGGCAGGTGAAACATGTGGGCCAAGCTTCATTCTCTTTGTGAAAAAAAAAAAAAAGTTCATAGTTATTAAATAACGGTACATTACTTTCTATTTTGTAGAGTAGGATGCGATGAGTTTTGCTTTTAAAAGACCACTGAATTTTTAAAAACTTGAAAATATTATGATTAAAGCTATATTTGTGAGTCTATATTTTTAGTCAACTTTTTTCCCCTGAAGATTGAACGCAGTCATCAGCTGTGGTTAAAAATGCTGTTCTGTAAATGTGCAGAGACTTCAGAATGCATTTTTAGTGTGACAGAAGGTCTTTACTTAGGAGAAATCAGGACTTAGCATTGAAAATGCACATGGTAGCTGTATAAATAATAAATTCTACTACTATAATTACTTACCGTCTTATCCTTCACAAAAAAAATACAGAAAACTTTCTACATTGAACAGCACCTTAAAGGACAAGGCAGGTTGCCAGGCAGAGAGTAAATCTAGGAAGAGTATAGTGGTTTTGGGCCTCTATACAAAGCCATGTGACCAAGGATCATTTCTCCAAAAACTGTGTTGGATTATCAGCAAATAACATTTATATACCCAGCATATAATCATCTCACTTATTACACGGCTGTAGTGAGAGCACTTATTCTTTAATCCTGTGCACCATTAAAATTCAAAATACATGCAAATAAGAAGAAATCTATTAATTTTTCTAAAGCACATTTAAAATAAATCTGTAAAATAGTTCCTTATGTTCCATTTCATGGAATGTCCTTGTGATTATATACATATCACTTCAAAGAAGTCTATACAGACCCTTTTGACAGGAACATACACAAAGAAATCTGCCTTTCTAATTTTTTTATAATCATATGCTATAGGAATTGTAAATTTAGCACCAATGTCTAGTAGGATCCTTTTCTGCAGCCAGAGAATTGGTGAGGGATCAACCTTTACGGGTGATAACTCTAAGCTATCAAGCCTAGTTAATTAGACCTGTGCTGCCTAAATTATATTCGTCTAGTTCAGTGCCTTCGGTTTTACTTTTTACACTACAGCTCCATACTGCATTTCTAATCATTACTTCACCCCAGCTTTTTAAAATCTCTCACAGCTCCATGCTACCAGCTGTTGTTTTCTTTCCTAATGCACTTCACTTGCAAAGAAAAAAAAAAAAAAAAAAAAAAAAAAAAACCCCCC
>VZTE01001604.1:2144174-2156480 GCA_013397775.1 Eulacestoma nigropectus | reverse complement strand
CTTTCCAAAAGCCATTACCTGGAAAAAAAAAAAAAAAAAAAAAAAACAACAAAAACCTCCCAGATTTAGATTTCTTTGAACCTCATCCTTACTCACTGCTTTTCAGCTCCTGAAATAAATGGAAGTAATCATTCTGTGCTTTAAATTCAGTAATACTTTAGGACATAACTTGATAAGGAAACTGAACATGGTGAATGACAGTACTGTCATTTGGGGGCATCAATCTGAGTTCTTCAACTTTGCATAATTTGGACTCTATTTCAGTATAAAACTTCATAATTTTAGGTGAGATAATACTTTTCGAGCTAACTAACTAAGCCAGATCAACCAACTCTTAAATGAAAGTTAAAATATATCTAATCTATAATTGTTCTAGTTCAATCATTCTATAGATTTAATTAAAAAAGTAACAACAAAAACCAACTCAGAATGACAAAATAAACAGAAAAGCTTACATTAAACTGGCATATTTTTTTAATCACTTCATGTTATTTGACATACAGAAAACATCAGCTGCACAGCTTTTGTTATTATACACGCACAGCTTTTTTGAACTGAATACTCAAGAAGGAATTTCAAATTATCAGCACACAAAATGCTGTATCACAGTTTGCTGCAGTTACAGGAGAACTGCGGGTAACACTTCCACTGACACTTGTATAAAGCTCATAGAAGTTAGATTGCAGGCTTGCTTTTCTTTCAAAAAAACAAATCTTAGGAGTGTATTAGAGCATAAAAGCCTAGCATCTAAAACAGGCCTGCAAAATGTATTCTGCTGTAAACTTTTTAAGGCTGAAGAAAAGTAAAGGGTAAGTGAATTTTTTCAAATCTTAACAAACAAAAAAGCTTAAAGAAACCATATATGAAGCAGTCTGTAAAATTTTCTGCTTGGGACTTCACAAAAGCATGTACTAAATTCTTGTGGTAAAGCTTAGTGTGCTGACTACAAAAGGCATACTAAAAATAAAAAATCAGGTCTATCAAACTTTTTCAGTTTTTCAATAGAGAACACACATTAATCCACCATTTTTCATTTTAATGTATATGCAGAACTAGCATGAAGTATACACTGAAATTCTTAGCTTTTCCATAGTTCCTGGGCATCAGTTCACAAGCACAAGGGGGCAGTAAAAATTATTATCTTTGTGCAAAGTCCTAATGACCTCTACCTCACAGTAATGGGATTTTTCTGTTGTTCAGGGGTTTTCCCAGAGAATGGGAAGATACTTGAATATTTTTTCTTCCCATCAGTTTTCAGCTGTGTAGCATGGTGCAAAGGCTGAATCAAATGTCTCAGCACAGAGTTAATGACTTAGCTGGCAGGGGAGGTGGTATAAAACACACGTAGGATTTGAAATGTAACTTCCAGAATTAAAAGATGCATATTTCCACATTTTTGTGAGATCCCCAGAGCTGACTATAATTCTAGTTTTCAAGTAACAGGTACATGTTTCTGTGTTATGAAATAAGCATCTTATTAACCAAGTCTAACTCCCTTCAGAGAAGGGGATGGGGAGGAGAGAAAAAGCCAAACCTGTTTAGTGATAACTAAAACTATTAACTATAAAACTATTAGAAACTCTGTTTCCAATAAACAGAGACTATCATGTTAAAGCAGAACTGAAAAATTCTTTCTGAGAAAAGGTCTTATCTTTTCAAGTGGACTTCAAAAAAACGTTCCTACACAATTTTCCTAAGTAGTAGCTATAGACTATGTGTTGGGAATTAATATTAAATTGTGGCTTTATCTCTAAACAGGAATATTACCAACATACCAGCTCTACTCTTGTAAGCTTCATGAGAACATGCCAAAGAATGATTTTGGCAACATATTTTTTACATTTATAACCCTAGAACACCTGATAGTCGTTTGTATAAACCTACGACTTTTTCCAGACAGATTACCACTAGGAAATAAAAATCATAGTATTATTTTCTTTAGATGTGTCTCTATATATGGCAGTATGCTCAGGAGCATTTATTTAGGCTTGCCTGATTTTGAAAATACTTAATTCCAGCATCCTAGCCTGCTTTTTCTCTGAGTTGTTTCTTAGAGCTAGGGCTCATTTGCTGTGAGTATGAAGTATCATGGGCAATTGTCACATGATAAATTACTGTTTTCATCCATCAAATATTAAAGCTGCTCACTACTGACCTTGAGCACCACTTACACTGCCAGAGCCATGGCCCTTTTCTAAGTCAGCAGGGTACAGCTGGCACAAATTCAGCCAAGCAATCAGATTCCTATCCCTTCACAAAAGTTAAGTCTTTTAAAAATGCCGTGTCTCACATAGTGCAACCAGAGGCTTGACCAGAGGCTTGAGAAAGGTGTCCAACACCTGACTGTTCCTATCAAGGAGTACTACCTGCTCACATTGATTTGCAGCAAAGTATTTCTCAGTAAGCATTTCCACTTAACATTTACCCTCATGGAACCCGTGTAGTGGGAGATATTTATGAGTTGCTTTCAGCTTAAAAATAAATCACCTCTAATTCCTCTAAGCGAAATCAATCAAAAGTCTTTAAAAAATGGACTGGTTGTTTGGTCGATTCTGGCAGAAAAGTAAACAGCACTTCAGCTTTTCTCCACCATTAAGGTCTAAATGGCCTAGAAAGTAAATCAATATCTCCAGTCAGCCCTCTGGCTATTGTTTAGCCAGTAGATATGGATTTTCTCTAGCTTACTGCACTCCTTTGGGACTAACCTGTAATCCTCAGAGAGTAATAATAAGTTCATTATCTAGTTCAGCTCTCTGTTGTACATTTAAATGGAGCACATCCATCAGCAGCACTTGTTAAAGTTAAAGGACAATGACATCCCATTCAACCTGTTTCACAATTAAATACTTGCAGTACCTGATGGAGAAAATTATTATAAAAACCTTATTTATTATCAGGTTATTAAAAATGAAATATCACAAATGAGTTAAACAGTAAATAAGGATTTTTCCTTATGCAACATTGTTTCTTTGTTAATGAGTTAAATTGTGGTAAAGTTTATTTCTGTCATACATCATGCATTCTTTCATTATTAATATCAATCTGTTTCAAATATTTCTGGTTAAATACCACTACAAAGCAGGCAGCTGTCAGAACCAATCAGTACTTTTTTTTCATTCTTGAGCTACCAGATGTTTGCTGGACTAAAAGGATTTCCCCTCCCTCTACCTAGAAGTGCAAAAGAAATCTCTCTCATTTTTAAACACTGAAGTTTTAAAAGGCACTACTCTCGGATCACAGAACTTGTACTCTGTTCTCATCCAGAAAGAGTTTCAGCCTCTGATCTGAGCACTCTGTTTTACTGTGTACGCACATTTTCTCTTATAAATGTATACATTCCATCACAGCATGACAAATAACAATAATTCTACAGTTTTACACAGAACATTAAAAAAAATACCAACTAGCAACTATTCTGTAGATGATCTGAGTATTAAAAAAACCACTTACTACTTACTAGTTGCTATCACTAGTTCTGTACCATGAATTATGCACATAAAGAGTGCTGTCTGCTGGGAAATGTGCTGCATTTTATCTGCAGCCTCATATTTAGCCCTCAGAGGGGTTACAGAAATATTCATAAAAATCACAGCCACAACTGCCACGAGTTCTTTTCTCTAATTCAAGAATTATTAGGAAGAATGAAACAGGAAAAGGATGGAGACTACAGCTCTGTTCAGGCAAGGGGGTTGAAAAGCAATAGCTTCTATAATAAGTAACCACGCTTTTTTTCTTTCAGAATTGCCTATCCAGATTTCAACCACATTTAGGTGAGTGACAGTCTTCAAATCAAAAGGAGGGCTGACAGAGTCCTAAATAAAGATTAAGGAATTGATCCTTAAAATGGATCTTCTAAATTTAGAGGTAAAGTGCAAACAGCAATGCTATACAGAAGGACAAATGGAACTTTATGACATTGGAAATTCCCAAGATGCAGGTTTAGTCTTCGGTGAGCTGCTGTTGGTACTGGGACCACCACTAGGTGACAGCTGGAGAGCACCCAGAGTTCCCCAGCTCTGGGGACATCTCTGACAACTCTGCTCTGCTCTGCAGCAATTCACTTGTTTTGGTGAAGTTTCTAGGTCACTCCACACAGTACTGTAATGAAAATCAATAGAACTTAAGTTCCTAAGTACATGTCACTTTGAAAATATCTGTTAATATTGTGTGAAATAATGTTTATACACTTTAAAAATAGAGCCTTAAGGTCTTCTGAATGTCACTAATCTTTGGCAGAGAATATGGTCTGGTGGAAAGACAAGTCAAAGAGATCAAAGCCATAGAATAGAGTGCTTGAAAAAGCAGCCCAGAAGGTGTCCTTCCAAAATTCTTCACAAATGTTGGTTCTTGTACTCTCTCTTTTAGCATGCAAGACATAAATAAAAAAATAAATATCTCCTCTACCTTTTCATAGGATTTGGGGGTTCACATTACCCCCAAGTGATGCAATTGATATTCTAGGAGGGTTTATTTGTTTGCTTTTGGTATTGTTATTGTGGGATTCTGTTCCCCTCATTATGTTTGTTCTCATGGAACTGTAATGGCCTTGACTTGTGAGACAATTCTTTTACCAGTTCATTATGTTGACTGATAAGTATTTGTATTCTTCACGCCCAGATCAAATCTACCTACTTGCAATTTCTTTGCCTTTGAATACCTTCATCTACTAAACCAAACAACCCTTTACAATTTTTACAAATGAGTAATATCTCATGCAGACACTTGCTATGATCATCTCATAATTTAATCTTCTCCTTTTTATGATGAATGACTAGTATTCAACTGTTTTGTGTCTTTTTCTAACAATTTCTTTCTTTAACAATTTTTGCAGCTTTTTCAGAAACCTTTGCAATTTTCAATGTTCTTTTTAAAGACTGGACACTAGGATTGCATAAAACAGCAGGGTTCTCACAAATACCACATGAATTTTAAAGGAACATCTTCCTACATCTCACTCCCCTGTTCATAAAGCCAAAGTCCTTATCTTGTCTTTAAGCCACAGAATCACTCTCAAAAGCTCCTGTTCAACTCATTACCAGGCATGACCATCTAGTACTTTCCTGAGTATTGTTCTCTAAAAGTTCCTATTCTCCATATGATCTGCCTCTGTGTTTTCCAGATATTTGACTCTCCATTTACCTGTTTTTAAAACAATTCATCCAGAAAACTGTTGACATTTCTCAACTATTACTTAACATTCTTCCAATTTTTATGACAAAAACTTTGCTATCAATGTTTTCTTACAGCTGACAGAGAAATTATGTTCCATTGTAAGAAATAACTAAAGTCTGTATAAATTTGGCATAAAAATATATAATAGCATTTATTTCCATGAATTAGCCTGTGGGGATTGTACACTTCTATTGAAAAACAGACTTATAAGAAAGTACTAGAAACAAAATAAAATTTTGTCTTTCATGCAGCATATTACAGACTCTTTCCAGTCAATATACTTTAAATCTCCTGTTACGTTAAAAAGTGCTGAAACCTAAATCCTGTTAAAGAAATTAAAATCTTTGAGATAACTCTTTGATATAGTATCTTCTGTGTTCAGTTCTGTATCTTCATCTACTCCTATTCAGTGTTAGTTTTGTGCAGGAACTAAATCCTCTACACAATCTGCATAATTTAATAATTGTTTCAAACATTTTTAATACTGTCATATCTTAATAGCTAGTAAAGAAACTTACACCCTAACATCTTGTATCTAGAATGAAATCTGACCCTGCTAATTCAAAAATCAAATTCACGCCAGTTTCAATTAGGTCAGGGTCTCGGTCTTGATCTTTCAAAGCATTAGCATAATGCACTCTTGAGTCTGATTTTAGCATTCTTCTTTCCTTTGCATAATGCACAGTTGTAAATTATTTTTTCCTTTGGTTTTAGCCAAAGAGCAAATTAAAAAATACATCAATTTGGTTATTTTTAAATGTTAAGAAAATGAGCTTGTTATAGACATTCTCGTATTTCTTCACTCATCTGCTCCTGCTTTCTCTCAGGTCTACAGCAGAATGTTTTACCCAAATTCTACGACTCAGGAATGCAACATCTTTTCAGAACTTTTCTGATGATGTGTCACAAGATACTCGAAGTTACCCATAGCTAAAAGTTTAAGCAAAGGATTGAATGTTCAGAGCTGATCACCATTTTCAGTTGATCAATATATAAGTGGAAGCTTTGTGTTACAGATAAAAGAGAAAATCAGGACTCTCACCAATGTACATAAAGCACCATGGCATCAATAGAACAGGAGCATTATGAGAGCTAAAAGTTATCAGAAGCAGTGACAACAAATCATCCTGATGGAAATTGTTTAAAAGTCGACATAAACTGACTTTTCCCAGTGCAAAGACTCACGGGTAGCCCAACTTCAAGATGCACCTGTTTTTCTTTGCTGCACGTAGAGAATTTGAGAGAGTGGCTGTTATTCTGTGAGACCAGCAGTGTGCTCCTAGGGACTGGCTAGAGCTGCATAACGCATTCTGACAGCCTTAAAGCACCGAGGCAGATGTAGCCAGGAGAGGTGATTTTAACATAGGGGAAAATGGGACAAAAGCACCTAAACTACAGCTCTCTTGAGATATTCACCACTTGGAAGCATGCTGTTGAACTTGAGAGACTTCCTAATTCGCTAACATTGCTCTTTTGAAAGAATTTCTCAATTACATGACATGGCCTTGAGAATAAGGTGTTTGTGCAGGTCATGTGGCAGGCTTTTGCCTTCAAGTGACTAAAGAAGTTTTCGTAGCTGAGAATATGACTTTCCTTTGGCATCAAGGCCTCTGCTGAAGGCAAGGCAGTGTCCTGGCCTCGTACTCCCCCTGGGACACTATGTGTCAAGTCTGACTGGCCGTGGGCTTCTGGCACAAGGAGTTCTGTTTTATGTTACCTGAGTGAAGGCTAATCGAAGTAAACATAAAGAGCTGGTAAGGAGCAATGAGAGGAGAGGATCCAAGTAACCTCATCAGTGAAGAACAGAGCACAGGCAGTCCTACCACCAAAGGAGAAGAAGTTCAGGGTGTCCAGCAGAGGCCACCAAAGTGGCTGGGGCTGGTGCATTTGTTCTTTGTCAGGAGAGGTAGAGGGTGCTGGGCTTGATTCAGCCTGGAGAAGAGGCAGGGAAAGAAATAACAGCCTGCTGGTGCCCACAGGACCAATCCAGGCTCTTCAAAATGGTGTGACACAAAGAAAAAGAGGGCATAAATTGAAATAAGGTCTGATAGGACATAAGTTTTTTTTCAATGGACAGCTGAAGGCACAAGAATAGTTTGCCTACAAAGGTTGTACAATCTCCATCCTCTCAGATTTTCAAGGCCAGACCACATAAAAACCTGAGCAAACTGGTTGCCTCATAGCTGACCCTAGGATCTGGGCATGGACATGGGAGAGAGCTTAAGTCCAGGATATTTAACAGCTCTGTAACTATGAGCAGAATTGGGAATCAGGATGGTAAGGGTCTGTGTAAATCTAAAAATCTACACACCTGCCTAAGAAAATCCATCAGTATTAGACAAGAGTAGAACCAACTACTTAGGGAAAACAGAACTATGAGGAGGTATCAATGACCTTCAGCCTCTACAGATCGTGCAACAGGAAAAACTAACAACACGAAAACCATCCAATATTACAGAAAACAATCTGCTAATCAACATGTTATTGATCCCTTGTTTTTGTCAAGGTCATTTAATGTTCTAAAAAATGATCTCACACTAAATCTTTATAGAAAAAGGGGGCTAATTTGATTTACAAAGTAAAGTGCTATTAATTATGGAAGACAGTCAATAAAAAAGCTGATTCCTCTAAACACAAGGCAGATCTTATAGCCTATGATTTATGATGATGATTATAATGGCAAAATATTTGCAGTTCTCACCATCATCTAACTTGGGTCAGCTGCAACAAAAGATTCAGATAAGATATAATCAAGCATCAATACAAAGAGCATTAGGAGATAAACAACATTTAGAGCAGTAAAGGTAAACATCTGGATTAAGAGCAGTATGCAAAAACAATAACATGACCTATTGTTCCTTTTCCAACATAGGCACAAAAACCTCTGCTTTTTTAATATCAGAGCCAGATTTCTGTCTTGTTGCTGCTGTTTCCTTTGAATTACAGTCCCTAAATGTCTAAGTTACGTAACCAGACATCTCAAGGGTGCACAGCATTCATCTAAAAGGATGTACTCATTGCAAATTTTCCCATTCCGGATTATTAGTATGTCAATAAAACCTGGCAGCTTCTCTCACAACTAAGGCAAGCCTTGGATTTTACTAAAAACATCTTATGGGACGTAAAAATATTCAACGGCCTGATTCCTTTTTAACAAAGGCATATTATTTAACCCTTTAGTTAAAGACTAGAAACAGCATATGAGACATTTCATTTTATAATATTTAACATTAAATAAATGTCATAAAGCAGAAATAAAAACATAAAAGATAAGCCTAGAAAGAAGAATGAGAAGAACAAAAATTATTTGCAGAAGAAAATCAATTTTGGATTAAAGAGTGGAAAAATGGAGAACTTGGAAAATTCATATGCATGTATCAGAATATACGCAGTTTTCCTTTCTCATTGTTTTTAGTTTGCAAAGTCAAAATGGGATAATTCACACTTCTTACGAATAATTGTTTCAAGCTGCCTACAGACAAAGAGAGAAATAGTATTGGATATGCCAGGCCATGTTTTCAAACTTTTTCTCATAGCCACAAGATTTAAAGTATGTTTCAGTTACTGACATAATCAAAGGGCTTCAAAAGTCAACATCCATAGCTTGCTCTTTCAATATATGTGTCTTAATTCAGCCTGGATTTTACAGCCATTTCTTTAACATAGCTATTTATCCTGCAGGGTTTAGAGAACAGAAAAGCCAATTTTGAAAGAACTTGTCGAACTTCAGCCTACCAAAATAATCTTCTTCCTTTATGCACAAACAGCTGTTTGAAGAAAGTATCATTAACATATAGTTGCAAGGCACTGGAAAAATAGTATAAACTAAACCTGTGCCTATCGCTAAAAGCTTTCATCATGTTTGCTTTGTTTTCATGTGAAGAACATGGCACTTAATTTTGACAATCTGTCATTTTTCCAGCACGTTCAGAGAGTGGTTGGACAGTGCAGTACTTTTATGTTTTCCATCAAAAACCTTACGATGCAGAACTGCTTGTCTTCTATTAGAGTCCTTGTCAAGCTCAGTGAGCTGTTTAGTCTGAGGGAGGACGATGTCATATTGTTTCAAGCTCACATGTCAGCAAAGAGAGATATAGATCTAGTGGTTTCTATCAGCATTAATGCTTGCTTGTGCATTCATATATAGCAGGTATCTTTGTTTGCAAGTTGCAGTTGGATAGTGCTGTAGTGCCAGTATGAGCAATCTATAAAAGCCTCCATTTTCAAGGTAGGGAGGGGCTACCTGGCGTATCCTCCACCAGCCTACTCTCCTGGAGCAGCTGTTTGTCCCCGTAAAAGCACAGGGACAAGCATGGGGTACAATATTGACAAGCCCAAACACTCTAAGTTGACAGAGAGTTATTCTGTTGATAGAGAGTTGTCAAATCACTTGTGGAATGTTATTCATCAGCTTTTATTTTTAAGTCTAACAGAAAGTTGTATTTTTCCATAGACTCAATTTTCTTTTTGCTCTTGAGTAATTATAAGAGTACCAGATAATTTCCGAGAACTTTCCCAAAAAATATAGCTGCAGTTTGTTTGTAACTTTATAAAGTTGTAAAGTTGCAAAGTCTCTCCTTAGGGAAATCACTTTCTAAATCTCTCTCAAGGTCTTAAAATTGTTAAAAGAATCCAAAACAAACAAACAAACAACACTTTACTTTTTAATTAAAAAAAAAATACATCTGTTAAAAAATCACTCATTATAGCCTGAGCACAAGAGGGACCTAGGACTCCCAAAAAGATTCCTCTATTATTAGCAAGAAACCTGAACGTATGTAATGATTTTGCATTATATATCTGAATAAATACAAAAAGTTATTTTCTGGCAAATATGTAACCTCTTTTGGCTTTCTACCAGAAATAACGTTAATTTGAAATTCATGCATCATTCTTTCTGGTGTTAAACCTCTGCACAAATGATGCTTTAAGCAAACTTAAAACCAGAAAGATGAGACAACTTCTCAATTTAAATCTGTGTGAACTAGAGTTCTGAAGTTACCTACCACCCTTTGATGTCTCCTTGAAGTGCAAAATAATCAGTTTAAATTAATTATACAAAATTACAGAAGATACAATTTTAAAAAAAAATTGATGTAACTTCATCAATCAAACTGCCATATGTTCCTAAGTGACTTCTAACTGCACAATAGTCTATGCTTACATCAATAGCATCTCTTGCATATGAGCTCAATCCCAAACTCAAGCCCAGACCTGCCTTGCTTCCAAACTGTTGCACAAAGACATCTGTGGAAGAGCTCAAGGGAAAGCTACGGCTGTTCCTGTTTCTGGACTCACAAATAAGTCACCCAGATGCCTTCTCAGAAGGGTTGAGATTTAACTAAACTTACAGGAGTACAGAGTAATAGAAGAATGTATACAGGACACAGTACAGCCTAGCCCATGGCAAGATCTGTGCTCTACAGAGTGCTTTATGTACACAGTACACCCTAAGATGGCAAACTATCACTGCTGCCGCACATGAGTTCCCTAAGGCTGGATGGTAAAGCTGTGCACACATCAGGGTTGTCTGATACATCATTTAATCTGTTGTTACATCCTCAATACCAGAAGTTTGAAGTCCCTCTCAAACTGGAGCACTACTCAGCTGTGCTCTGCATCCCACAGGCTGGAAACACTTTCCTAACTACCTAGGTATACATCTTCCAAAGAAATGCAGCCACTCTGAAGAGAGCTGTCTTACAGAGATAAGATAGCCCAGGTACTCCAAGCCTCCAAGTAGGCTTATTTAAAGTTATTTATGAGCATAGTTTTAAGAACACATTTTCCAAAGTTGGAGTGCAACTGACTAGATGGTCACAACAGCAAAAAATTCTAATTTTTATGGGAACATTTTTGTTGTCATTCCTATTATTCCTACAGCAATGCAAAACCTCTGTCATGGAACAAGACACCATTATGCCAGAAACGCAAAACAAAAAGATGGTCTCTGAATCAGAAACGGCTTATATTTAATGGAAATGTAGGGTTTGGTTTTTTCCACATTATTGATCAGATAAGAGGCTTCTATCCTCTGGAAGGATAAAAGATTTTTGAGAGAATACCAATATTATTTCTTATTTAATGGTGTATTCCAATTTGAAACAGCAGTATTGCCAACTTTAATATTAAAAAATCATGCACTGGGGCTCAAAAATCATGAGATTGGAAAAAAAATATATTTGAGTATTTTATATTTGTCCTTCACTACTTTACCTAAGGGAGCATTCAAACCGTAA
This sequence comes from Eulacestoma nigropectus, assembly GCA_013397775.1. Taxonomy (NCBI): domain Eukaryota; kingdom Metazoa; phylum Chordata; class Aves; order Passeriformes; genus Eulacestoma; species Eulacestoma nigropectus. The sequence continues at coordinate 2,145,069 of VZTE01001604.1, read as the reverse complement.
CATTAAAATGTTCTCTACCACAACAAAGACAAAACCTCCACATTTGCAAGTAAGCTTTTCTGATAAGGAATTTAGGATTGAGACCAGAAAAACTCAAACATACCAATGTTTTATATGAAAAAGTTAATAGTATTTGCCAATACCATAATTAAAAAGCCTGTGTTCAATGAGTCATTTTTAACCCAAGGACAGTCTTGTAAAGTCCTTGGGTAACACTTCCTATTTGCATAGGGAGCTTTTGCAAGAAGCAGGTTAAGGTTCATAAAAAAAAAAAGGGAAGAACACCAAGGACTAAGGATGAAAACAATAATATTTTGTGTTACTTGGGAGGATAGCACTCTCCTCCAATTTGCATTTATTTCACATTTATTTCTCCGTTTACTTTTACATGGTTGGAGACTATTGTCTAATGGAACCTGTTGTTTAGAAAAGAGATTTAGGAAGGTGAGGAAAAGGAGACAGAGGAAGATAGAAAAGAAGTTAAGATATGGCATCTGGACAGACTCAAACCACATCTGCGAGGATAAAATGCCAGTCAGGTACTACTTTGATGGAAAGAAGCAAAGAGGTGGTACTTCTTTTTACGATCAAAAATTAGGTAGAGACATAGCCAGTCAAGACAAAAGCCAATATTAGTTTTCTGTACCTCATGCCTAAGAACACAGTGGAATGTATTTCATTATTTGCCTAAATTATCCATGAAAAACAACCTACAGTTCTTTAGCATCAATGCCAAAGATCCCAGAGAGGGAACACACCTCGGATATCAGCCAAAGAACCCAGCATTTTAGCCAAAAATGCTCTATAGCCATGACCATCCATGTTTGTAGCTCCATGACCATCTATGTTTGTAGCTCCCCTCACCCCAGGGGAGAGGAGGGGAAGGGGGGAGGGG
>VZTE01001604.1:1941771-2144079 GCA_013397775.1 Eulacestoma nigropectus | reverse complement strand
GGGAGGGAGGCAGGAAGGAAGGCAGGCAGGAAGGAAGGAAGTTCTGAGGCCTTTTGCTGTATGCAACCTCAAGATTATTTTTGTTTCTTTTTAACATGAGTTTTACCAGTAAAATTATTATTTTGTAGATAGGGTTAATATTCACTAGCAATGATCTATTGTTAAAAATGCAGAATAAAGGAGAGAATTTTGACTTCATGAAACAGCTTCAAAAAACAGTCAGCTTTTGAAATGACAATACGTGAGATTCTGCCCCATTAGATATTTCTAAATGTTATGATTTGATGTACAGTTTCTTAGAGGCAAAAAAGTATCATCAGATTACAGCAAGGATTTACACCAAAGATGTGTATACAGAGAGACCCAACAGCTTCACAGCAATTAAAACCAGAAGCATGCTATGCTGCATGCACTGCCTGGCATTCATTCAGATCATTGTAGCTGAAAAATAGCTGTGAGCATCTATGTTCCATTAGCACTATGTTAATTATTATCATTGTCTCATCAGTAGTTTGTTTACGACAGCTCTGGGTGACAAGGATACTGAGATGCTCTGTCAAAGCCATCACTTCATGAGGTTTTTACTGGCATTAAGATCTTTCTTTCCCTTAGTCAGCTACATTACAAAAATCACTGTTTCATTAAATGCAAATACTATTGCTGGCCTTTGGCTTTTTATAATAACCTTGATCTGGCACTGCATTAACTGGTTTCTTCACTAAGAGAGGATAAGCAAATCTGTATCTTTTCTGAAGAAATTCATGTTACAATGGTAAAACATCAAATAGATATGTTGAAGCTTTCTTAATGAATATTTTCTTTCTCATTCTCCCATGTATGAAAGATATAAAATGAAGCACTATGGTCTAACTGAAAGCAAATTCCATAGGCAGGTTAGCACTAAAAGAGAAAGAGAGCAAATTAATTAATTATTCTTCAGTTTTATTACTGAATACTTAGGTATTCAATTTAGATTATTAGTTTTAAGTCTTTGCTTATAAAAATATTCTAGAGCTTTTTCCTACTTTCCTTCCTTAATTGTCCATTCTAACATCCCTTCCAAAACAAAGTATGTTCTAGCAAGGTAAATGATCCAGAGCCAAATGCATACAGAGGACTAATTCTTTTGTTTTGCCGGATGTTTTGGTAAGTGCCATGGATTTTACTGAGACGTTTTATGCTTACCTCAAATCTATTTAAGCATATCTTAGACACGCTAATTTTAGAAGGATGAAGATCACCTCACATGTGTTACTGGGCATTATATACTTAAGCATTGAGACAAATGTACTAGACTAGATAGCATGAATCTAGTTCTATCTTTAGCTTCAATTTTCCTTGTTCGCAGACACAAATTATGACAGATGTAAAATAATTGGTCCTTCTTCTCTCACAAATTTTTGAAGTTGGAAACTTGATACCTTTAGAAAAAAAATTAATTCAATTAGTATTTGAGGTTGTGAATAACAACATGAACAAATGCTGCTTCATTAAATTGTATTGTACTAACTACTGGGCTATTTCCATACTTCATCTTATTATCTTTCACATTTATCTAACAGTTTTTCTTCTAGCAATTTTAATTGTCTTTGTTATTAAAGAGTTACATTATGTTATGCCGAACTGGGAACTGGCATTACTATGGGAAAAACATCATGTAACTCTACTTAAGAAACAATTCTGTTATGAAATATTTCTCCAACCTGATGATTTTTATTTCACATTTTGTGAAGTCTGTCTTCCTAGAATCACTTACGTTGATAAAGAACTTTAAGTTCATTGAGTCCAATAGTTAACCCAGCACTGCCAAGCCTACCACATCTTCCAAATACCTCCAGGGATGCTGCCCAGTTCCCTAGGCAGCCTGTTCCAATATTTGACATCCCTTTCCATGAAGAATTTTTTCCTAATCCAATCTAAACTTTCCCTGGTGCATCTGGAAGCCATTTCCTCTTGCCCTATGACTTGCAATTTGAGAGAAGAGACTGACCCCAACTGTGTTACGATCTCCTTTCTGGTAGTTTTAGACAGCAATGAGGCTCCTTCTGAGCCTCCTTTTCTCCAGACTAAACAATCCCAGCTTCCTCAGCTGCTTCTCGTAAGCGTTGTGTTCCAGACCCTTCACCAACTTTGCTGCCCTTCTCTGGACATCCTCCAGCACCTCAGTGTCTTTCATGGCATGGCCCAAAAGTGGATACAGCACTCAAGGCATGGCCTCACCAGTGCCGAGTACAGGAGGACAATCACTGCCCTGATCTTGCTGGCCACACTATTGCTGATACAGTCCAAGATGCCATTGGCCTTCTTGGCCACCTGCACATACTGACTGCTCATGTTCAGCTGGCAGTCATCCAAAATCCCCAGGCCTTTTTCCACTGGGCAGCTTTCCAGCCACTTTTCTCCATTCCTGTAGCATGGGATTGTTGTGACCCAAGTGCAGAACCCAGCACTTGGCCTTGTTGAACCTCAAACAATTGGCCTCAGCCCACTCTTCCAGCCTGTCCAGAACCTCTGCAGAGGCTTCCTATCCTCCAGCAGATCAACACTCCCATCTAACTCGGTGTTGTCTGCAAATTGACTGAGGGTGCACTGGATCCCCTACTCCAGATCATTATCATTCTGCTACATTACTAACTAGAGATGCAGTTATAGAAAGGAAAAGCCACATTGTGATTCTGGTATGAACCTCATCCTAACAGTGCTTAGCTAGTAAGTTAAATTCTCCTGTGTCATCATTCAGCCTAACTTGTATTTTCCTTCATATCTCTTGGGCTTGCATTTCAAATGTACATAATGTCAACCCAGCCTATCTGTAGCTGACAGTGTTGCTTATCATCACCCAAAAGTTGACCTCAACAAGACTTTCTATAGTGGAACTGCTTGGCAAGCTATCTATGAGATTAAATAATAATATTTTTTGTATCACACAGTTGTTTCCCTTTCCAGCGTTTACCTTTTTAATGATCACGCCTGATTCACATTAGAAGAAATTCTCATATTAATTACTGCAGGAGCCTTATTTTTTGAAAATATACTGTGAATGTCAAATCAGTCCTTACCACATAGTCACAAGTGGATCAGCCAGAATAAATAAAAAGATCATAAAAAGAAGTTTGAAACTACCAGGGTCTGTTTCATGCAACTGATTTTAATATGCCTCAGTCATGGAGTATCCTTTAAATGGTCATGGACCATTAGCAATATATATGGAAGTTAGTAAGAAATAATAAGTAAATGCACATATACAAATTCAGAGTAATAATTTTCAAAAATTTGTAAATTTGTACTTGAAAATGGTGAATAAAGATAAGGAGCAATTACATCCAAAGGAAAAAAAAAAAAAAAAAAGGAGACATCCCAATGAAGCTGAATCTATAATAGAATCACTTGCCTTCTCCACATGCGTGTTTCCAGACACCGGAGTTTGAGACTAAGAGTACTCAGGTCAACCATTTAAAAAGCAGGAGACAGATAAGCATCTAATTCAATATATTACTGTTTTTGTTCACATTAGTGATGCTTCAAATTTTGTCATTATTAGTTCTAAGTGGTTTGTCTCCATTTACAATCCAAGTAGTTTGTCAACTAATCTAAAAAAAAAATTATTTCACACCATGGCCTTGAGGACTTTTGTCACAGTTTGCTTGGCTTATTTATGGCTAAAATTTATTTAATTTTTCAGTAGTTACTTCAGTGAATGCAAGATCACAACTCAGTAAAACAGTTCATGTAAAAGTAGCCAATGATTTCCTAAAAGGATTCACAAGTGGTTGAAATTAGTCTCAATTTTTCACTTCTGCATCCAGAATAAAACAAACAAACAAACAAACAAAGATTAATAATTTTTATATTGATAGTCCAAGGAGTGTGCCTATGCTATGATTTGGTACATAACAAAGCTTATCACCATAAATTTTCTCAGCTAGGTTACAAGACTTTCTTGTTATGAATATGTATTTTTATTTAGTTTACTTTTGCAAATGGTAATGCAGACACTAAGATTCTAGATTTTAATGAAATTCCTATGACTTCTAATGAGCTAGAACTAGGAAGGAAGCAAGGAAAAGAAAGAAGCAAGAAAGGTTTGAAGATATATTGGGCCAACAATTTGGACTAGAATTGCTGAAGTTCTGGGACAGGTCTTACGAGTTCCAGGCTTCCTCTGCTGATGGAGCCAGAACCTCATGGTTCACTTCCCCTGAATTTTCTCCCTTTACTTTGGGATGGAATTGGAAAACAATCACCTGAATCCAAAAGTACACTTCTAAAAGGAGAAATTCTGCTTAGCTTTGAACTATGATTAAAAGGTGCACATCAAATGGACAAAGGAGTGAAATTTTGTGTATGTTTTGGTGTGCTTGTACTGAAAACATACCTGTCCATCATCCTTTAATCTATTTATGACCTACCCAAAGGACTTTCCTAGCCTTTTATGATGTCAAGTTTCAGTAAGGAATAACTTTTTATGACTCTATTATAAACCCATAAAAATGAAGTTTTACAATGGAAAAACTAACAGATGTTTATTTCTAGCTTTAAAAAAAGGAGCTTTGGACTCCAGAGTGAACATTGTTTTTATTTAAAAATAGACAGTCTTCCCAGGTATTTGGCATTTTGTCCTGGAACTCTATATTCTGTTTCCTACAGTCTCTGCAGCTACATCTATCACTTCTACAAGAATATTATTTGTCCAGGTACACTACAGTCTGCCTTTCCTCTATCAATAAATTCTTATTCTTAGCTCTTGAAAATATGTTCTACACTTAAACTTGTCATTAAAAATTGGGTTAGGAATGAAATTGGTTACAAAATTTAATAATTAAAAATATGTATCTATAGTTGAGTTTTAAATAAAAATGCAGGAATGAATGACTTAAAGCTTAAAAATTGACTTTTAAATGGGTTCTAAGAGCCAAAGAATTTTTAAACTATATTAATTTATTTGGGGCTTTTTTTGTAAAAAAACCAAAACAGGACAAGTCCATTGTTAAAAACAGGTAAGTGTTTTCAAGGACAATTGCATAAAGTCATCTGTAGGAATACTAACCCCTCATTGCATTAAAGTTTTAGCGCTCATAGGAAAAAAGATTGCGAGATCATCTAACTTTGAAAGTTAGCAACATCATTAATATCTAATATATCAAAAATTAAGCAACTATTTCTACATATTACATTAATATCATTATTAATTCTTAACTAAATCCTTAATTTGGTTGAACTTGCAGGACTTTGCAGGACATATTTTCACCGCAGTAAACAATGAGCTTGGGCTCTAAACAGTGATGAAGTAAACATACATAGCCCTATAAAGCTGGTACTTTGCCTATTAATTCAAGTTCAAAACACATGCCTTGAATTTTGGCTATATAATGCTGAGATGTTTGGTAATAGAGGAGCACCTTTAAGACTTAAAAAGACTTAGAAGACACACAAATGCACAGTGTAGCATATCTGGTGCATACAATACAAGGAAAATTGATGGGGTATTACAACACAAGCCCAGCATTACTCATTTGCAGATGTATTTTAAACAGTCATTTCCTATAATCTCTTCGTATTTCCTTCATTGCATTGCTGACTTTCTCTATAATGACTAGATGAAAAGGAATGTACTTTGTCAACAGCAAAGAAAATGGGCCTAATTCATTCTCTACAAATGCAAAAACTTCTTACAATTTTGAAAAAGCCTTTTTCTATAGGTTTTTTTTTTTGGATACACTGTAAAATGCCTCTATAACAGGAATCTGAAATTATTATGGCTGCTTAAAACAGATTGATTAGGTCTAATCACAACTGTGAAACTTCACACAGAAAACAATCTTAGCTTTACTATTGTACAACCCTGATGTACAGTGTCTGATGTGTCTATTCTGTTAAATTACAATTATTCATAATTTGGGTTCTCTTGTATAAGGTTTCTCAGAATGGAAACTACCCAGTTTTGGTGATGCTCTCTTGAAAATTTGAAAGGCGATTCAAAACATACCACGTTGCAGGAAAGGAGGAGAACAGGGGATACTGCAAAACTAACAGAATTCTTAGTTTGATAAACAAATCATATCCACACTTATCTACTCAACTGTATTAAAAGAAAACATTATATAAAGGAATATACATATAATGAGGAGAACAATATATTACAGAATAGATTACATGAAATACAACCCTTCTTTGATAATCACTATCATTGTCATCAGAACTCTCCTGAAAGCAGTGAATATTTGAATCTTCAAAGTACGAAATAGAATTTTAAGTTCTCTCACTGCATTGGTGCATGTACTAATAATCTTACATATATATATATATATAAACATGTGTAATTGATATGTATTTCTATTGATCACATAAATAGCATAAAATAATATCACTTAAACAAATTTTTCAGAGCAGCCACACAATTTATTCAGTTTGGTTCTATCAAAGTAGTTCATGATCTGGGGCACCCTCTTTTGATCAAAGGATAGAAGAAGACAAATTCCTTATGATGACAAATGTCAAAGGAAATAAGAAATAACTTAGGAAATCACTGAAATCCTTCAGTTAGGACATTAAATATATTTAGGAGGAAAAGAGTTATGTTGTAAGATAGTGTCTTATAAAACGGTTAGTAAATTAAATTAGAACTAAACCAAATCAAATTGACAAAATTCTATTTTTTATCAGGATGTTAGGATTATTTCTTCCTTCTCTTTCAGGCAATGTTATTTCCTATTTAATGTACCCATGGATCTACTTAATTTTATAAAAGTTTTAAGCACCCCCACACGCAGAAAAGTACTGAAAGTTAAATGCACACTACAGAGACACACTTACATGCTCGTGTGAGAGGTTCCATGGGTATGCTTGGTACCAAGAAAGCACTTCAAGGAACACCCAGTTCACACACTGATGTACATCTATATAGACACGCAGGACTATAGGCACAGGCACAAATGAGGGCTTAACAAGATAACAAACAAAATTTTAAGAAGGAGAAAATGTTGCTTGACCACGTTTTTTTATAAATCAATTATGACCTGCATAAGGTGAATGATTCATTGATGGAGTTTATTCCTTCCAATGACTTATTAAAACCTAACAAAATTTATAGATTAACTTAAATGGCCTAACACCAACAATTTCTTGTAGGAGCTTGGGAAATAACCTGCATTGTGCTCTCTCCACCCTAAGATTATCCTAAGGGCACTTTTAGGTGCCAATTTCTTGGAAGGAAAACAAACAGTAAGATGAATACTGCATCCTAGGCTGGGCTGAGAGGAAAGAAGAACCAGCAGAGGTTTAGTAGCTGAGATAATGGGGAGCATGGGCAATAAAATTAAGAAATACTGAAAATGGTCACTTCTGTGTGGGCAGGCACTACAGTGTAGCTCAGTGAAAGGGATACTGTCAGGAGTCAGAGACAAAACAACATTAGGATAGACATCATGAACGTTAAGAGAAAGAGATCTGAAACATTAACATCCTGATTTTTTTCTATACAATTATCAGTTGCAATTACACATCAAAAGAAACAAATCTACCCCCAGTTGCGATGGATGAACATCTGCACTTTCCAGACGTTCTTTTCCACAGGATTTCTTTGCAATAGCATAGAACAACCAATCAGTCATTTAATGACAGCATTATAACCCATTATGTTCAAGAGTCAATTACTCTAAGACCTTACAGTTTTATCACATACAATATGTCTAAATTGGATGCAATACTGTGGATCAATCAAATTCAAAATTTTATTTGAATCTGACTGTATGAGGCTACAAATGATTTATACTGGGGAGTGGGGACAAGGAAGAACAGTCAAAATTACCAAACACCAAATAGTTGATGAGCCCTTAAAGAATTAACTACTTCTTTCATTGATACATGGGCTGTACACAAACAAGATAATTGCAGTTTAAAGACAGTGTCTGGCACTTTTTCCATTTGTAACAAAGCCCAGAAATCAGCAAATACTGATTGGTTAATCGGAAACACAGAGCACAGAGCAGCATGTGGAACTAAGACCATATGTGAAAATGGCATTGTCACAGCAAGGACACTAAGGGTCACAGGACGTACATCTGTAGGAAATCAGTCTCCATTAGTCTGGCTGCTCATGAAACAGTTTGTTAGTATTATGTTCATGTATGGATCTGTAATCATTAATAAAATAGAACTATAAGTTACTTTTCAGAAATGGAATACAATATATGTCTAGTCTGCCCAAGGGATGAAGAAATGCACATCAGATGTATTATTTACAAATGTGATATATTGCAGCATCTTGACATTTGCCTGTTTGTAAAGGCTATAGCTGGTATATCTTGGAAAATAAAAGAATTTACTCCTGTACTACTGGAAAAGAGGCTATGCTCCATCTGACGGTCAAAATAGTTACAAATTCATTACTGGAAAATAAGATCTTCCCTGGCTGTAAGAGAGCATTACTCCATCAAAATCAATAGTGTTGATTGACTGTAACAGGGGAAGTGTCAGAAACATACATCAAAACATCTTAATAATTTTCCTCTTTTTTTTTTTTTTCCTAATAATAACCCATATATCAAATCAGTTTCATAAATAGTTCTGTGTGTCTTTAATGGGTAAACGTGGAATTCAATCAAACTACACGGAAGTAGGCATAACTTAAAACACCGGCCTAAAGATGGGCCAAAGTACAAGCATCTGGGTTTTCAGTTGTGGTAGGTAGGTGCTGTAAGCAGCACCAGAGAATGGGAAAGGAAACTTGGATATTGAAACAGCATGAAAGAAGCTGGGTTTATGAACACATGACCAAATATGAAAAGCCATCTCTTTCAGGCAGGTTAATAGCACAACATAAAATACATGGCAAAATATTCTACAAATTCAGAAACCACAGGTGATATTCTATCATTAGGCTAGTTTGGATTCTAGAAAATTGAAACTGACAGTATTTTAAGAAATTAAATTAAATTCAGTTATGGTTCTATTTAATAGCATTTAATAAAAACATGTTGCCTTTTTCTTATCACAAAAAGTTTTCCACTGCCTTCAGTTTTGAGTGTGTCTTCACTTAACAAAATAACTTCAATGAAAGATGCCTTCAAATTTCTTCAAGAAAACTCCACTTCTACCATGAGTGAAACCTCTGGATAAATTCAAAGTAACAGGATAGATGGAACCTTGATTTGACAACTTTAAAAATCAAAAAGTTAATTTTTAAACACAGTAATCTGTGATACATCCATGGTATCTTTAAGGTATGTTTAAAGCAAAAAGGTCTCTTTTATGAAAATTGTTTTGTCTTGGTACATATGTAACCCTTCTCAGATGAAGAGCTGCTTCTTCCCTCTCTTTTTTAACTATCAATTGGCCATAAATAAATAAACAAATATTTAGATTAGATATTTGCCAGCACTCCAGATACCACTAAGTTGCCCAAAGCGCCACTCTTGTTCACATAATCAAGCCAGTTGCTAATGTGGGAAATTTTACTCTACGTCAGCTGGTATTTTCTTACTACCTTAGACCAGGGTCTGTCTTCTGGGTTCGCTTGGAAGGGTTTGGATTTTTTATCCTTAGTTTTTTGTTGGTTTGTTTTTTTTTTTTTTTTTAATTCCTCATATTACAGGTATGTAGGGCTGCTGGTGTCTGTGATCACATCTCTCTTCTTTCCATTACACAGTATGATTTTGGGTGTCTCATTATTTATCATTAATTTCTAGTTGCAGGTAGACAAGAGTTTTGGGGATTTGATGACCCATGGACATTTTTGAGTAATTTTATTGCACCATCATCTTTGACAGCAAAAAATTCAATTTGGTGTCCCAGATGCTTACTTCAGTTCCTATCCTCACAGACAAGAAAAATATAGGGCAAAACTTCCCTTCTAGATTTTTACTTCTACTTTCTGTACTGGAAGGTGCAACTAGACTATAATGTTTAATAGCTCTTCATCTGCATCTTCCATCCTTATTTTTAAATGCTACATCATTCCGTGGATTGGCAATTCTAAGTCAGGAGGGTTTGAACTACTCCCTCAGGTTATTCTTTCTGTCTATTTTATTAAAAATATGTTTTTGTTACTAGAGCAAAAAGAAATTGAAAGCTAATAGATTTGACTCTTCTATCCACAATAAACCTCTGGATGGATACTTAATGAGAATGTGTATATCTGGGATAATCAAACAAAGCAGATCCCTAACCAACATAGGTTAGTGAGACAGGAAATCCTACATTCTTACTTAGACACAATTTCCATAAAAACAAAAGTTTTTGTTATACTATAATGTAGTCAACTCACATTCTCCCTCAAAGGTTACAAGACGCACATTCCTTCTGACTCAATATGATCAACTATCTCCTGTCACTTTCAGTATCAAAGTTCACATTGCAGCTTCAGCAGTTTCTTTAGGATTCCTACTCTATGTTTACAAGGATTTAGCTTTCTGTAGCCAAATCAGTAATAAATTCTGTTAATAATGTTATTAGAAAAGTAGGGCAACCCAGATGCCAGATTTGTGTGACACCAAAATAGTGCATATTCTAAATTGCCATTTAAAGTAAATGGGGTAAGATAATAAAAAAGAGTATTTTAAAAAAAAAAAAGAAAAAAAAAACACAACAAAACAAACACTCAAAACTCAACTCACAAAGTACTATACTTAAAAAGAAGATAAAATAAAAGAAGAAAAAAAATACCCCTCAAAGCAGGTCCTACAACAGAATATTCACTGTATTTACATGGCTCTTCTGGTACAGCTTAAAATTTTTGCTGGAAAGTTAATGACATTTATTTCCTTATATTTTCAAATTAATTTATGACTCTCTGCAAGGCATAAAGAAACAGATTGACACCCATATATAAAGCAGACTCATGGCATCACAACTGCACAGTGTGCAAATCTAAAGGAATGCTCTTGTCCCTGTGACTGCCTGGGAGCCACCAAGAAGAGTCTTTGCCTGCTTTAGCATCATCTGAAGACGAACTGCTGGGGGGTTAATTGCAATAAATATGTACTTTCTCCCTCTCTTAGAAACATTTACTCTGCATTTCAGACTGGGGATTGTGAAGGATGAAGTTAAGCCCGTGCATCTGCTGCTTGCTGAGTGCTGAGTCAATCCCCCCCATCCTGCTGTCCCACATAATTATTTTGTGGAGTGTGAGTGAAGAGAAAGACCTGATTTTATGTATTGCTGTTTTTCTTCTCCAGACATGTAGTTCACACCATTTTTGGAACTGCTGTCTGTTTATCTCTTACTTTGCCATGAAAACCAAAGAACCACTCACTTTTACAATGGCATAAAACTGAAACTATGTATAACCTGAATTAAAAATTGCACTAAGCAAAACTTGTCAAGTTTCTTATTAGGAAATATTTTTTTTAATTTATCAAATGTGATTGCACATGCAAGCTTTATTTAACTAGTTTATTATTTTGATTGCATACCTCCAAAATATGTTTTCAACTAACGTAATTGTGTTAATTTGCATCTTGAAAGGGCACCTTTGCAAAACTGAGCATTTTATCAAGGTTATTCCTGCTGAATCAAATGAAATTCACACACAGATTTGTAATAATTACCTTCAATATTTAGCATTGACTAGGGAAAGAAAAAAACTCAAAATGTTCAAATCTTCCTAGCATAATACAATTTAAAAAATTGTATATATAATGGATTTTCATTGAAATAAATATAAAAATAAATTATTTCTGGCTGTCAGGGAATTCTTGAAAACAAGACCTGAACAAACATGATGTGATAGAGACAGAACCCTCTCCCTTATTCTAGAGATAGCTACAGATAAAATGTCCTAGTCAACAGTTGATCAAGCAGGGGCTGTTCAACAGAAAGTTTAACAATGTATTGCATAGCCTTTCCCTTGATTTTGCTCACAGGTGATTTTGTACCTTTTTACTTAAATCAGTGGCCAAGCCTATATTTGTTGCATTTTTTTCTAAGAGGGTTTTTTTTTGCAAGTGAGTACCTGAAGGCTTCCTTTGTTTCAACGTAAATGCGCTTAACGCAATTTTTTTTTTCTTTTCAAATTAGGGCATACTACATCAAAGTAAATTGGTTTTTTCATCAGTAAAATTCAAATTTTAGATCATATAACTTTAAATTGCTAGAAAATAGAATAAACAGTTAATTCAAGGGGCTTTTTAACCTAAGCAACTCTAAAAGACTTCTGAGTGGTGACTGCAGCCAGCTAACCCACTATCCACAACCTTGTTCCCCCTGAGCTTCATGCACTCATGAAAAGAGCAAACACCACATAGTGTGTATGATCCCTTCTTAGGTCTTGTTCATACATATGCCTGTGTGTAAGAGAACCACAGCACTTATGCTCCTTTTTGGGTCTCTAGACTCTACAGAACTGAGGTAGGAGAAGAATGTCGTATAGGGGATAATACTGGTATATCACCTCATTTGTTGGCCTCTACAAATGAGAGAGGAGGCTTGCTTAAACTAGAAGTAATATTGTAGGCACTCATCCAATAATATGCAGGGGTATCTGTTATACACAAAACTGGAATAAAATATCCAGATTAACAGCACTGAAAGATCCCTTCGGATATATTCACAGGTGACTAGTTTAATTATGTGTAATCTCATAAACTAATTACATTATTCCAAACCTGATGAGTTGTGTCACAGTAATGCTGATATAGTTAAGATTAAAAAAATGGGGATGTAACAGCCTGCCTTGTTATCACTGTGTATGTTGTCACAGCTTCGCAGTGAACTGTGACTGAGACGTATTAGCAGGTCAAAAGGGCAAAGCTTTTCAATTTTTAAAAATTCTAGAAAATGGATGACATTCAAAGAAAAGCTTACTCTTAGCAGGGAACCAAACGAAGTGGTATTTTTTATATTTATTCTTAAAGAGGGGTAAAAGGAAACAAAAAAATGCAGACACTGTTATTAAAAGGCTCTATTTCATGCCAGGCTTCTTCTATATGTTTATTGTGCACAATTTACTGCTTAAATCCCCTATAAAGCTCACACAATGATTTGGATAAAACCAGAAAGAAAACTGTTATGTCTTTTTCTTCCTGGAGTGGCAGAGGTTGGGCCAGAGGTGAGATTTCAATGAATTACACTCGTAAGTGCCTATCAATTATTGATAACAGTATAGTTAGGTGCATTATTTTATCTCAAATTAGAGCCATGCAATTGGGTATTCACAGGAGTTCTCTCCAGCAGCTTTATGCAAGTGCTGGCAGCTGAATGAGGTTGGACCTGACTACATCTTCCTTAAAGAAACAGATAATTAAGTATCTCCCAATCATCTGTCCTCTCCTTTTGTTCCCCCTCCTTTTCAAAAGGTTAACACTTGAATGCTTTAAAAATCTGAGTAATAAGAAAAAGAGTGTGATGACCTGCTAAACTTTCTAACCTTTATTACTCTCAAAGACATTTTTAACATTTAATGTTCCACAATAATTTTGCTAATGTTCAATATTTTTCCACTTAGGAAAGCCCAGTCTACTTGCCCCCTGTGGCAAGATGAAGACTTGGGTTAGTAATGTAATCAATAAACACTGAAATAATTAGTAAGATTAGAAAGTTTCTTGCAAAGGGGCTAACGGAGAAAGCTCACTACATATTTCTAGTTCAAAAAATCTTTTCTCAAATTACATCACATTTTTTGCTATTGCATATGTTTCTAGCATACATAAAAAGGATGACGTATCCTTTGACAGTCAATGCCTTGGGCTGAATTCCAGAGGGTATCAATTTGGTCCTAGACTTCCTGGAAAACCTTTATATATCTTTGTATACCTGTTTCACTAGCCTTGAAGATTTCATCTGAGCTCTTATATATTAATGGACTGTGAGAGAGCAGTTATAAATACACACAGAGCTAACAATGTAGATATAATTGAAATTTAAATTCTCTTCCTTAATTTTGCAAAACTTTCTAGAGTGTTAAAGCACAAATTATTATTTTAAAGACAAAGTCAGGCCTCTTAACACTAAAACTAGAGATGAGGCAAGACATCATGGATCTGTAAGTATTTCCTCTTTTAATTTGGAGTTGAAGCTGGATATCTATAAACCTTCTACTTTCAACATGGCAATATTTCCTATGTAAGGAAGGCCAGTACACAGAGCTGTAACAGGATTTCTACACTTACTTGAACCTGTAGGTCCTTCTTTTAAACTGTGAAAAACTTGCCATATATAGAAAGGCTTTCAGCCTGTAAGTTGATGAGACACCATCATGCTTCTTCAGCAATATTTCAGTTACGGTATTTTACAGGTGGCCTTGTGTTAAGAAGCCATCGGACAAGATTTGACATGATAATCCTGTTGTCTTTAGGCTGTTTGCTTACCTATAAAAGTCAAAAGTCCTAAGACAAAAGCTTGCCATGCACCTCATCAGGCTCTGGATTCTGGAAGCCAAGGATGAAAACATATCCTCAGAACACCCCACCGATATCACCTTTTCCCACAATGTAAAACAAAGGACTTGTACCTAATGAGTGCTACCTTGAAGACTTACATAGTTCTGAGACATTTTGAAAAATTCCATTTTTTTCTGGATGCATTATAAGCATGTCTTGTTCAACCAAAAATATCTAGAATTGTTAACTAAAATGTCATTCAAAGTAGCTATTCATCATCATGATTGTTGTGAATCATCTATTTAGGAAAGGAGAAGTATGGTCAGTTGTTTCTGAATTGTTGGCCTATAGACTTATAGAGCCATTATTGATAAATTTCTGGGAAAGAGCACTGGTTAATCTTTGTCATATGATTTACTTTACATGATAAGAAATTTTTATTAATATCCAACGATGATTAAAAAAAACCTTAACAATATTAAAAATATATTTTATAAATACCTTCATGACTGAGTCTATAATATTAATCTACTGCTGTTAAATCAGTCAGTATTGCAACCCCTTTTGTAAATGACTGAATATTTGTCCTTTTCTGTATATATATTTAGCACACTACAAAAAATAGTCTTTTTCTTCTTTCATAATGGTAATAAAAAGAAACTGATTACTTTTTACTTGTCCGTAAAACATGTCTCCACAACAACCTGAAGCTGATTAGGCCAGTATATCAAATATATATATGGAACTGTGCACACAAAGTAAGGCTTACTGGAATGTATGTACAAATTAGATGATTGCAATATTTAATAACTCAGAGAACCCTTGTTAATGTAACACGTTTTTCTGCATTCAGTTATTTGAAATTGAAGTGATTTCTAGCCAGAACACGCTGGGGTTTTTATGTCTAAATCAGCCCTCCTTTATCAACACATTGATCATAACTGCTGTAATGAAACATCTCAGACCTTGAAAGTTTGAAGACACTGATGAAATACTAAGAAAACAGTTTTTATTCTTTAGTGTAAGATTAATTTCAAGGCTGTTGCAAACAAAAACAAAGTACCAAACAATATACTTTCTCCTCTTCCCTAGAATAAGACTTCATTGAACTATAGAAAAAAATCTCAATCTTATTAAAAGTGATGAAATTGGAACACTTAAAGACACTTTAAATGCTCTTAGGCTGTATACATTCCTTCTTGGGCTTAGGCTAGGAAGTTAGTTTTAAGAAGTACTGAATACCACACGAATCCTAAGCAAAGGAAATTGGCTTCAACATTTTAAAATGTAAGGTCAGTGGATATTGCACTGATTCAATGTGATAGACACAAGACCTGATTGTTTAGATGTGAACCACTCATTTTGCATTCATTGCTATTTCTCCGCTGCCTTTATTGGAGTCTAGAGTAACCAAAAAAATCGCTCTGTGTGCACTCTACCTCAATAGTAACTGCATTTAGTTTTGCTTAAAATAGAGAATTAATCACTGCCAGTATACTTTTTTTCTCTGACAGTGCTTAAAGTTTCCAATGAAATTAGAAAATGATTGTTAATTTACACATACAAGATAATTTTATGTGACTTAAGAAAGATTAAATGGAACAATCAGGAGTGACAGTGGAAGAAATTAAATCAGGATATGAATGAGAGCTGTTTTATACTGTAGGTGTTCCTGCAAACCCTAATGCTAATACTTAAACTCATCAGTTAATCACTTCCCATACTCTTTTTCAAATATTAACCTTTTAAAAAGTTGAATTAGCTTAAGAATAACTTGATATATTATTAGGACTCATTTAAAAAGTCCATACTGAAAAAGAATGGTTCTCTTTTTAAACAGTTTTTAATTATTATGAGGCTTATATGAAGAGGAAAATATATTTTAACAAGCATCCACACAAGTGGTCTGATTATGTTATTCTAATCTGCAAACCTAATTATCACCTTCTTATGGAGTACAAGGAACAGCTTTAGAAGAAAATTAATGTATCCTATCAGTGGGACAGTTTGTCACTTTATTAAATAATCATCTTCTTCGCAAATAAAATTGTTAGAAGCTTCATTGTATTAAGGAAAAAATAAAACCCCTCACACCATTACATATTAAAATTAACTTCCCACCGTTTCTTTAATGGTCTATTAAGCCTTCACTGTGGTGGATTATGAAGTACAAATGAGGATATCAACTGTTTCTAAAATGGTAAGAAACAAATATGTTCTATGTGCATTTTTTATTAAGGTGAGCTATAACTTAGCAAACATTTAAAGTATTTTCACTAGTTTCCAATGTAGAAAGTGTATGTTAAACCCAAAGTAGATAATGAAATTTATTTTTCCTCTTTTTGATCTCAATCATAAGCTGTGGGACAAAACTAACATCTGTCTATGTGTAGCTCTTCTTCTGTAAAACTGGCAATTAATATTCTATATTGCAACCTAGAAGACGAAATCAACCCAAACATAATCTGAAGTGCTGCCAAAGATGCCCCTGGAACAAGTCTTTAGACTGATCTATGCCACATAAAGTAGAAATCTTGACAGAATTATGTAATACGTCATTATTTAAAATACCATTCTACGTAAGACTGAAATTTGACCTCCGTATCTTCAAAGACTTTTTGTAAAGTAATTGCAGAATGTCACAGCTTGTAAATACATACAGGAATCCATCTTGTAAACCAATACAGGGTCATACTGTCTGCCCTATAATGAAGAAATCCTACTGGGCTCACCAGTAACTAAAGACTTTCTTTCACTGGTCACTGTGGTAAAAAAATATGGTGCAAGTTGTTACCGTTGGGTTTTTTCGCCTCTCAGGATACATATTATGACTTCCATGTAGAGCTAACCTGGATTATTTTTAGCTATCTTTGATTAGGCTGTATTATGCAGTGAAACCAAAAAAACCCCCTACATATAATGAAGCCAATTTTAATGGAATTTTCATCTAGAAAGAGTTGTGAGCTAACAGATGGAATATCAGCTTAAAGCTACACATAGAAGCATGCTTAGCTACCCCTTATTAACTATCTCTGGTGAGTCAACGTACATCACCTGGGACTTAGGAGACACAGTTTGTGTATACTGTATTTGCATTAAAGGCATAAATTAATATCCACCATCTCAGGCAACTGCTCTCACCTTTGCAATTCGAGCCACAGTTTTCATTGTTACCTGCCGGAGTTGTCACCCTGGTAGCAGGACAGCATAATCATCATCCAAGTCCCTTGGATGAGCCTATACTGTTCAGGTGCTTTGCTTCCTTTAAACAAACATTCACCATTTAACAAACAAAGAAACAAAATCCCAAGCTGCCTGTCACAAGGCAACTTGTATTTTACTTAAGCAGCACAGAGGGAGAAGGTGAGTCTTAATCAGGGGGTTGCAGCTGGAACTGTCTGATTTCAAGCAAGCACTGCAGCTCTCAGTGCAGCAGAAACTGCAAGAGAGGCAAAGTTCCCTTTCTGTCATGAAGGCAGGTTCTGATTGTTTTTTGCATCAGGGAAACTATTTCCTGCTCAGCACTATCTCTGAGGAAGCTTTACTAACTACACGTTTTTTTCTTCTTCCAGAAAGCAGGATACTTTGCTCTCATGGGCAATCTAGAATTTCATAAGGTTAAGAACTATAAAGATACTGATTTTCCTGAAGTATTATCTGATACATTTAAGAGTTCACCTCCTGTGGCTTGTGGGTAAGATATATCCAGCCATAAAAATTGCTCAATATTTGGTGATATTATACACAGACATTACCAGTAGTCTGTAAAATAAGACAATCAGTCTGAAATATTGGAAGTTACTTAATTTTAATGTACAAGACAGTACCTGAGTTAATGAAACAAGCCATGACGTCATTGTTTTTATGGTAAACTCTATCCCTCTGCATTTTTTAACTTACAACTGTGAGGAGCAAAAGCGTATCTTGTGAGAAAAGGTGAAAAATATAAAAGCTCAGACAGATCAGGATTTCAGTGATACACTATCTGACATTGCCAGGCAACAGGTCTGTGCTTACTTCCAAATTAAATTCTTGGACAACAGAACAAGATAATATTCACAGCTAGGTATGTCAGAGTGCTTTCAAAAAAAAACCCCATAAAAGTAATTAATTCTAGAAAAATTGGATAGCAGTTATTTAGTCTGCAGTGGCATTGATACTTTGCTTCATGCTTCTGAACAGATTTTCATGAGAAAACCACTTCTCTAAATCTTAACACCACTTTCCCATTTTTTTAACATGCATTGGGCTTTTATTTTCATACGCTTTCAAAAGGGATTGCACCTCCAGAAGCAGACTTCTCACTGCGCATCAAAATCTTGGCACAGAAACTGAATATATCCTTTCCCAAGCTACAGGTTTTAGTGTGCTACCAGTTCACTGCATTAAATGGCCATACTTACGGTTTTATTACTTAACTTTACATTGTCAAAGAGTATTCAGGTAGAAGTGCACACCACATGCAGCTTTATACCACCTTATTTCACAGAGCATAAAAGTGTTATGAAGAAAATAGACAATATACAATACAGGACTCAGAAAAAATTAATAAATAGACAAAACAAAGCAACACTTAAGACTTCAAGTAAGAGGCATGGCTGAAAAGCACTTTCCTCTTTCTCTCCCAGCTTCTCCCTTTCCCTTTTCATTAAAATACTAACCCATGAGCATTAAGCAGCTCTTAATTTAGCTTTATAATAAAAATTGAAATCCTTCTTAACCAAGAGTATAGTTTTGTTGAAATCTGTATCCTTGATTATTTTATAAGGTGAAGGAACAAAGTTAAGTTAAGTCAAGAAAGGCAAGGAAAAAAGGAGTCAAATCAGAAAGAGAAGCAAGAGAAGTCCTAAGATGCCAGAGGAAGGAAAAGATGAATGTGCCTTATAGCAAGAACAAATTTGTAAGTTAAAATTTAATCTCAAAGACTTCCTTCACTTGAGACAGCTAAAATACATTTTGTAAGGACTAAGAAGCTGGTATAATATAGGAGACATGGGAACACTAGCTTGTGATCCAGTGTACTCAACCAGTGCACACATTTTATCCAATACTTCTGCCACATCTCCATTTTGTAATAGAACATGCTTCCAGGATGGCAGAGCTGGTGCCAACTCAGATGACTATCGAAGTACAAGCAAAACAGCCATAGCAGTATTGCCTTGTCCTTTAGTAGTTTAAATATACCCTACACATCAGAAGAACATGTCGTCTTGTGCTTCATGCAGACCTTGCAGTGCCATCCAGCTCAGAAGTAGTTCATCACACAGGTCAGCTGTGACTGTACATGAATCATTTTAAGAAACTGACAGAATCAGTGATGGTTCAGAGTAACCCTGATGGGCATCTTCTTTCTGTACCTCTAAGTAGTTCTGTCCTTGGCAGCGTTTGCTGTGTCTAATATGTCTCTCTGACAGGGACTGTTCTGCACCATGCCTATATTCTCTCATTCTACAGTTTTAGTGTCATCGGGCAAAACTAATCAGTCTGGCCATTCACAAGACTCTCTGGCAGTCACATTCCCAACACCAGATACTGCCACTGCTGGGACCAAAGCCCCTTCAGAGAGGGCAGCTCCAGTGAGCTGACAGTTGCCTGCTTCTCTCCACACCCCACTCCCACGTGGTTAGACCAGGTTCCCTCACCGGTTCAGCTCTATGTTTCCCACAGCAGAGTCTCAGATGTCTCATCCTGTAACACGTTGATTCATGGTGCAGTAACAGAGAGGCAAGTCAAGCTGGTTCCTCCAAGGACGGACCCCCAACAAAGGACCCCTGCGCTTTTACACCCTCACAGTCCAGGGACATGCAAATCTCTTCCTCCTGAGTCTTTGTCTCCTGCTGTGTCCAATCACCTGGCTAGCACCACAGCTCTTCGTGCCCTTTGTTATATAAAGGGTTGGCAGTTCCTGGCTTATTGTCTGCTGCTCCTGCTCTCCTATTCTAGATTTAACAAAATCAGGTAGGAATCTCTCATGCTGGTGTGCAGATACTAGTATACAACACATAAACCATCACCTTAGCAGCAGAGGTGTGTGTCCAAGTGCCATGATACTTATTTTGCTTGTGTGGCTAAAGTAGTGGATAAATATTGTTAGAAATTTAGGCAATATAGTAAAAACTTAGTATTTCATCAGACTTTAAATAATACACAACTGCCTTATCACCTAGCAACCTCATGACAGAGTCAAATTCCCACCTGTTCACTTGTTTTCTGTATTTCTGCTGTAGTTGTGAACTATGGCATTTGAATTTGCCTTGTAGTCCTGCTCCTATTTTGTTGTTTAGTGACTAAAACACTTTCTGAGTAAGAGAGTGTATCTGATTATTCCTTGTCAGATGGGAGAATTGAACCCCAAACTCCCTCTTCCTGGCTGACTGCCCTCACTATGATGCCAGTGTAAAAACAGCCCCATGGCTGCAGTGTCCTGGCTGCTCTGCAGCATTCCTACTGCAAGGTCTTTTTGGATAAGCCATACTTACATAGGTCAATCCACTCAGGTTTAATTTGAAAAGCCCACAACAATTTGTCAATTAAATTTATGTTCCTGAATCACTTTCACTAAAGATTTACACTACAATTCTCTTTGAAATCAAAGCAGCTAAACATACTGAAGATTTCATTCAGTGTGAATAGTCAGCTGCCTCGTATCAGCAAGAAGAACATATTTCTTTGATTAACACTTTTTTCTTTCTTTGAACATCAACAAAATCTTGATAAAAACCCTAGACTGACAACTTAACACAGCCTTCAAGGCTTTACTATCAAAATCCAAATCACTTAAGAAGCTTCTGCTACTTCTGCTGTTACTATAGTTATTAATATATCACCACAACTAAAAGAAAAAATCCAAGAAGTATTTTAGCTCATTTAAAAAAAAAAAAAAAAAAAAATCAATGCTGCCCTTGTTTTTTATATATTGTGAGCACAGATACACTAACCACAGAGAAAGTTCTCCAGCTGGCCATTATACTCCCAAATCACAAGTTAGTGTTCCAAAGAGCATTCGATGCCTTTAGACATCTTCATAATTGGCTCAGAAATAGCATGCTGCAAGAAAGGTTAACAGACCTTGCTGTCCCTCATATGGACGAATCTTTATTAAAAACAGTGTAACTGAAAGTTTCTCAAGAGCCAGGAAACCATATTACTTGCAGCTGTTCCGTAAGTGTAATTTGAAAAAAAAAAAAAAAAAGGCAAAACTAACAACTTCTACCTCTGATTATTAAATTAAACTCCTAGGTAGCTTTTACTACATCTAGCTATGTCATGTGGATTCAAATGATACTCTGGTCCTGAATTTTAGCTCATCAGAAAAAAAAATAACCTAAATTCAATATTATTTTATAAATTAATATTAATTTATTAACCTAAGGAACAGTATTAATTCTTGTCATAACTAAGGTGACTTACAGGGATTGAAACTGGATAGAATCGGAAAATTTCCAAGCTTAATAAATTCCAAGCAACTACTACATAACAGTTTTTATGTCCAATCATTTTCTCCTTTTCCTATTGTGGTCCATTTTATGCCATGGCATGCAAACATAGCAGAAACATCAAGCTCACCCAAACCCTGATCAGTAATGAATTCAGAATTCTGTAACTCCTGATCTTTAAAACTTGGAGAAACAATACCAAAATGACATTGTTCCCCGCATGTTTCTTTGCCCATCTTGTATCCTGTCTTGGCAGTTTCCCCATGAATTACTCCTGGATAATTTGGGCTGGAAGGAGCCAGGGGTATACTGATCCCTTAGTCAACAATCTGCCACACGCCTTGTTGAGCTGAACCCTTTTACCCAAACCAGAGCTGAACATTAGAGAGCACTTGAGATAGATAATATATATACAATGCGTATTTCTCAAAGGGCAAATAGAGGGCTAACTGAACATGAACTATTTTTGTTTGAGCAAGCTGGCAAAATTTTTAAAATTCCCACAATTTCTCTGTGTGACAAAGGGAAAAGCTGAGAGCAGGATCCTAGTGCCCTGCACAATGGTGAGACAGAAAATGACCATCCATTAATCTTCTACTTCAGAAGCAGACATAGATCAATAGTTGCCAATCATTCAGCAATAGAACTGTAAGAGAAGCCAGCGAGGAATTCCTTCAGTGCCATGATAGGACACAGAAATATCCTAAAATGAGTAAGCCTGTCTTAGGAATGGCAAGAACGTAAGAAATTATATGACTTAGTCTCAAAGGCATAAGTGACCAAAATAGAATTCCCAAAACACATCAGAACTTCTGTTAGGCAGACTAAAGTATCCTGAGGGAAAGACAGACAATATAACTCCAAATCACTTTTATCTCTTAGATAAACTTGGCTTCAATAGTAGTAATGTCACATATCAGAATAAGCAACAGCCATTCCCTTTAAATCACCAAGTCAGTCAATACATTTCTCTGGTGATGTTTTTTGTTTTGTGCTTTTTTCTAAAAAGGTATTAAAAAATTTGTTTCACAAACACTCATACACACAAAGTTACTGAAAAAAAACAGTATTTCGGCTATCATTACATAACATAAAATAAAAAAATATATAAAAAGAAAACACAATTATAAAAGAATATAAAATATAAGTTTGGTTATATCAGTGTTAAAGACATCTTTAATACTAAGACAAATACTTCTCAATTTTGATTATATACTTGTGTCCTTTTCAGGTGAAAAAAAAAGAAGCAGTAGTCTGTATTATTGTACAAGTAAAACCAAACTCCAAAATTATTCTGAAGGCAACATCAGCAACAATGCAATTATAACAAAGGTACTATTGTACAGCTGCATCTATCATTCAATTTTCATAGAAATGCATTATGTGAATTGCTCTGTGATACTAAAAACAAATATTTTCAAAATATTTTCTTTGGAAAAATATATCCTATGTTAATAAAATGAAGATATAAATTGGAAGAGAATAAGAATTTTAACTGAGAGACATCTGCTTGATTGATCTTATTTTCTAAGATACACGAATTATACTTTACTGCATACTACAAGTTTGGAAATACCTCTAGCTTTGCACATTTCTTAGAAAGGGCTATGCAACCTATTGCAATAAAAATAAGGAACTTGGAATCAGATCAGAAAACAGTCAGATTACTTACATGAAAACACACAGACATGAGCCAGGCAAACTACATTCAAATGGGATAAAGAGGCAAATGGAAAATGTTATCTGAAATGATGGAGATGTTGACACAGGTTCTTCATTTGATACATTAAGTACTTAAAATCGCTTCAGTTGTATAATTAACAAAGATAAGAACTTTGGTTACTTAATCAGGAACTGACATATTGGTTGAAAGCATTACTTTTCAGGTAATCTATGAAAAATGAATTCTGAACAGTAGTACTAAAATAGGGTTAGGAGGACTGGCTAAATTCCTCAAAATTTTCCTTCCAATTACCTAAGTTTGTCTAACATGATGCAAACCAATTTGCAATTTCAGAGTGTAGTGTTTGAACCTGGAGTATATTAGTCACAAGATTCAAGATCTGAAGTAAATCTAGGACCCAGTTTCTTGTGAGCTAAAAAACAAGGCAAGTAAAAGCACATATAAAGCATATGCTTTATATTGTGTCAGTCTGTGCTGTACTAAAGGAGTATTTGGGTTCTACTCATTATCTATGTATAATGTAGTAGGGGCTTAATTACCGGAATTAAAGGATTAAAAAAAAAGCCCCATAAAGCACCCACAGTTCAGAGTAAAGGTTTTAATTGTTCTGATTAAATTTTAATTTCTTTGTACTAAAGAGTAATGTGTTTATGTTTATTAAATAGGAAGTGTAAAAAATATCCCTTAACAATTAATTTTGTTGCTTTTAATGGATTGGATACTGTCAATCATATTATATGCAAGTGCGTTGTGGCCATTTAGCAATCTTGACCGGATTCTGAAAGAAGGTTTTGTTGGGTTTGTGACATATTAGAAAGGGCTGCTGCTTAGCTGTTTATAAAATCCAGAATCTGTTGTAAACATGAGTTACAGCCACATCAAACTTATGTAAAGATTTGCCATCTTTACATCAAAGATTGCTTCTGAGATTTGAAAATTAATTCATTCAAAATGAAGCTTGACGCTGCAAATCCACGTTAGTGTTCATTAGTTCTGATTACAATCCCTCTCAAAAAAAAAGCAGTATTTGATGAAACCCAATTTTACTACAAAGTGCTTTATTTAGTGTGTTCATGAAAAAACAAGGAAAATAACCTTATTGATTTATATAGAAATACTTGACCATACTTCATCAACATGGAACAAATTGCAAGCTGTAGTTTAGCAGTTTTGTTACAGTGTTTTTCATATCTGCTGTAGACTCCTCTCATCTGAATTTACTACAAATTACAGAAGTTAGAAATATTTTTCTATCATTCTGTTATTCACTGTTATTTCAAGTGGTGGGACTATACTGTGGAAAAGACCAAGATTTAATTCCTATAGAGTTACATTTGCCTTTAACGCATTGTAGTAGTAAGCAGTAGTTTTAATTAATTAATTAAGGAATGTGTAAAACATCTACTAGGCACTTCAATACATAGAAAAGGTTCAGTGACCTGCTCTGAGTAACAAAACATCATCTGCAATAAATTTCTTAACCAGCCTGACGCCAGTTGAAGAAAATTAGATTTTATTGACCTTGGGCTGTAGCATATAGAGAGACCTTTTGTGAACCAACAGTTTGTTACTTCCACAACGCATGCTGGGCCAATCCCCCTGTATGATTCTGCACCATTAACAGTCCTGTCTCCTAGAAATGCAATGATTTTAACCTTTAACATTAATCCCATGTGGTAGGTCAAAACTTAGTTGATGGACAAGTTGCTAATCCAATGAGAAGCTAGTAACACTTTCTGCGATTTGCATATTTAAAGGGCGTGCAGATGCGGAAATTTCCCTTTTGTTCCAGCTTCCTGCCAAGAGGGGGAGGGGGGTAAAAGAGCCCAGGCTCCCTCTCCTGGTGCAGCAGTGCAGGCAAAAGCAGCCAGGATCAGCCTTAAACAACAGGCATCCAAGGAATAGCTGTGAGCTGCCGCGCAGCTGGGAGGGCACGGCCAAGATTCCATCTGAAGCCGCTGCAGCCCCGCTTGCTGCGCGGAGCCAGCAGGGGCCGGTGTAGCCTCCCTGCAGCCAGCACAGCTCGCACCGAACTGAAAAGAACACCATGCACAGCCGATGAGGCCACCTTTTCTTCCGAGTCAGTGAGAAAGGAAAGAAAAGTAAGTCACGTGAGGGAGAAGAACATGGTGACTCCAAGGTCAGGAAGAAAGGAAAAGTAAAGTCATATGGGACAAAGCCAAAATGGCAGCGTGAAAAGAGGGCGGAGGCACTTCCAGCACTGAAGCTTAAACTTCTCTTTGCAAGCCGTGGTAAAGACTCTAATATTACAGACTGCTTCTCTATAATTCATTAAAGTACACGGGGGGATGGAAAATCCACGCGTGGCCTGCAAAGATAAAAGAATGCCTATGCCAGGTTATATACATATTGTGAAAGGCTTTTGGAGATTTGTAGAAGAGAGCCTTTGTTTTTCAGGCTAAAGTAACTTATCCTTAAAAGACTAAAACCCCACGTTATGGCCCATGACTAGCAGTGTGAGAAGACTGTAAGATTTCATGGGAGAGCTATTTTTTCACTTCAGCAGATTTTTTTTTCCGGGCAGACTGTTGCTGGTGACAGTTTGAAAAAGCAGAAGAAACTCTTTTCCTTAAATGTAAGAGAGACTCTTAAGAAATGCAGAACTGATCAAACCCCATGTTTTGTTATCCCTTGTGCGGGTTGGTGGGAAAGGAGGAAGGTACTGGAAGAGAGGGGTTGTTCTAGGGGTTTGCTTTAATTTCTTATTATTTCTTTTTACTTTTAATTCTGTTAGTAATAAATCCTCTTTATACTATAACTGTTTAAGTGTGGACCTGTTTTGCCTCGAAGTTTTCTGTTTTCCTCAATAATCCTTATCTCACCTTATGAAATTTCGTGTGATTGGCGCTCAGCTGAGTCAAACCACGACTTTTTTTTTTTTTTTTTGAAGGAGAAAAACTTATTTATTTAACAAACACACAGGAAAAGAATAATAATGCTATGTAATAAAACCTCTCCCTGTGGAGAGAAACCTGAGAAGATATAAGAGTCCTTTTTTGGGTGTGGTTTCTCTCTCTCTCCTCTTTGGAGCTGGGTCGGCATGGGCTCCCCCTCTGGGCCTCTGTGGAAAGTTCTCTGGGTGTGTTCTGATATTGTTGAAACAGTCCAGAAGAGAAGAAGGAAAAGAAACCCAAAGTCCCGGGAAAAAAGTTTAACTCTCCGTTTCTCTCCAGAGAAACAAGCTGAAAGCTGGCTGAAAAAAGCAAGAAGGGTGCTTCCTCCGCTCTTCTCACTGCAGCAGGAGAATGCAAAGGAGTAGCAGTGACCTTGGAGTACAAACTGCTTTGAAAAGTTCGTCTGGCTTTTTGTCTCTCTCTCGCACCCAGTTTGAAAGGCACAGAAAAGCACAAGAATCATGTCTGGGCATAGGGCAGGCGATATGGGATACCACATCATAAAGTCACCCCAAGATACCCCAATACACTTTACTTGACAATTTCTAAAGAAACGGTTTCTTTAAAAACTGAGTATCACTACATATCTCATAAACACATAACTTTCTTTGAAGAAAAAAAAGACAACATTCCCATATCTTGTCAATAGTAAGAGTATATATGTTAGTCATTTGTCTTTAAAAGTGCAGAACGGCGATCCCCTCCAATGGAAGGGCCCAATGAATGAGTAGCCCTTACCACTCTAACAGTACAAAGCCTGATCCCAGTTTAGTCCTGCAGCAGTGAATTTGATAGCTGCAGACTCTGAGAATACAAACATAAATTCACTGCTCTGCTTATGGTCTGATACAACACAATGCTTTCAGAGACGTACTTTGAAATCCCAGGGGATGTCTAGGACTTAAGGGTTCCTGCTTAACATACATTTTATACAGCACACTGCCTCTAGTCCTCATGAGTCTGAACCTAAGGTTCCCCAACCATACCAGCCTCCCAGACAGCTGCTACAGAATAATGTTTAGGAGAGTAAGAAGTCTCAAGCAGAGGGCCTTAGCCCATTAGCACTTTCTAGAGAAATGATAAAAACATGAAATCTTGTATCAGAGAGAGGTGTAGATACTGCAGATGCAAACTGCTGTGATTTTGCTCTGTAGACAGCAGGCATAGGTAGGCTAAACTAGCTTTATGCTCCAACTATCTTCCTTTGTCGCAACTCAAGCACACATTATGTGCTTCGGGCATTATTTCTAAAGGTGGGCTACTACATGTTTGAAGTCTGACAAAAGAACATGCTAAGTTTTTTTCTATTCCTTTCTCTCTATAAACATTATAACCAAGAGCTAGGCAGAGTAGTAGTCTAACTACAAGACATCTCTTGCCCGTGGGAAAATATTTTGTGCTCTATCGCAAATATTTTCACCTTGCTTACTTTCTTCTGATGACTACAGTTGCAGCAATGCTGTCTGAGTTCAGAGGTACTGTTCCCTGGAGTCTTATCCTTTTTTGAAAAGGAACCTATGAGTTCAGGGACATGTAACAGATGTCTGCAATCTGGTCTCTCTGTGGGGCCAGTGTCTTCTTTTTAACCATTTTCATATCAGTCACAACTGGGAAGGGAGGAGAGGTTGAAGGAGAGGCTAAAATGTCTGTAATTAAAATTAGGAATTTTGTGTTGATGCTTAGTATATTCACTGAAAATGTGGGGTTGTGATTCAATCCAAGAGACTCTATCACCCAAAATGAAAAACTGGAAGAATAATGAAAATATCAAAATAGGTTTTTTTTCTTTTCAAAATGAAACATTTTGCCTGTTTGATTCAAAGCTAAAAGAAGTCAACTTTAAAACAAAGGATGAGCACATCTGAGAGTAGTCCATTTAGTTCACCCCATCACAACTGATTTTGCTCTTAAACTGATTTTTTTTCACTTTCAGTCACAAAACTTGAACTTGTCTTCAACTCCAGTATTCAAGTGGAATAACTGTGTTCTGGTTTCTTTGCTGTCAGGAAGGACCAGACATCCCTTACAATACAGCTTTTGAATACAGTAACAGGGTATGCATGACAGGATTTTTTCCTTTTTTTGGATGTTAGTCAAGATATGATGCTATAACTACATTGTATAGTGCAGTACTCAAGTCAGGACACACAGAATTACTTGCTAATTTATCTGCCATTTCTCCTACCTTTTCTTACTGTGGCCTTTCCTTATTCTCCTGGAGAACACTTTAACAAGGTAAATCAGTAATTTCTATTACTTAAAAACTTTCTTAGAAATTACTTGTCTAGATATCAGCACAAAACAAAAGCATAATTAAACGAGTTGAGAGGGAGTCTCAAAAATATATGGTCAGGAATATGACATAAATCAAGTTCTTAGGAAATTTTTCTGCTTTAGGTTTTCTTCATAAAAGATAGAAATAAAGTGATGTTTGGAAACTTCAAAGACAATGTACTTAAGACTGTAAATGGAATTTTAAATCCTACTTTAGTTTACTGACACTAAGAAATATCTTTTATGCTATGGGATGCCAAAGAGTGAAATTAGTATGCCTAATTGAACTGAATATGATTTTAGAAAAGCTAACATCAACTTGAATTCTTTTTTTGTTGAACATATTCTTTGTTTCCTTTACTATATTCCAGTCACATAACTCATACATCTGTTATTCCCAGCATCGAGCCTATGATGTTTACACAGATGTCCCTGTAGGGCATTTTGGCCTAACTGAATCATTATTTCAACAGAATGTCCTAGTTTAATGCTACTTTTACTTGAAATACTGCCTTTTGCAAGTTTTATCCCCACTGGCACTAACTCAGCCCTTCCCCACTTACATCGGAAAATTTGACCCTACTCTTAAGCAGGAGATGCTGGGAAGGAAACTGATTTCCCAAACACAGGGCTGTGAACACTTCAGACCTGTAGAGTGGGTAGTGTGACAGCTGAGATTTTGGGGTTTATGAACACATTTAAATCTTAGTGCAGTGTCAGTCCTGGTTTCTGATAATGTGTGCTAATGATCAAAAGATGTAATTAAAATGGCGCATTAAGAGTCATTCTTTTGACAGACCTTTGGGATGCTACTACTGTGTTCTCACTTCCATTTTTACTATTTGACCATCACCAGTATTCTTCTCTTCCTGGGTTTAGGAACAAGTAATGTATATTTTAAAATCACTGGTAGACATTTAGGCTGAGCCTTATTTGGAAAACTATATGGAGCCACTCCATATCACATCTTACAAGTACAATATTTTCAAGATATTAAGGCATGTATAAAGTATTTTTCATTGAAAATTAAGCTTCTGAACACAGAAGACCCTTTTGACAAAGGAATTTGATTTCAATTTCTTAAGAAACTCAAATAACCAGGTGCTTCACTGCAAAGGAAACAATCGATAATGTGGATTTTTAGTGCATGAAACTTAGATTAAACTTAGACTTAAACTTAGATTCTCCAAAGACTTATATGTCTAACTATCTCTAGACAATTTAGAAATCTACACCTAAATTTATTTATTTTTAATAAGTCAGTAATACTAAGTGTTTGTGTTCAAAATCTATGAACACTGTGGAATTTCAAAATACGTCACAGTTCCCAAGAATTAGTGACCTAGTTCCAAAGAATGCCACAACATTGGCTAGCAGTCATTAAAAAAAGCCTTTCTAAGTCTTGCAATGTTCTCTCACTTTCATTTTGAGAAGATAAACAAGTGCAAAAAAATTTTGCTTCCACCGATGTAGAATGTGTCAGGATGTGTTTTCCTATTAGTACTGTCTATTTACACATGAACCTTGGGATCAGAGTGGCAAGGATTGTCCTCAGGAACTTGAAGATAATTACCAGGATTTAATGTAAAGATTCCCTAACTCCAAACTTAACTAACTTACTTCACTGAAGCAAATACCTGTGGATTCCAAAAGACCTCTGCACACAATACAAACTTAAAGTTTCTCTTCAGTAAGCAAAATTTTTGTATGTTCATTTTTCAGAGTAGAACCTCAGTGCAACGACCTGCTCTGAATGATAGCTGTGGAAATTAAAATGTTGGAAAATTTGGCAAGAGGAAACTAACATAAAAGCAAAAAAGAATTATTTTTTTTAAATCACAAGAGATATGCCCATATGACAGTGTAGGATTTTCAAATGAGTAATGTAGGGTTTTCAAAGGAGCAGGTGCTGTTAACTACGGAGCCCACTATGAATCAGACTTGAGTTGGACTTGCTGAGCCTAAATAATTTAGATTGCAAAGAAAATTCTACATTCTGTTGAATTAAGTTTTGGGGCTTAGCAGACAAGTAAAAATGGGGTTTCTTTTCATACACTCCAGGAAAATGCTGCTGCAACATATTTAGGACTTATTTCGACATGCAAATAAGTGGTAGTGAAAAGAAGTATTTGTGAACTAACATCATCTGGAAAATTCTATTGAATAAAACCAGAAATCCACTTTTTTTTTCTCACCACACAAAAGAAAACACATTTTAAAATACCAGTTTCTATTATACTTTGCTCAAGTCTTTATACTGTTTTTTAGAAAGGCATAACCTTTCTGAATAATGTTTAAATACCTAGAGAATCATTGCTTTTTTCAAATTCTTTCAATATCGCAGTACCAAAGGACGTTAGGGACTGGGACTATATATTTTTGTAATTAATTTCCTTAAGATAATGTTAGAAATATCAGGTTCCTTAAAATATAGATGAATTTCAAGGTGAGTCTGCCAGCAGATGTTATTAATGGCATATGATTTATTGTGACATGAAATCTGATCTGAAACTCATGTTATTAGCCAAGCTTTTTATAAATTATAATTTCCAACTGCTGAAAATATGCAGAAAGACCACTGATAAACTAGCTTCATCTTCAGGGCCTAGAATATCGTCGTTTGCTAAAAGTCCAATATCTCTAGACCTGCTGGTAGGGTACAGTACATTGGGATCCACAGATCAGGCTTGAGTTCAGATCTTATCATACTGTAATTCTTTCAGAATGAGAAGCATCAGAGCTAGGAAAAGGAGGTCATAGAAAACAAATATGTACTACGTGACTTAAAAAGAAATATACACTTGGGTTCATAGTATGCCATTGTATAGATGCTAAACAGATTGAGTGTTTGAGGAAAAAAAGCCCCCATTCTGACTATTAGCTATAAAATATATACTTTTAATGTAAAAATAGTAAGCAAGATAATATTCAAACATATTTGAACATCAGTCTGTACAGCTCTTAGAACACAAACAGCATATTTTATCATCCTAACGTTTATGAAGATTTGCATCTACAGAAAACTTTCCAGGTCACTCTCATGGAAAACTAAACAGTCTATGGTTAGGTTCACATTGACAAAACATTTGTGCTAATAATTATTTTTAGACATTCTCTGTTTATTCCAAATAAGGTTGTATCTTACTTTTCTCTCCCCATGTGTCTTTAAATGCTAATTAAAGTTTCTGAAATGTTGCTTTTACCCACCACAACTTACTTGGTAAATTACCTAAATAAGAAGAAACAAACAGAAACATTGCATCATGAATGTTATCTACTCAACATACCAGATATTGTATTTACAGTAAACGTAATACACTTTTAATCTCCAGAAACGCTTTGCAATAGCACTGAACATTCAAAAAGCAATGCAAGAAACAGATGCAAAGTCTCATTCCTGACTTTTTTTATAGAAACAAAGTTGCTTAACGATAAAAGCAGTTATGTGTAAAATGGCATTCACTTGCCCTTACTAAGAGTATATGTGGAAGAGCCCCCTGTCAATGTACCAGTGTGAATGTGGGAATGAAACATAAGGATCACCATCTGCAGCTGTCTAAGAAGCATTCTTCAGTGCCTAATGGCAAAGTGTCAGTTCAGGGATCCTCACAAACACAATGCATCATCTTGTCCATGCTAGTCTTACATGGCAAACATTTCACCTGTGAGAACAGTTTATTTATAATGCTGTTCATTTCAGCTGAAATACCAGATATGACAAAGTTACAGTACAAGCAGTCTGGAAGCACATGCTTAATATAAAATGAACCAATTTCCTCTCTTTTATAAGAATCAATATTTTAAAGGATGTGTGAAACTTAACCCCTCACAGAACATATCTTAAAAACATGGAAAAATACTTTTATATGCATATATTTTAAGTTTCTTACCTACTGTTGAACTTCTCTGGATGTTTTTCTCGCATGATATGGAATCTGTGGGCAATTGAAGCATCCTAACAGGACAAAAAAAAAAAACTACCATAAATCTATTGTGACAGAAATACTGCAAAACAGAAGACCAAACCTGTAAACAATGCATATTGTTTGTAAGGTGTTTTGTGAACTGCCATTTTCTACAAGAGCAATACTCTTATCACTTAGAAAGCTTACAGGTACAGTCTTCCCAGAATAGGATATATGTGAACTTAATAATTTATTATTCTTGTTGCAGTCTCCATTACTTCTTTTTACAAACCAGACATGATAGTTTTGTGTAGTGAAAAAGTCTTCAAATTTTATACAGCAAATAACATCCAGACATGGTGAAGGTTTACTATAAGATCATTGACACAGTTCTGTCTTGTAGAAATACAAAATAAATGATTTAAAATCCATTTCTTTAGTAAAAGTGATAGATTCAGCAAAATTAGTTTTTATGTGTACAAGTTGATATCTGCATATGGCATTCAATAGCTTTCTCTAAAATTGGGTAGAAAATAGGAATAATTGCTAGAAGATTTGCTATATGTCAGGATGTGAAATCAGGTGGGGAAATAGTTTAATACAAAAAAGAGATTTATTAATTAAATAAATTTTATCAATATTTTACAATGTAGTAAATTAGTTTTAATATAATTGAATAACATGTATGTGGAATGAAATAGCTGAGTGATATATTTATAAGTGTATAACATCTAGAAGAGAATCAACCCATTGTGTTGGTGGGAGTTGTTGAAAATAGAATATTTGGAACTGATGTGCTAGAATCAGTTTTCAAAGCATTTTTTGTATCTCCTTTGGAGGTATGAAGAGAATTTTTTTCCTCAGCCAGATCATGTAATATTTATTTCTCATACTAATCGTTAAAACTTTACAAACTGGGAATTATTCTTTCATTTTTTAATGTAGGTATTAAATGAATTGTGAGAGTATGAGATCTACCAACTCTTGAGTCTTGCAGGGGATAGTAAACACAGAGAAATCCATTTGGATCATGTCTTTTAATTATGTCTTAAAATTCAAAAAATATATGAATATAAATAAAAGAAGAGTTAGTTCTGTTAGTAAGAAATTGAAATGAATTCCAGTTTCCATGCAAATAGCATTCAAGAAAAACTACAAATCAAACTGTCACTATAACCACCTATCATATGTATATGAACCTCCCCACCCACTATTTACCCATTTAAAAGATTATGAAACTATAAAGCCTAAAACTATGAGAGAAATACTAAATTCAGTATAAGCCTATTTTTAGCAACATTTTAACTCATTTTCAAAAAATGAGAATTAGAATGTGCAGGAAAAAAAACCCCAAATTAAATACTTAAATCATTTATTAATGATTCCAAACATGGCTAAAACTTTTGTTCAAAATATTTCTTAAATTATTTAAACCAATCAATGTTAATCTAAATCACAAATAAGCAAGCATTTAATGCAAATATAAAGTTACCCACTAATATAAACCATGGCTTCAACACTTGTGTTTTAAAAAGTTTTTTATTTACTAGAATCTTAAGCAGGGCACGCACCAGAGAACTGACTGGTCCAACTGTCAAGGTTTGGTTTACTAACTCATGTGTGTTTTGAAAAGATAAATGTATGAACTTTAATACCATTACAGTCAAAGGTAAAATTGTTCAGATAGATGGATAACATATAAATAAACTTTTACAATTATGAATGAAAAGCAATACATAATCCATTAACTAGCACACACACTATCTACATAAAGAAGTAACACAGTATAGAATTTTTAGGTAAAACTTGTGATCACTGATCAAATTAAATCAGTTAAAAGCAACATAAAATGTATTTACTCCATCAAGATACTAATTTTTTTTTTTTATGATCTTGTTATGTATTTTCTAAAGATGCACATCGTTTTCTGCTTTATGCATACCACATAATTATTCATGTAAGTTTCTATGATATTTAAGAATGGAATTGTCATTCAACATTTCACTCTTCTGCAAGGAAATGAAAGCAAAATTCCCAAGTGAATGGTGTTAGTCAAAAAAGGCCTTATTGTTCTGTCCTGTCATCCAAACTGTCATCTGAAACTTTCAGTGCTGTATTCTCAAACTGCACTCATTGTTAATTTAAATTTATTTTTGTGTGCAATTTTATAAGGCAAATATCCACAAGTATCCAGGTGATCCCACAGTTCTTGGAGACGGATGAAATAAAGCTGACAGTAAACCCTGAGACATCACACTTCTAAACAAAGCCTGCCAGCTGAACTAAAATAATAACTCTGTTAACTTTAGAAAGACCCATCATTCATACTTTATCCTGCATTAGATGCACCGGCATTAGAAAAGTATATTTGTTAGCCAGTTTTATATGAAAAAGAAATGAAAGGACTATTGTTGTAGTTAACTGTTCATTTTCTACACACTGCAGTGTAAGACAGACCCAAGACAAAATGAATAAAGGAGTAGTAGCATTTTTGACAGAAACTAGGAAACACTAATAAAGGAGTAACTGTCTAATGAATGAAATGAAAAGGCTAATGTGCTTACTCATGCATAACAAATGCAAGGCACAAACAAGCTAGGGATCAATGCCCACTGCAGATGGCAAACAGGCAGTTGTTTCCATGCAAGGTTGATTTGATCAAAATTTTTCCCCCGCGAACATTTTCTGACTCCAAAATGAATCAACTAACTTAATGAGCAGAGAGGTAATAAAAGTAATTCACATAGCTAATTCTGACAGGCACAACACAAGACAAGCACACGTCAGGCCAATTTCACTAGAAAAAAATGCTGAAGGGCTACTTTTATTGATGGAAACTGTAAACCAGAAGAGTAACTACACACAGATAAGCTCAAAAGCAGGGGAGATGGTAAGGTTTCCTTCAGCTTATACTGTCCAACTGTTCTTTATAACTCTTAATCAAATCCAAAGTAGAGACCTTAGATTCCCTAGCACAGGGACCTCTCTCCAACCGTAACTCCATGCTGTAAGAAAATCTGAAACCAGCCCATGCTGGTTGTGCATTAGCAAAACAATCCTCTGCTTTAGCGGAAAAAAAAGGTAAGAGAGAAAAAACCAAAACCAAAACCAAAACCAACCAACCAAAAAAACACCCAAGAAACTACACTGAGTTTTCTGTTTTTCAAATGTCTGTATTTTACTTGTTAAACAGTAGCATATAGACTGGTATATGTAAATTAAAAGCAATGTGAAGAATCGAAAGTAATAGGAACTTGAGAGTGAGTAGGAATGTAAGTACTGTCTCTTAAGAGCTGCTGGAATTACCAGATGCTATCCCTGAATCCTGAGGGAACAACCATTAGAAGCTTCCTGGGTGAGGAAAGCAGAGAGTCCTTCATTGTGAGCTTTTTGGCTACATTTGTAATAGGATTAATTTTAGCAGACTTCATTCAACCATTTCAAGTAGGGGCATCTAGCTGAACCTGTTTAGACATACAACTGTTGTTGGACCAATGGAGAAATTATTTCTTTTTTCTGTCAAAAGCCATATTAAAATCACCTAATTAACTACACAGAAGCAGAGCAATATTCACATATATGGTAAATCAAATATAGTTTGCAAAATATGCTGACCTTTCCTGGTACCTGATATTGTGACGGTCAGTAAAATATGAGAAATTATTTTTGTATTTTACTATAAAACTGATGTGAAAGAGAAAATCCAGGATTCAGTAAAACAAACTCACATGCTTCATGATATTACCTATCAAAGTGAACAGGATTTTTAAAGAAAGCTCATTCGACAGTCAGATACTGGTCT
Source organism: Eulacestoma nigropectus (assembly GCA_013397775.1). NCBI lineage: Eukaryota > Metazoa > Chordata > Aves > Passeriformes > Eulacestoma > Eulacestoma nigropectus. The sequence continues at coordinate 2,107,748 of VZTE01001604.1, read as the reverse complement.
ATAATTAATATAATCTCTGGGAATTACTTATGAATTTTTATTAATAAACTGATTTGCATTCTGGCCTGAAATACAATTTTCCAGCATTACTATATCTGAATCTGAATATTTCCCAGTTTTACAAGTAACACACCATAAGTACATGCAAACACACTTAAAATTTGTGAAAGTTTTATTATTAATAATAATAATCTGAGGAGAAACCATATTGTCAAGCCTGTTGCAAGATGAATGGAGGAGTAAAGTCTTACGGCATCACTCTAATATGAAAGTATCACCTTTCCCTTCATCCACATTTCAGCCACAGAGCTCATTTTATACCTATAATTGCAATACATTTCACCAAACCATCTAAAAATTGAGATTTTTTCCAGGAGCAGTTTTGCATCAGAATCAATGTTGGGCACAAAATAATGTTGAATGCAGAGCATCTACAGCAGAACTAAGCAGCCAATTAGGCAATTTAGTGTTTCTGAGACTATTATATGAAAGCTTGAGTTGTATGGTACTATTCTAAAATTCTGCATTTCTTTTTTAAGACATACAATATTTTTAGTCATTTACATGTCATGACAACAGCCTGCATGATAATTTTTCTTAACTAAATTCATAGTACCAATCTAATCTGAAAGGAATGACCACACCATGTACTGTTTTGTATGCCTTTCTTGTTTAGATGGTTTCCACTCATTACTGTAGCATTTAGAAACAAGAGATGAAAGAATGGGCGTTTGAAGAACAGAAAATGCCGTTTATCCCAGTTTAAATTCTAAAAAATTGTATAGACTCTTAAGAAATGTACCTTTACATCGCACAAGTATTCAGCCAAGACATATATGTGATGAACATGCAGACACATACACATATATCCCCCCTTACATTTGAAGCTGTTCAGGCTCTGAAGCAGCTGGCCTATCCTTATACCTCACTCAGGTTTGTTTTAAATCCTGACAGTGAAGATAAGATAGAGAACAGACAGAGCATATCTGAATCTACTCTCCTAGGAAATGGAAAAAATATTTTAATTGAACTAGGACATTTCTCAAAGTGACCTGCCAAGAAGAAAAGAAGCTTAAGTTGCTACACCTCTTTAATACCTTATGATTGACTTACACACATATATATTCATCTTTTTAATGGGTATTAGCATTACCGGAAAGCAATCTGAAGCAGTCTTTTCAGAGGAGTAACCTTATACATTGTGAATAACCTTATAGAAAGATTAATGCATTTAATATATGTCTACCTATAAGTTTGCTGTGATTAAAATTTCCATTAAATAATAATTTTTATGCTGGTGAACAAACAAATGACCAGTGTGCATCTTCTTTGGATACAAATGATCTGATTATTTTTTTTTTCCTAAGATGCTTCTTTAATTAAGGCTTAATGGATCCACAAGGCTAGGAAGCTTAAGGGATAATTCAGAAACCTGTAATCTTTGGATCAAAATGCAAATTTAACCTGAACAACCAGTTAGTTCACATCAGTTATTAATGTGGTATAGTACAGATGTACAAAAAATATCATTGAAAATAGATGAAGAAAGTTTGCTGTGGTGGCTTAAAATTAATTTCTAGATAATTATTTTCTAGAAATTAATTTCTAGATAAACAAACATCCTAACAATTATGCATTCTACTTTCTGTACATATATATATATATAAAAAATACAAAAAACATAGGTACACCCTTCATTTTAGTATTTCCCACCCCATAATAACTATCTAAGATAAACAAATTGTATTGAACCATTGAATGACCACGTCTAGAGAAAGGCAGTCAAGAAGCTTCAGGTTCTGCCTTGTTTCAGTCAAGCTGTGAGTTCACAATTTACTCCCAGTTTTTTTATTAAATTACATTAATTAACCTGAGAGAGAAAGGGATTTTAAAAAAAATTTCCTTAATACATTAGTTTTTGATGGAACATTAGTTTCTATAATTGTATTAGTCTCTACCGATATTTTGGGCCAGTACAGATGAGAAAGACTGCAGTTTGAAAATGTCAGAGCAAGAAGAGATTACAAGCACTTTAAACAACTTTACTAAAAGATACTGGTAATTCATTTTCTTGAGAAAAAATTCTGAGAACAAAAATCTGAGAAACTTGCGTTCCTGGCTTTTCAAGAGAAACACAGAAACTGTGAAGATAACACTGTTTGTTTTGTCTGTGATATTCTCTGATGGTCAAGTTTAAACACATTTCAGTAGTACATGTATTGCTAAGTCAAGTGACAGTTCATATTTTAAATACTCATTTAAAAACGCAATATCTCAAAACCCAGGATAGAATATCAGTATCACAGTATTTATAAATGATAGACAAAAGACTAGAAGATGGTATATCTGGAAATGGTAACAAAAAACTTGAAACAGGCCTTCAAAGGTAAGCATATTTCATCTGCCTTTTTATTTGAAGTCAGAATTCTGTTGAGTTTCTGACACTTGATTCTACAGACACAAAATGGAGTCCATTTTGCAGGAAAAGACATGTTTGCGCAAAAAAGCTCAGCCACCCCAACGTTCTGCCTGTGTATGACTCTATAAATTGTGGGCACATACAGCAATTGACTCCTCGGCATTTACTATTGATCACTTTATACAGGCTGACCACATGTCCCAGCTGTGTAGGGACCAGTCCTATAGATAAGCCCCTGTACCAGTGTCTCAAGGACTTTCTTTGAGGAGCTATTTTGGGTTTTAGAAACCGACAGTACATTCCTATGTATCTATATTTTTAAGTCACTAATCAAGTGCAAGACTGGGAGGTAAGACAGGCTGTTATCAGACCAGATGTGTCATGTGCCCCACGACTCAATGCAATGCAGAGGACATGTACCCTATAAGATGATCTCTGCTGAGGATACACTGTGCTACATCTTCCCTTCTTTATATTTGGTCATCCTAAATTTACTGTAACTAGAGAAGGGTTCTTCTAGGTCCCTGCTAAGTGTTTATGTGGTCACTAAAAAGAGAAGGAGAAAAGTGATCACATGGCAATTAGCCAACATAGCCATATAGACAGTGTATTAAATATCTTGTATATTAAGAAGATCTCTGTGGTAAACCTTTAGTAGCATTTCTGATAACTGCTGATCGAGAACTATGTTGAAATAGTCCCAAATTATCCTGCAAAATGAGTTTGAGCAGAAAAGGACACAGTTTAGGCTGAAAGTCAATATAAGCAACACAATGCAATGCAATTGGTTGTTGCTTTAGATGTTCTTCAGACACACAGAATTGGCTCACAGGTGCCTTCAATAAAAAGCATAGAAACAAAGTTTACATTAAAAGTCTGTCTAGCTTGAAACGAATGCCTAGACTTTCATGCCCAGCACTTTTGCAGTTCTTAGGAGAGAAAAGTGAGTAATTTGCTCAACTACTACGCATTTTTTTTTGTGAAATACTACTTAGTGTCATCACATTAAAACTTAGAGAAAAAAGCACATTTGGGATAAGGAATAACTGCTTGCGTAGTGTCTTGGAAAATTATACTCAAATATGATTTTTCAAACACTCCTGTAATAAAAAAACCCTGAACACCCCCAAAACCTCCCCAAAACACCCAAACAAACATAAATCCCTTTGAGTATTTTTATTTTGAACACTGATTAAGTATGCATTAGAGTAGTATTCTCAGGGGCTGAATGTAGGCTCTTAATTTAGGTACCTAAACTGTCAAGGTGATTTCCCTATCCTCCCAGTATGCTCAAGAGTTAGAAAGACTCTCCTAAAAGGTATGTCAACATGTTTCTGCTCTGAATTGTTATTTAAAGATCTTTTGTTATTAATCATACAAGAAACTGAGCACACCTAGCTTCTTAAGTTTATGAACGTATGCCTGAAATGCAAAAGTTTGAGCAGTCCTCTGAAATCCTTGATGGGGTTCAAGCCAAATCTTGTATCACCACCCATTTTATACACTCATTTGCTTGATAGGGATCAAATAATAAATGTTCACCTGACTTCTCCCTAGCAACTTCCCATAACTTGTTAGTCAAAGCCTTGGCAACAGAGTCTTATAATTTTAATACATATTTATGCTATTCATTTGTTTCCATAGCAGATATTTACTTTTATAAGAAATATGCAAACCACTAAAACATCTCTCATTGATTTACACTCTGAAAGAATATTTTTCTCTTAATTGAAAAAGGTCACTGTTTTCCTCATTCATTATGTTTTCTATTTGAAATTTAAATTTTTGCATTACAATATTATTTATTGTCTTTCCTATTGGACAAACAAACATAAAAAAACTCCTAACATTCTCATAAATTAGGGCTAGATGTTGGATTATTTATCTTCAGACGTTCACACTCTCTCTCCATTGATTTATGACAAACTTTTTAAGATCCTCTCCCTTACATCTTTCATATAGCCTGTTTGTTCTGTCTCATAGGTCCAGAAGCAACTTTCTTAACTTTCGTCCAATAGCTGCATTTGTTCTTGTGTTGCATCAATCAAAATATTTTCTGAATCTTTCTCCTTTGTTTTCTTACTAAGGTGTATAAGGTTTCTAATTTCCGCCTTTGTGGCGGTTCCTTCAAGCTTGCTCCCTTCTTTCTCCTCTACCTACATAGGCCACCCTCCTTGTACCAGTAAGCACCTGAGATCCAGTTCCGACCCTAGGGGTCTGTCAAAATATGAGGTAGCTGTGGGAAGGCAAGAATAGCAAAAATGGCAGAAGACTTATATATCAAATGGAGACAAACCTATTTAACAGTAAGTCTGAAAATAACTGGCCGACTAAAAAGTCTCCAAGAATGAGCTAGATTCACGTGAGCCAGTCATGCCAAGTTTACTCCCACCACAGTGGTTTCTCCGAGTATCTGAAAAGGTGCTGCAGAAATAAAATGACATTAAACTGTTCATAACAGTATTAGATGGAAGAGATTACACCCTAGCAGATCATCTTGATCACTTACTGGTTTTACTGCTACTGTTAATCAAATTTGTAAATTAAAAGGTGAATGCATACTTGTTTTCATACACAGTGCAAGTGGTCAGATTCCTTTCAGGAGTGCAAAACCCAATCACATGCTACACACCAATGACCCATATTTTCATGAAAAGCAAGGGGTTAATATTCTCTGAAAAATGTCTGCTAACTTAATACAATTAGTTCCTATGAACAATGTTTGGTATCATTTCTCTCAAGTTAAATAAAGCCCAGGCTTTGCAGTAACAGCTACCTGAAACGTGAAATATACTAAAAAATGGAACTAGACGCCATCTTACTGAGCTTTTAGGGACTGAAAAAGATATTCTCTATGAATACTAGGAACCTGCATTAAAAAACAACTTAAACGTGCTATGGCTTAGAGAATGAAAAGCCTTTTCTGGACTTAATATTTGGATATAGGGAAAAGTGTTAAAATACGTACAAATATAAACATGTGTTCGTGGAAGATGAATTCAAATTTTACAAAATTAATTCACATACATTTTCTTCCCAAAACAAATCGAGCTTTTTCTATAGCTGCTTTGAATAAGTAATTTAGATATGCAAAACATTTTACAGTGATGATCTACCCAGAGCGTGACATACAAAGGTTATGCAGTAACTATTTTTGTAGACTCTGGACATTGAAAGGCTTTGAGGTTAGATATATTTATTTACTACACAGAGAGGTTCTATTATGTGCTATAAAGGGAGTAAGTCACAGGTTATTATCAGAATATTGATACTTAGGGACAACAAAAAACTTGTTCTTTATGGTACTAAAGACATTAATAATTGAGAACTGTAAACTTTTTTTTAACAAAATCAACATGGAGTTAAAAATAGTTTCCACTGTAAAGGGAAAAACACCCAGCAACTTCAGAAACTACCAATTCTGTATTTCACTCTTGGTGTATGTAAAACCGTTTCACTGTTAAGCAATCTCACAGCAAAATAAAAAATATGGTTCTTGATGTTGTCAGAGACCCAAGAAACTGCACTAAAGCCCTTTGTTATGATTTAACATGTACAGAATTTTGAAACTAAGAAATAAAAATGTCCAAATTGCTTTCAAAAAGCTGAATTAGTCCTTCATAGAGGGTTGAAGAAATGCTTTTGCTGTCTTTTCACATTCCAAGGATCCAAATTTGCAGAAGACTAGTGAAAAAGTCTAGAGTAGTGTAGTGAAATTAAGAAATTGCTTAAATTTTCTAGCAAAAAATTCTCCCTCCCAAGAGTGCACTTGCATAATGCTTTTTGCCTAACCATCTGGACAGACTCAGTGCGTCATGGTTGTTTAGCAACTTAGGGCTTTCATGGTAGCTTTGAATATATTATACCAGTATCCTATTCTCAGCTTCAAATTGTTTGGGAGGATTCTATATCTGCATAAAAACTCTTTGCATAAGACCCATTTACTCAGGATTTCCAACACATAGGAGGTTTTCTAGAAGGCTAAGTTGTTTACACTAAATACTAGGGTACAATTCCCCAAATTAGTGATCTACTTTACAAAGTTACTCCCCAAATGATCAAACTAAGGCTGCAGACAGCTGCAATGCAGAGGCAGGACGAGCAGAGTGAGTTCAGGAGACAACTAAAGCATACGGTCGAAGTTAGGTCCACGAATTTTCACTGCAAACAACATGAATGGGGAAGTTTTTCTGAACTCTAGACCAGACAGTTATGCTATAAATATAGTTTACAGCTGGAGAACCCCATCATTTTTGACAATAAATCAATTTGCTTTATGAGAAAGAAGATCTAAAAAAACCCCAAAACCTTTGGTCTCAATGAAAGCATAGTCAAGTCACCTTTCAATTTTTTACCTTAAAAGACAACAATGCAGTAGGCTGAAAGCTGCTCCTAGATTTTTATAAATTTGCAATCAAAGAGCACCTGTTTGTAAAGTGCTGCTTTGCTCAACTACTTAAATAATGTAATCAATACTAAATGACAAGCCAGAATTCCCAAATTTGCTGCACAGTAAGCAGACACTTCTCTTGCTGATGTTTTTAATAAGTAATCCTTATAATGTTAGCCAAGACAAATGTTGTTAATATTAACTTTTCCTCAAGCATAAATATCACATCCATATGACATCAGATATCATCTCAGAGTAAGATTACCTTAATGTTTGCAACTATTTTGTATAATACTAGCATTAATAAGGGCAATGTAAATCAGTTAAATCCTACTTTTACTACTGGGCTTTTTTTTTTTTTTTGCTAATGAACAATCAAAACCTATAAAAACATATGCAATTTAAAGATCAGTGCAAACAAAATGTTTCCAAACATTTGCGAAAGCCTGGAACCAGAATTAATCTTTCTCTTAATTTCAATTATGTACATTGTATTCAAAGCTATTTCCTAGCCAAAAGAAATATACTATTGAGACACTGTTTTAAGGACAATGGATGTAATAACACACGTCTCAGAATCACAATCACAGAATATTCTGAATTGGAAGGGACACACAAGGATCATCAAGTCCAGCTCTTAAGTGAATGACCCATACAGGAATCAAACCAACAACCTTGGCATTATTAGCACCATGCTCTAAGCAACTGAGCTAATCCCAGTTTCTCTCTGATGAAATAAAAATTGCCATTCAAACTGCCATTACTTTCCAAATAAATTAATCTATGTCAACACTCCTCAAAGAGGCATTTCATAATGGCCTTCGTGTATACATTATCAGTGACAACACTTCTGTTTCTGGAATAAAAAGCATCTTTTTTTCCTTAGATTTCTTTTAGTAAAAATACTTACGCTGTTCAAAATTACTGAAGTATCATCTACATCAATTTCAGTGTTATTGCACAATTGTAAGTTATACTTTCAGAATTACAGATGGAATTTTTAAAAGACTTCCATTTTTATAGTCTTTTGAAAGGACAAAGAAATCTATAAAGAAACCAAGATTACAATTTCAGCATTTTAAATCTACGCAAAATAATTCAAACAAATGTTATGACATTTAAGATAATGAAACCCTTCATTTATGCCAATGTGTCCTATTTCACATGTAAGGAGTCAGAACAGATGTCCAAATATTGTAATGCCAGAGAAAAGTTAGGGCATATCTTGATTAATACTCTCAGAGCAGTCCGTGGTGTCTCTTTAAAACTGGCATGAGTTACTTCAAAATATCTATTCAAAATCCATTCTAGGAAACAGAGCTAGACAAAGTGTTCCCAAGACAAAAGGAAAACAATAAAGCTCTGTATAAGCCTTTTAGCAATGTAAGCTGCATATTATCGACAGACCATTCATTGCAATCAACAAATGATTAATTGCAAATTTGTTGCTAAATTGACCACGAAAAAGACAAGCTTCAGGGTACTGTTAAAGAGGAAAAACTTATGTTAAAAATGATTGGAGACTTTTCGTAGTGAATTAATTCTAATCAATACTGTTGTTGACTGCACAGTGGAATAATGACTTCCTTAAATAGCACATGTACCCATTATTGTAGACATGCAAATTAATATTTAACCTAATGCCTTCTTTTTTCTCCTTTCGAAACAAAATTTTTCTAATTTCACCTTTAAGAACAACAGTCTACTATAAACAAAATTTTTGCAATGTCTAATATCAGTCGTCTTGGGAGGCATAATATACAGGCAAAAAAAATTTAAAATAGAAAAGTAATTATGTTTATTTAGAGTATTTCCATGAAGAAATTCTTTTTGTATACAATTGGCTTAGATGAAACAATAGGTGCCTTTAAGCATATCTGCTTTACAAACTTCTGAACAGCTATGCAATGATTTTGTTTGGAACAAAAGTACGATTTCAGAGTTTTGTGGCTGCGCCTTTTTCCCCCTTTCGTGGATGCAGTCATATAACTAAAAATTAACCTTTTAATGATAAAGATAATTTAGTTCCTGTGATGGTCAATATATTAGCACAAGATAGACATGATTTAGTGGCGGGAGGTATTTTTGTCATACCAATGGTATCTTGAAAAGTGCTTTTCTTGCATTTGACCAAAAGTCTGGTTCTCAAATTCTTGTTCACGACAACAAATTTCCATGAATTTACAAACACTGCTGTTAACAAAGTAATAATTTAATTATTTAAATATATTCACAGCTAATGCCCAAATGACAGTTTTGACAACAAATGGACTGAATCATATGTTGAAATGTATCTCATTAATAAAAACTTTTTAGAAATCAAGTTTCTTATAAATGTGGCTTAGGTTGAATTGCACAGCTGAATTATTATATTATTTTATATTTTTTAGGTGTTGGGTGGGTTGGTTTTTTTTGTTTGTTTGTTTGGGATTTTGGTTGGTTGGTCGGGTTGTTTTTGTATGATGGGAGAAGACTTTTTTTTCAGGCACTAGAAATCTTTCTTCTCAACTACTCCTGTAGTGTATATTAAACAAAAAATCCAAACAAACAAGCAAAACGTCTATATCTCTATATTTGTATCTTTATATCTCAAGGAAAAAAGTTAGAAAATATTGAAATTTCTCTGACTCCAAAGCAAATGATAAGCTTATCCAAAAAGCACAGACTATCCAAGGATATAGTTCAGAGCTGAAAATGAAGCTATCGACAAACTGACACCAGTTTTTAAATATCCATGCAGGCCTCATTAAATTTTCTGCTTTAAAATCTCTGAAATATTGTTTTCTTTGAGGCACTTAAATGGCATAAAGAAGCCACAATACCTAGCTTTCAATCTCAGACATAGAGTAGAACCCAAACCCCAAATCTATACCCAAACCTCTATATAATCAGTTACTACTTGACTCAAAATCCCATGTTTTATGATTCAAATACATCTGGCTATACCACTACATCCTCTTCACTGGAGCATTCAGGAAAGTTCCTCCACTCACTCGGCAGCCAGAGACCTGCAAGGATGTACTTACATCTATTCTTTAAGAGAGCTTAGCAGAGCTTATACAGTAACTCCACCCAGTCCAGTGTCCTGTTTTCTGTTGGCATTAAAAGTGGATTCTTAATGCAAAATTTAGACAGGTAAGCGTGAAGTGGTACTTAGTATACTCTCTCAGGCCCCCAACTTTCTTTCTGCTAAAAATCTTGGCTGATAGAAAACTCCTGAATTTCAAGAAAAGCAAATGCAAAGACTTGCATCTGGGTGGAATAAGGCTACCATACAAGCTGGTGATGAATGTCGAGTAGATCTGCAGAAAAGGATACAATGGTCCTTGTGGACTATAATATGAACATGAGTCACCAGTGTGCCCTTACAACAAAGAAAGCAAACAGCATCCTGTGCTCCATCAGAAAGAGTGTATCCACCATCCATGCACATGGCAGTGACCCTCCCTCTCTGTTCACAACTTGGGATACCACATTTGGAACACTGTTTGGTCTTGGGCTTCCCAATACTGGAAAGACATGGACAGACCATGTCTGTAAGTATCTGAAGGGAAGATGTCGATGATGGATCCAGGCTCTTCCTGGTGGTGCCAAGCAATAGGACAAGAAGCAATGAGCAGAAACTGATGCACAAGAAGTTCCACCTGAATATGACGAAGAACTTCTTTACTGTGAGGGTGACCTTGCACTGGAACAGACAGGCCAGGAAGGGTATGGAGTCTCCCTCACCGGAGATATTCAAAGCCATCTGGACACAATCTTGTGCCATGTGCTCTGGGTTGGACCAGATGACCCACTATTGTCCCTTCCAACCTGACCAATTCTGCGATTCTGTGATACTGAAATATATTCAACAGAGGAACAGCAGGCTGCTCAGGGGCTGAAGCACATACCACTTGAGCAGAATCTGAAGCAACTTGTTCAGCCTCATAGAAAGCAGGTGACAGGAGACTTTACTGCTGTCTACAGGTACCTGATGCAGAAAAGACAGATGGACTCTTGTAAGAGGTGCACAGGATAGGATGAAAGGCAACAAGAGACAAGTTAAACACTGCCCAGACAGGTTGTGGGATCTCCATTCTCAGAGGTATTCAAGCTTCAATTAGAGAAGTCTCTAAGGAAAGTGACCTGATCAGACTTGCTACAAGTACGACATTCATCTAGAGGATCTCCAGAGGATCCTTCTAAACTGAAATATTCTCTGAGAGCCAGAGGTCTCTGCTGAATACTTCTTACCGAATGTCCCTTCTATGAATTTCATGGTCTCTTGATCCAATGAACTGCAAGCATCTTTGGAGTTCTGTAGTTTTATTACATGCTGTATAGAGAAATACTTTATTTCGTTTGCCTTGAAACTGGAATCTAGTAGCTTCATTTGGTGCCTGTCAGTTTTTGTATTGGAAGAAACAGCAAACATAACTTGACCACCAACCCTCTCCTTCTAACTCATGATTACATAGACCCCATCACCTTTTTTCCATACCAATGGATTTTAGCCTACATAACTGTTCTGATGGAAGCAAGCAAGGAACAGAGCAGATTGATATAGGGACTAACAATGAAGTAATTAATTCAGAAAGTCCTCCCTGTCCATTTTGCATGGATTAATTGCACAGTACATGGAAAAATAATTTTAATATGAAGTAGGAATAACATTTCTTGACTAACAAGATAAGTCTTTACTCATTCTGGTTTCACAGGGATATTTCCCTAAGTTTCAAGCATATAATTATTTCTTCTTCATTTGCTTGAATATTATAGATTCATTAATAAAAGTTTGCTTTAGACACAAGCTCAGGAAAATAATTCCTGGGACCATTTAGAATAGGACAGAACTAAACAGTTGGAAGAGACTACAATGGTCTCCTAGTCCAACTGCCTGAACCCTTCAGGGCTGACCAAAAGTTAAAGCATATTATTATGGGCCTTGTCCAAATTCCTCTTACACACTGACAAGCATAGGGATTCAACTACCTCTCTCTCTAGGAAGACTGTTCCAAGGTTTGACTGCTCTTTCCTTAAACAAATGTTTCCTTATGTTCAGTTTAACACTCCTGTGACTCAGCTTGTTACCGCTTCCACGCATCCTATCATGGGATACAATGGAGAAGAGATCAGCACCGCTGTCTCCACTTCCCCACCATCAAGAAGCAAAAGAGAGGAATGAAGTCACTCCTCAGTCTCTTTTTTGCAAACCTAGACCAAAGCAGTGTCCTTAGCTGATCTTCACAAGACATGCCTTCCAGCCTTTGCACCAGCTTTGCTGCCCTTCTCTGGATGCATGTAAGTACCCAAACATTCTTCTTAAATCATGGGGCCCAAAACTGCACACACTACTCAAGTGAGTCTGCACCTATCTAAAAGCACTTCTGTAGTTTCATAGGTCTTCCTTCATTCCCTTCTCGTATATTACAATTTGCTTCCTTTGTATTTTTGGCTTTTTTTTTTTTTTTTTTTTTTTTGGAGAAGTTTTTTTTTTTTTTAGCAGAAGATTATTGTGTACTATATGTATAAGCCAGTGTTAAGGCTTTTGTACCATTCTATGCTTTAAAAATATCCACAGCCTGCAGCAGAACCATTCCTCAGAGATATTGTCTCTAGCAGCTACATACTACAAATTAAACAGTTTTTGGGTGTTTTTCACAAACCTGTATTGTCAAAGAGCAGCAGACTTTTTTCGCTGCTAACAATAAGAGAAGCTAATAATGTGTTCTCAAAACATTAATATAAAAGACAACAAAATGTTGTTTTCTTAACTACGAAATGAGGAATTATGGTATAGGGCTGTGTTTATAGCCAGAAGTGCAAATTTTCTCTCTAGTTTTCATTAAAGAGACATGAACAGCTATAACATGGCACGAAAAAACCCCAACATCTGTATGACAAAATAGCCTCCATTTTGTATAATAATGCCTTTAAACTTTGACTTACACTGTATATTCATAAAGAATATTTTTTGTAGGTATTTTTTTTTGTTCACTTGGTTTTTCAGTCCTTTGTAATTCTGATACGTAAACCAAAAAAACTGACATGCTATGTGAATTGAGTAGCCTCTTTGGATTCCAGCTGGCTTGGCTGTATGCCTTTCTAATGGTAATGAAGTCACACAGCTGCTAGGACAATCAGCTGGAGTTCAGATCATCACTAACTAAATGGATATCCACTGACTGGCTTCTTATCAGGACTCATTAAAGTTCAGTGTTAACAAACTGTAGGGTTACGTAGGTTTACATGGTTACAGCAAAGTGCCTTTTAAAAATGAACTTGTTGGAGCTGAAAAAAAATCTCTCCTTTTTCTGCCTATAAATGTTACTTTGTGCTGGTCAACTCAAGAAATATTCAACCCTACTCCCAGTGAAGTGAAAGGAAAATTCCCATTCATTTGCATGGAAGTAAAACAAATCGGCTCCCAATGTTTCAGGGATTTTTGAAGAATACCGCTATTCAAATTACTTCAGAATGCCTCAGCTAAAGGGCTGTATTCAGCTGTGTCAAATTTTCAACTTAGAATGCAGTGCACACTAGACCTGTGAGAATTTACCAGCTTTTACTTTGCCCATCAAATTGCTAGCATGTTTATGCCACATAAAAGAGTGAAGTTCCACCATTCCTACAAAAAGAAAATTTTCTACTATGAAAAAACAAGTAGATGTAAAATCTTGCTTTTTAGCCTAATGGTACTACTACAGTACACAGGTATGTCCTGCCAGTTCCGTAGTTTATTCTGGGATCACAGTGCAGCCCAAGGAAGAAGGCTGGAGGGACAGTTGTACCACCACAAAGCTTCAGTGTGAACACAATAGATTTCAGTATTAACCATCTTTCCTACAGATAAATGGGAAAGTACCAAATGCGTCCACTCTTACAAAATCATTACTGGTGTCTTTTTCACCTCTACAGTTTTTGTCGTCTTTTTTTACTGAACAAAATTTGAATTACTAACCCTTATTAGAACAAGGAACATGCAATGCTGCTTGCTTGACATACTAAAATAGGATAAAAGATTGTATCAATGTGGTGTGAATGCACACTAAAAGACCTTATAAAGCGTTATCTACATTCTTCAAAACTGATACAGTCCTTAGACAACATTTCAGCTGTTATGAGTAATGGAACCAAATGGTTCGAATCATGGGAACAAATATCAACTGCTCTGCGAGTGAAAATTTCAGTGAGAAATAACAGCAGTCGAACAACAGCCTCTTTTAAATTAATGAGAAAAGAAATTATTTACATTCAGGGGGTTAGGATTCTGGTCATCAGCTTTATGCATCACCTCACAACACAGGAGCTGCACAATATAAAATTTGTTATGAACTTAAAAGTACCTTGTAAGTTCTTCTATATAAGGACTTTATCTTATCTTATCTTTATAGTGGTTTGTGCAAACAAGAAAATACCCACCCAAATTACAAGCAAACTACATCCTGCACTCCAAACAGTTCTGACTTTTGATCTCTTAGCTTTCCTTTTTGAGGTTTACCCAGCTCTTTCCCATTGGGTTTTCTCCAGGAATCAAAACCTAGTCAGTATCACTTATGTGAAACTAAAATGAAGGGCTTTGGCAACATTTCCAGATTATAATCAGCAAAATATCATATCTCCCACTAACCAATATATGGAAACTCACCCACGTAAATGATATCATCCTGATTCAACTAAGCATGCTCAAACTGAGAAGTGACATTCATGCACAGGGAAATCTCCACAGAAGGAAAAAAACCAATACTCCTACAGTTAATTATACTCAAAGACAAACAGGCAAATAATTGCTTTACACTTGCACATACTCTGAATTCTATATTGTACCTCTTGTTAGAAACAAAAACATTATTTTAGTTTTGATTTTAGAATTATTTTAGTGGCTATGAAAACTGGCAAGATGACAGCATTTTTTACATAAAGTCCTATATTTATCCACTGATCTTAGGTTTCTTTGCCAATATCCTTTGGCTCTTACCTACAGGAGCTGCTTCTGCTGGCAAGCAATAAGTTCACTTCCATGGTTCACAGTCAAGGCTGTCAACAAATGTGCCAATTGTATAACATGGATATCTATTCAATAGAGAGGACTCAGCAGAATTATTCTATAGGTTGTATAAATGTCACTTGGTGATAACTTTTAGTTACTGTATATCTCAGCTGAATTTAATCCTGTAACCTGTTACTCCTCTCAGAAACTTATTCCAGAAATCAACCAACCGACCACAAGTAGCCACTGTCAGATAACTTGCCTTGGTCCACTAGCAAGCAAACTTAAATATAATTTACAACTCTATAATTATATCAGTGCAAATATTCCTATTAACTTCTGTGAGCTTTTGATTAGCTCTTGCCAACTTGTAATGAATGAATATTTTTCAGATGGAAAGCAAGGAGAAACATATTCAACTAAATTGAAATGTACTTTGTTTTCCCCTCTGAGGGAAAGAAAAAGCTACCTTTTCTACCTTTAGAAAAGGTAGCTTCAGCAGTAAAAAAGAGTTTGGATGAGCACATAACCTTTTTCTGTTTCTAATCACTGCAGTATACAGGTATGTCCACAGGATATAACAAAGTGTTAAAGTGGTGTCCAAAAGAGAGAGACTTCATACAAAATAGGAACTACTTGCAGTGTTTTGCAGTGTAACCATCTAGAGCAATTGCTCTTGGCACAGGTCTAACCAATTTGTGAGCAGGCAAAATGCCATCTGAACAGATGGCATGAGGTACACAGCCAAATAGCCATGTATGTGCATCGGCTGTGGGTAGTAATGGCATGATTCCCAGCCATGAAGGTCTAAACAGTTGTCCATCCTGATCTTAAAAGCTCATGTTTATAGAGAATTGTCATCAATAATCTAGCTTTGTACTAAATTATCCTTGAAATAAAAAATGTTCCTGGAGATGAAAATGACAGTTGAGTTTCAGGAGAACTCCTCTGTTCATTTCTTTGTTGCTTCATTTAATAACTTTTTAAAAAGGAAATAAAAGCACAGTGATGAAAACAGGCTCCAGTTTCCCAGACCCATTTTACTTGTTGCTTGCTGCCGTGGTAATAGTGTGCAGCAAAGATCTTGATCTGAGGAGCAGAGAATCAGCTTTGGGTAAGGGAACTTGCCTGTGCTGCAAAACTGCACACAGATTGTGTCAACATCCTCCTCCTATTTCTTGTTCCCAGATTACAGAACTGGCCCAAAAAATAAAAGAACAAAATGTTTTCCTATGGTGGAGGTTCACAGAACTTACTCAAAGCATCATGAACACACCCATGTCTAGGAACAGTCAGCTGTAACTGGAGCTTACAAACCTTATTTTTCCATAATCATTGAACTACAAAACAGCTCTAATTCAACTTTGCCTGGCATTTTTACAGTGTACCTCAGCTACATCTGAAAATCCAAAGTAATGATCTTGCCTAAGCAAATTTCATTTAAATTCTTCAGTCCTCTAGTGCAGCTAATGATTATTAACCAGCTATTTTTATTCAACAGAATTAATAATTTTCTGCTTACAAACTGCCCAAGACAGATTAGGTTCTCTTTGTGATCATTAGTTACTTGAAATGATTTTACATGTCATTTCAGTGAGTGGTTCTTATCCTTAAATCTCCACAGATTTTCATTATGTATGTTTAACATAGAGCTCAGTTTGTTAATTGTACACAAATGTTACAATGACAATGTTTCTGTCCTGTCAGGATGAACTGAAATTCTACAATCAAGATTTTGACACAAATATCTGCAATTTCAAGTTCCAAATGAAAATTCTGACAAATAAATTCTGTTTTTCTTAAAAATGCTTCCTGCTAGTAAATGTACATCCATGCAACATAAACATTACTTTGCTGTTTTATTTATCATTTTTATCTTTCTAAATGTTGGGGGAAAAAACCCCACAAGAGACAGACTCAATTCTGTAAGCAGAATTGATTATCTGAAAAAAAATAAAACATGTTTACCTATTTTTTAAAATATGATACATACTAAACTTTATTCCTATGATACATACTAAAAGTTATTGTCAAACAACAGTATTTGATTCTATATTAGCATCAATCCAATGGTCCAAGATTTTTTTGCTCACCTACCATGCAATAGTTTCAATTTTTAGAGAAAATGTTGCCAGCTGCAATTTAATTAGCTTTACTAAATGATCCATCCTTACAAATTCAGTGGTACAGAAAAGTGGACTCTGCAGATAGCTTGGGCTGATTCAATAGTGTACCTACCAGCGCTCAATAGAATGCACAAAAGACTATCAACTATAGTCTTTTAAGGCATGTCTTGATGGATGCCTTTTGCATATGCCAAATAATCTGGCAAGCAAGAAGACAAATTTGGTGCCCTTGAAACAAAACAAAGAACAACAGCAAAAGGTCTAGTACAGATTTCAATAGGTTCAGGAAATGGCCTAGAAACATATTACAGATTCCAGATTATCAATATTTATATATGAGGAATCACAGAGAATTGTAGGAATATTTGAGGTGGAAAAGCTGTGTTACCTTTAGCAGTTGCCTATTGTTAGGCTTGTGCAAGGAACTGACCAAAAGAGAGCAGTTTGCTTGAAATGGAAAACAAAATTCAGGGGGAAAGAAAGGCGCATATAATCTGAAACAAAGCTGTGATTGTCAGAGACCCGCTAAAAAAGCACTTACTTTGCTTTTGCAGTATGTCTTGAACATATTGAACATTTCAACCTTACAGAGAGAACCTGTCAAATCTTAAAAGGATCTAACAGTACAACTATATGTAAAATAGGCTAGCAGAGATGAAGTTTACACAAGCAAAACATATTTTTGCCCCAAGAGCTGAAAGTTTCAATTAGTTTTCAGTAAATGATAAATGTACGGTTTGTTAAACCTCTTTTTCACACTACATCTTGAAAAATAAGTTTGGCTCAGTAAGTGGCATCAAAACCACAATTATTGCCTGGATTGTTAAACTGATCACGCGCGCAAAGGAGAATAAATTACACATACATGCAGATGACAGGGATGTTGCATGGTAAGCAGAGGGAGAAATATTTGGTGATGGCATTCATCTGCCCTCTATACTACTTACCATAGCTGGGCAAGTAAAAGCTTTTCACATTTCCTGTTTGTCTAGAGCAGCTGTAACAGCAGATACTGTAAATGGTTCAGGAATCCAAAAGAACGCCTATTTATCCTAAACTTGCCCTATTTAGACCTGGAAGCCATGACAGATTTGACATTATGAGATGACAATGGAGTGTTTATTCTATGTAGGAGGACACTGAAAAAACAGATTCATGAATGACATCCATCTTTTCAGGCTAACCAAGTAAGAGCTGCAAACAACAGCAGTGATTAAAATGGGAAAGAGAGAAATTCAGAATGAGGACCCAAAAAAACCCTCCAAATTAACAGCTACTTATATCTGAAGAGAAGACCAAAAATTTTGGACAAAATTCTAGGACTATCCACAAAGACACAGAAATTTTGGAGATCAGGAACTATGAAGACGTCAAGAAAGAATTTAAACAGCCATTGCTCAAGATGGCAAGAGCTGGAAGGTTGAACAAACTAAGTAACAATCAAAAGCACTGCTTATCGGAGATTATTATGCCAATGAGGTACTCAAAAAAAGGGATTTATAAAATGGTGTGGTTGGTTGAATATTAAGAAAGTGTTTTTCAATCAGGAGAACTCATGAAAACTCTTTTTTTACTGATATGTCTGTCTGTTATGTTTACATACCAGTCTGTTTTACTTTCATATCTCTAACTCCCAAGACAACTTTCATGGACAAGAAATGTGCCATCTTCTAGCTGTTTCAAAACTAGATGTATGATAGTTAATCCACTATTGCTATGAATTAGGCTGACAGCTGAATTCTGTCTGCTTTTCTTTCAAAAGCAGCCTCTTTCCTACACCAGCTACCAATTTTCGTAAATTATGAGGAACTTCACTCGTCTTTAACTTCTCCTAGGAACCAGCGTGATGCTGACATCAATATACAATACGCTTATGGTATATTTTATTTCATTGGGATCATGTCTAAAATTAATGAAGCTGCAAAGATGGCTGAGGACAGAAAACAAGAAGTGCAGGAGTTGTTTCTCAGAGGAGTATCTCTTGAGCTTATCCACAGGTAGAGAATGAGGTATGGCACTATTCTTTTCCAGTGGTGAATCTAAATGTGGATAAAAATATAAGCAATTGGAAATAAAAACCCAAGAAAAAATCCAGTCTTCCTATAATAATAAGGAACCTTTCTAACCTTCAGATTTCAGTATGGCACTGGGCAAAATCACATTCCTACCAAGTCTTAAAACTAAAGCAGTAGTTTCTAGAAGAAGTGGATCATAAATTTCTATGCTGAAATCTAAGACACACTTACAGTGAAGGGCAGGGTGTTTTATGGTCATTTAGCACATTTCGGGGAGTTAAAAAGTACTAGTGTGTCTTTGTGACCTTGCTCAAGTCACTTACAGGGAAACTGTCAACTAAAAAAAGTAATTCATATACTTCTGCCTCAAAATGACTTAGCTCCTGTTATTACAATTTGTCTGGTATTAGTATGCATAAATCTACTACCATTACGACATAAATGAAAAATAATGTTCTCCATTTTCCATTTTGCTAATATAGTGAACTTCAGAAGTCTCTTCCTCTGTTTTAGTATTTACACATGTAATTTCTGTTCTTAAGCATGAGTGTGTTAAGACAGCAATGGAGGATAATAAAATGAATAAATACCTAAAAAAATGAAAACCATTTATCTTCCACAATCCTTAAAAATTACTGTAGGAGATTTAAGTAGAGGCATAATGATTGAGACCACATTAACATCAGTATTTCAAATTGCCCAGATTTGGATTTAACTGCACACTCTTTCTGTTCTGAATCTAACTGAATCTAACAAGGGGACAATTACATACCTCAGAGAGGTATAATAGGACAACGTTAAATGATTTAACGTCACAGAGGGAAAGGTAAGAAAAAATACTATTCTGTTAGAATACCTACATACAGACAATAAAGTTTATGTTGTCTGAAGAGCAGGGCATCATCTTGTCTCTATTACAAAGTGACTTATTTTATTTACGCCGACTGGGCAATTTTACAACATTTACTGTTTGGTTCACACCAAGAAAGCAGTGTATCAACTCCAGTTCACTGACGGAAAATGTGACAGTACATTGCAACCTCAATTCTCAAGTGATTAGAAAAATAAAAATAATTTTAAAAAAGGATATCTTGCAGGACTGCAACTCACGCTTTTCTAGGGACCTTGGTGAATATTGAGAAAAATGTGCATGTGAGATGGATCTGAACTGGAATCTAATATTTGAATCAGCCTAAAATATAAATGTAGAAGTCCTCCACACCACAGCCAGGCATAATATGGTTTTTATAATATTCTTCACTGACACTGCTCAGACTCACTTTGAAAGCACACGTGCAAAGCATGGCAATAAAAGGGTTATTCAAGTACCTTAAGCATCTGCTTTTGTGATTAGTATTTGAAAGGAGATGAGTGCTTCACTTGCAAGGCACAAAATGACATGGATTATAACAGGTACTGTTAATGACAGTATATGAATGTTTAATAATGCAGAGTGATTAAGACTGGGTCTGTACTTTATTATTCTATCTTCTACATATGTCAGAATGGCTTGAATACCTTTTGGCATGATATTTAATTAAAAGTAAAAGTTAATTTTTCTCATTCACTTCAGGTATAAGAGTTATTACTTATTATTATGCTGGGTTTCCTACAATGACTTTCCTTCTTTAATTGATTGGTTACAGTGGGAATTAATACAACGTTATTTTGAGTTCTTTGTTTAGTCTACAAAAATGTAAATTATCATATTAATTGATTGAACATTGTTTAATATATTTATATTATAGGAGGGCTTTTTTCCCCATAGAGTTGCTAGACAAAGAACTAGATTTGCAAAAATTCACAAGTGATACATACATTTTTCAATGGATGTGGCCCTCACAAAATAACTTTAAGACCTTTCATCCTGTAAATCTTTCCTTCAGCTTCCTTGAAAAATCATAGAAGATGCATTTTATCCCTTTAACAAAAAAAACTCCAAAACAAAACAAACAACAAACAAAAAACCAAACCAAACCCAACAAAAAAACACAAACAAACAAACTACCAAAACAAAACCAATAAAACCAACCAACCAAAAACAAAAACACAAAAAAAACCAAACAAAAAAAAACCCCAAAACCCCAAAAAACAAAAACAGAACAAACCAAAACACAAACCACTCCAAAAACAAATCTGAAACTAAATATTTTGTCCATGAATTTCATGCCCAACAAAACTGACAGTAGCAAAGCTGCAAAAGAGCCCATCTTAATACATTTTAAATCAATGCTCCTACTAATCCCATCTTGTCATTTTCATACAATGGTCTTGCTGAAAACCCAAATACAAGCAGAGAAAAAAAATCCAATGTGATTTCAAGGCACTCTTTGAACTGAGGAAGACTCAGATTGGTACATCAGCCTTCTGTATTTCTAGAGTCCCTAGCAGAACAGCACTTTCTAGAGACAGTACAATTAGATACATAACCTTAAATAGAAAGTATTTCTGCAGGAAGCCGATATAACAACTAAAAATAAGAAAGTTTTTCCAGACCATCACCTAATGTTACCTGTGTTTCTTCAAACAAATTCACTATAGAACAAGATTTCCTGGAGATTTAGGTACTTTTAAATTCTTGTTCTCAGGCCCTGGTTTCTGTAAAATGGGAATACAATTTTCATATATTTAACCTCACTGTGAAATTATATTAATTTGCAAGCATCTCTACTGCAAAGAGAGTCATATAAAAGTCTATAAATAAACAACACTGTAAATCCTATTTATTCAGTGAATACTTGCCCACACTAGATTGCAACTCTGCTTCAAAAAATATGTTTGGAGGCTTCAGGAATAAAAGCCCATATGTTTATCTCCTGTATAAGAATGTGAAGAGAGGGATAAATTAGTTTAAGACATTCAAAGTGGTCGAAAGACTGATTTAAATGATGTATAGTCCCCTGGTCTATGTAGCTGAAGGTGATGCAGCATGGGTAGATTCAGGCAAGGAAAAAACGAGCTACAAATCCTTGCCAGGTATGTGCATAATTTTAATCTGAAATGCATCTGTAATTTATCACCTACTATTTTTGAGGCTTAAGCAAGATGTCTTTGCTAGGTATTTTGACATCATATATATGCACTTTCATTTTTAATTTTTTTTTTTTTAAAGAAACCTTCTTTTGCTTCTCTGATACTCTCTGCTCCCATCTATTCACTTGCTCCTGCTGTCTCCTCAAGCTCTCCCCCTGCACCCAGATTTCTCAGAGTGATGAGATGGGCAAGGCAGTCAATTCAGCCTTTAGGAACACTGTGCAGAAATACAGGAGTGAAAATTATGGGGAAAGACCAACAAAGCAAGAAAACTAAGGCAAGGTTCATTTTCTTTCCACCATTAATGACATTTTTGATTTTGTAGGTCTCTTTCTAGCATTGAGTCAAATTTCACATGGCTGAGCAGAGATTATAAACCTTTGTTGAAAGTCACCTTGCCTAGCTGAGTAGTGCTACTGAATTTAAAAAAAATTGCTACTTACATATATTAATCATTTGGTTCTTCATCTGCTGTTCAAACAAACATGGCATCCTCACAAAGATGCTCATTCTTAGCACTTCTCTTTTCCTCTAAAAATAAATTTACCATAATACCAATAGATTTGCACACAGAATTCCAGCAAGGCTATATTTTAAACTTTTCAAGAAAAAGGAAGAGAAATGAAGATGAGTTGAAGTTCTTACAGTCCTTGGAACATTTAGATATGTGAGTTATTATTTTACAGATCCACTAGCAATGCATCTGAAGCTGAAATTTTAATGCAGCACAACACAGGACTATAAAGAAATGGAATCCTCCTACATTACTGTTTTCATAAAGAAATCAGTTGTTAAAGTTACAATTTTCATTACAGTTTAATGTTGTTTTTTCATTTGCCCACAACAGACCAACCAGCTTCTGGTACCCAACCTCATACAAACCAATACAACTAAAACATATCCTGTCAACACTTCTACATTTTCAGTAATTATATGCATCTCTATCTGTAATGATATTTTTATAAAATTCACAGTAATGAAGACAGAAATATGAACTTCAAAGAGGAGAAGAAAGATATGTAGCTATATTTCTTAAAAGCTTGATAATACAAGGAAAGGTTTGTTTTTACCATAATGTTTCCTTTCTACTTTAAAATCTGAAGCAGGTGAAAAAATCTAAATCAATAAGGTTAGAATAATAATACTTAATAGAAAGCAGTACCCAGACAGCCCCCAGGGACGCAGATTACTTTTCTTTCAACACTATGTCTCTAGACATGGTTAAACACTTTTAGTAGACCTGTGAAAAATCAAATATTGATACAGACTTTCTATCTGAGCTGGAACACCAATCTTTCTTTCCACCATCTACCCAGTCCCTCAAAGGAAAAAAAAAAAAACAAAAACAAAAACAAAAGCACCAAATAACTGCCCATCACCAATCTGAGGAGTCTCTACAAGCCAATTTACGTAAAATTTTAATAGTACATCTTTTAATTTAGATGTCACTTTATTTGCCCACTGTAGGAAATGAAAGCATGAGTGAAATAAGGAAGTGGACACAGCTGCATATTTGCTGTCTTGTATTTTTTAATCTGCTAATTTTTTAAGTAGCTGATTTACAAAAGTAAAGGTTTAATTCCTATGTCATCTGCTGAAAAGGAGCATGAATTATAAAGAATTTATTAAAAAACCCCCAAAAACCCAATATACCACCCCCCCCCAGTTTTCATAAGTGCTAAACACTTCAAAAATATTTAGAACACATGAGCAAACAGACATTAAACATAAATTTCAACTGAAAAATCAGGTCTAATGATCGTAAGTATAATTGTCCAAAAAAACAAAGAACTGCAGGCACTAGGGCACCACAGCACTATGAAGTTTATGCTTCTGTAGGCTGTCTGTTATCCTTCAGACTACAACTACAGAGAATGATAATATTTTGTTTGCTTTGCTCCTACTGCCTTTAACTCACACCTACCCTGGTTTTCAAGGCATCCTTGTCTTATGGAACCCGATTTACGCAGCTCTAAGCAGATAGTTATGCATTCAACTATTTTACCCAATTGGAACATTCTAATTTCCAAAAGCATTTTATAATCAGATTATACCATGCTGACATTTATTTACAAATTATAGTGTTTCCATGTATCATAACCCTTATAATCATGAATAGCTTTAGAAGAATTCTCTGTGGAAGACAGCTTTGATAGAAAATCATTTTTGTACTCCCAGTTAATTACTGATTTTTTTCCACCAATTACAAATTTGAACTCAATCCCACAGATTTATAATTTACAATCAGTAGCCAATGCATACAAATTACTCTTGCTTCTCTTTTAAACATGACTAAAAGTTCAATTTATTAAATGCTAAATCATATGAATTATCCACAGTAAAATGCTGTGTAGTTAAACTTTGTCTGGCTACTGGACATCACAGAATAGTTATTTATTTTAACTAATCAATCTTAAAAGCTACTAAAGGCTTTTCTACACTCAGCATATGTGTTTGCACTCTAACCTACTAAATGAGTATTGCCAATTTAGCCTCTTAATCAATTTAAATATATATATTTAAAAGCAGTAGGATAAATAATACAAGTAAAACAAAAATTGTAGATTGAAAAAGGATGATTAACCTGCTACAAAAACTCCTCAGCCAGCAAGGCAGAGAGAAACATTAATTTAGACTTCCTGCTCTAGTAATTCAGTCATAGTAGACTGAGGTTTCAAAATTTACCTCAGTTACTCAGAAACTGCAGTTCTGTGCAATTTATTTCACTCCTTTACCCCTGATCCTTCAGCTATATGAGAGAGGGCTCCATACTGAATTATTTGAAAATAAGTAAATATGGACAAAAGCATCATTTCTTGCAGCTATGCTCACAGAGACGGAGTACACACAGAAGAATGTTCCCCAAGTTCAACAGTGCTAATGAGTCTAGAATTCATGTATTTTCCTGAAAGCCTCTTCAGCAGAGGTTTTGAAAGCCTACATCAGCAGATGTTACAAATATTATCGATGGAGTCTCTTTTCTGATGAATACATCAAAAAAAAATGACCAGGCAAAACTGACTTCATAACATCCAGCTTAGGACAACTACATAAACAGCACTTTGGTAGTTTGCTTTATTGCCAACTAATGCACTATAAAATATAATGAATGGTGAAAATTTTAAAACTCTTGATTAGGTTAATAGAGTGCTTTCAAGCAATTGCAAAGGGAAGAAAAGTACTGCAAGAGAGACTTGCCCTCTAAGCTAACAACAAATAGATGACTACTTTATCTAGAAGACAAAAAGAAACATCCAGTTTTGTAACTTCAACCTGTGTGCCTTAGATTAAAATAGGTATAGGGCTACTGATTAAAGGAAAAGTTGTTGCAAACATAAATTCCTGTTTATCTGCATTCTTTTCATAATGAAGACTGTCCTAAAAATATCTGAGTAACAAATTCAGAGTGGCAATCTTTTCAATAATTATCTTACTGCAATGCTTTCCTCACCCTGCCTGGAGAAAAGCTGTTCACTTTTCTACTTCAGGCTATCACCAGTAGTATGGTAGAAGGTGCTGTTGAGAATCAAATTAAGACCGATACTAAAAATATTCATATCCAATTGATGACTTGATCAATTTTTCTGATCCTTACAAAGAAATTCCCTCTACGTAGGTTTCTGTTTTCAATTACACTAGATTGTGATTGCAACAAAAGACATAAACACTTTGCAATTTAGTTTACCAAAAGAACAACTTCAGGGAGAAAATGCTTTGACTTGTGAACTAAAATGATAGATTTTAAAAACCTTCACAGTGGTAAAAGTACTCTGAACAAAAGTATCCATACATTTTAGTAAATATAAAGCAATTGTGAATCTACTGTAGTGAAAAAAATCTTTATGCATATCAGGTAAGTGTTTGATACGCATTTCCAGAAGAATTTTTTTACTCCAAAATATATGCATGCAATCCTTAACAAAAAAAACCCAAACCAAACCAAACGAAAAAGAAAAATCAAACAAAAAACCCCAAGCAAACCAAAAAAGTAACATTGTAATATTTTAAAAAAAAACTCTCAAAAGCATTTTCTAATGATTTTGCTGTAATTTTTTGACTACGCAAGTGTTTAAAGTGTACAAAGTTTGAAGCTACCATGCTCTCTGTATTTGGTTTTTTGAATATACAGCACTTAATACTGGTGGAATCAATGATAAAAAAACCCCTATGCATTAAGTGAAGAGCAATTTTATCCCTACAATCATAACGAAAATAAATCTTCATTTTAGTGAAATTCCGTTTTTGACGTGAATTAGTTATACAATACATCTCCTATCATACATTCACACATTTTTTTTTCTTAAACATGCTTGAAATAAATGCTTTTAAATTCATCATTATAAAACAGAGATTTAATCCTGAGACTGTACTCAATAAACAAACACATTATGGTCTAGATAGCCTTATATTCACACACTCAGTGGTAAGAATTCAGGAAACTGATTTTGTACGTAACTTCCACATACAAACAAATAATCAAGATTGTAAAATATGTATTACGGCTAAAAAGATATATAGAATCTCCTGAAATACTGATAATATTTGTTATTGCTGTTTTCTTTTATTCTTTATGCTATTTGGTTTTTCCCTCCCCTCTTCTCTATCAGGATTTGACTGCCACAGGAAACCACCAGAAATATAAATGAGTCTGTAAGTAGTCAAATTACTACCTCAGATGTGTTTACTAAATGGTGTTTGTTGTTTCTGTTTGATTTTTTATTTTTATTTTTTTAATAAAACAATAATAATGGTAATGGGAGCACTAATGGATTCCTTGACCAATCTTTTTACCTAAAATCTCAAAGGCTCTGTGTGGGCTCTTATTAAGTCTACAGGAACACTGTCTTTGACTTTAATAGGGTCAAAGTGCACTAGAGCGTTTAGTAAGTATTAGACTCCTTGTCTCACAGGGGAACTTGGTACACTGAGCAGTGTCCTGAGTTTTCCTAGTGCTTTTTTTCTTTATCACCCTGCTACATTTTGCTCAGCTTCATCTCTATTCACCCAATCTCTTTGTATTTTAGCCTCCTCCTATCACCAAATCTCTGAAATATTGGAGTAAGCCTCTTTAACACTAATGTGGCGAATTTCAGGAGGCAAACTAGGGGCTGGCTTGAATTTGAAGTCTCCTCCATAACCATGACACAAAACCGGCTTCAGATGATTCATTTCCAGTCTGCTAAAAATATCCCCAGTAACTCGACAGATGCCCCTGCAGTTTTATTCTCTTACGCCTATGTTTATTCTCAACCCATCTGATGTCACCCCACTGAAAAAATGGAATCTTCAAGGTACAAATACGTCAAATAGAGGAAATTACATACATAGCAAACTTGTCAATTTGTATCGATGAAGCTGAAGTGATCCACACCTGAAGCAGACAGCATGGAACAGTGGGAAGGGGGGCAGACTCCTTGCTCACACTGGCAGCACTACCAATAGAAATGTACCTCCGGAAAGTCAAAGCACAACAAGCAGGAGTACCTTGGACTCAACTCAAACCAAGTGCAGACCCTACAGGTCAATATTTTCTTTTTGTTCTCTGGGGGATGGAAAACACAGTTTCATAAATCAAACCAACAAGACATCTTAACTGGATAAAGTAAAAAACCCCAAACCAAACCAAACCAAACTCCAAACCTTTCTATCACACAGTGGCAGGTAACACACCTTTCTTCAGTGAAAGAGAATTTCTACTTGAGCTGTGAAAAACTAGAACTGGAGAGAGAGCACTGCCAAACCAATGACAGGTAGAAGCAGTGTTTCTCAGTAATTCACAGGGAAAGCCAAGTTTAAAATCACTTTTGTGTTGTTACTCTGTTACTGTCTTGTTCCTATGTAGAGGAAGTCAACACTAAAACTCAATGATACTTGGAGGTCTGGTTTAGACTAAAACAACCAATTCTTTCTCCTATCATCACACTGGCTTTTTAATTTGATCTTCTGAAACACTGTGTAAAGTTCTTATCATTTTCCCTTGAAACTAGGCAGAGTTCAGTTACCAACACACAATTACACAAGTCAATTTCAGTAGTTCAGCATCCTTAATCACAGATCAGAACTACTTCTAATATTCAGATTTCAACATGAAACAGTTCTCTTTAAAACAACTGTCTTCAGTTTACTAACCATTATTTGTGCCAGTCTCATACACAGTCATTTTCTCACTGACATCATCATATCTTGCTGCCATGGTGTCCAAACAGCAATGGTTTAGCTGCTAAATGACAGAATCATAAATTTTGCATGTATATGTTGTTCCAAATACAAAACACTGAGCAAAGCAGTTTGACATGGACACTCTAGAGTCCCCAAGCTCCTGAACCTAATTGTGTAGAGATTAATTCTAAAAGATTAATTCTATTTGGTTAGAAATTCTGGTGTGAACAGAGAAAGCAGTATTACTTGCCCTATAAAAATTCTGCCTTCAGCAGCCAAAAATACTGTGATTGCCTCCCAAAAGTTCTTCCTGTTGCCCTGTGCCAGGCCACAGTTATTTATTATTTGTATTAACATAGCATTTAAGAATTGTTGTTATGATCTCAAGGGCAAAGAAGAGCTATACAAATACAGAATAAAAGGTCAGTTCTTGTCATGACTGTCCTGAATTGGAGGCATGAAAAGCTTTATCTGAAACATCACTTCCTAAGGATTTATTAGCTCTGATTAAATCTGGCATTTGATATTTATTTACATCACAGTTCACAGTAAATACTACATAAGCTTAAATATGAAAGAGTATTCTAGCAAAAAAGGAACAAGTTCTTGATTTAAAAATTCAGAAGTCATTACAAGAATGAAATATAACATAATAAATAACAACAAAACACATTTCAAGACTGTTTTTAGCAATAAGATCTTTCCCAAGTGCTATACCATCTTGTCTGGCTAAAGAAACTATTCCACCCCTAATCCCCATGAAAGAGTAAGCCTTGAGGGGTTTACTGGTTACATTTACCTTCGTTATTCCTTTTTTTAAGGGTCACATACCCATTTTCCTCTCAGTCTGGCTTATATTGCTATTCAATGTAGATGTGCCAAGAAAGGTATATTTCACTTCCATCCTTTGACTATTTCTTCTGGCTTAAATAACATTCCACCTCACTACAATATTTTCAAGAGTGTTACAAGTCACAGAGCACAGGTCTACCACAGAGGTATAAATAATGGACTGTAAAAAGTTATCACTGCTAATACATCTTCTCAAATTCACAATATTTGGTTTATCTTCATAGACATCAGAGAGAGATTATTAATTACAGAGTTCCAAACTTGGCATTTAGAGTGCTCTCACCCTTCCCTCACAGCACTTGTCAGTTTTGGGCTCTTGCCATCACCACTATACTATAGAACATCAGTAAATCAGAATTCATTACATGATTCAATCAGTTTTCCAAGTACCTAATTTACCCAAGAAGAATTTCATGGCCTCTAAAATTATTTTCATAATCCTTTTTAGCCCATGTTTCTCTTTCTACTTCTTGTGTAATAAAACACAACCTTTTGAAATAAACCTAGAGATGTAGCTCAGGTACATAAGGCATTCCCCAATCCTGCCAATGAAACAGACAACTTTTAATTTTACACATGAAACCTTTAGGAAAACTTATGGGCAGTATATTACGTGAGATCAGCTGTGATTATCTGCCCTCTCTTTCAGCAGGGATCGCTCAAAAAAATTACTGAGAATACACTTTCAATTTCATAAGATGGAAGAATATTTCTTCATATTGCATAACACTCATTTTTATATTCTTCCCTTTACATCAGCAAATACATCCCATGATCACAGTTAATCACATGCAAATTCACTCAGCTGCTGTTAATAAATAAATAAAGCACTTGATAAATAAACAAATGCTTATTTAACTCAACAAGGGTTACATTGCATTTGGTGGCTGTGCTTTTTACTTTTCTTCCTAATACCAGCTAATACCAGCCAGTTCTACACTGATTTGAACCAGTGAGGCACCAGTTCTGAACTTTGATAATTATCCTTTTCTACTTCTCAATTGCTATGCATATCCTTACTGCTGAAGTTCAAGTTGGTGTCAAACCACTGTACAACGATACAGCCAAATCAGAAAATGTGAATATTTTTTGATCATTTGGTCTCTGAGTTGTTGTATTCCAGCATCAGTAGCTACATAAATCCATTAAGGTTAGCCTAAAATGTTAAACATACATATATTTTTAAATATATATAAGGTCTAGTCATATGAGCTTTCATGCATATGGCTGAGCCTTTTTTTTCCCCATTATTTGAATCTCCTGAGGTTATGGGAACTAACCTGACAGTGTTTAAAAGCAGCTCATGTCAGTCAATCAGTTTATCTCGAGAGACAGCTGTGAAACTTGATTTGGATTCAACAAATATTGCATGCCATGTGGATAGATGCCTAAAAATCAGCTAGAATAGGCTACTTAATTAAAGCCATATGTTCCCATCAGTTACGCACCGCACACGGAAGCAGCTGGTCACAAGTTATACAACTTACATGCAAAGTGCTAGTAAACCCTTTATGTGGGAAATTAATGTCTAGATGGCATTCTGACAGTGCTGGCTAGTACCCTTTGATACTTGGATGTATTTCATTTAGGTTCAATGTTGTACTGTACTTAGATGCTTGCCAAAATATTATTTAAAACTTGATCCAGTGCAAGAATAAAACAGTAAGTCTCAGAATTCTGGGGGTTTCATTTTGTAATGCAATACGGAAAATCCACAAATTAATATTAAAAACAGCACCAACAGCTAGAATTACCTGCAGGGGTTTACTTGGTAGTTAAACTGGCAACCAGAACAACTGGAATTTAAACATGTAATTCTTCAAGGATTCTATGGGACTGTGTGTTTTTATCAGACCTATGAAATCAGTAAGACCTTGATCATGGGTCTCAAAATTTCACAATCAAATCCCTATATTGAGAGAAAAACCACTGACTGAGGACTATGGTAGTGATTTATGCCTTGGTAGTGACTGCTAATTAGTTAATGCTGTAATTCTTACTGGCAGGCACTTGCCAATGGCAACAGTAATGAAAAAAATGTATAGTTATACTTGCAGTGGGGCTCTTAGTAATTCGGTCAGTATATAAGATGCCTTATGTCACTACAAATTTAAAAGCCCAGTTAAAAGAACTTTGGCCAGGTAAAGGGACAAGCTTTTAGTTTATTAGAAAGTCTGGGTGGAAAAAAGTTCTCCTGGTTTTTCTAGGAAATACTGACTTCATCTGGCTGGCTTTGCAAGAGCTAAACATAGGTACACCATAGGAAGCAGAACTGTGCTAATACAGGTTTTGAGTTTGTTTTCCCTTTTAGCAAAATATGTACAATCTGGCTCAAACAAAGTATTGTGAAAAAACCCTTAAAAACCAAGGGAATTTCTGTATGATCCTCAAAGGAATGTGTTTGCAAGCAGTAGCTTATAAAAAGTTCAACAGTGCAAATCCACAGGAAAATTTCATTATGAAATTATAAGGTATTTTACCCCTTGTGGCATAAAAATGCCAGTTTCCAGAGAGGCTGCAGTTTGACCCATACTCAAGAGAACAAACCTTAGTTCTTATTTCTATCATGCTTCTGGGCCACTCACTTTCAAGAATGGTAATGACTGCACAAAGTAGAACATAAGGTTTCAACCAACTGGCTGGACATATTGACTCTCTTTCATGGGGCCATAAGCTGAAGACATTCCAGTCCTTTAGCCTACATATGGTATAAATAATATTGCATAATGATGCTATTCTTGGCACACGGGATAATGATGCTATGTATTTATCTAAGAGAAGATAAACTTTCATTCCTGTTCTGAACCAGGACAAAGTAAGGTACAACTTCATCATCATCTTTTACACCTATGAAGACTGTGCCTTCATAGCCAAATGTTTGTGATATTAAATTTTCTGAATACCAGAAAGGTTAAGATATGCATTGCTTTGGGCACAGCACTGGGAATAAAAGGGCTATTAACCATTAACCCCATTAACCATTTCACTAAATATGCACTGACACGAGACATCTTTATATAGTGACTGAATTACAAAGAGCCTCATTGCCAATAAACTATAGTCTGCTTTTATTTTTTCATTGCAATTACCATGCATTCTGCATCCATTTGAGACACTAGCTGCCAGTTTGACCTTGGAGTCTAGCTGTTAAGTACTCAACTAACAATACCAATTTTTGCTTCTGCTCCTGAGAGCTAAATCAAGAACAGAAAGATAAGACTCCTAAATCCACTTGGTGTTTGTAACTGGTTAGCGGTTCAATATACATGTTTTTATATATCCAAGTTAGCAAAAAACACTGATTTTTGTAGCAATCCAGGGGGGTTTTATATTCCACCCACCAGGAGTAAATGTCTATATATTTTCAAGAAGAATATAATACCCAGTATGCAATCTTCTAGCTTGACCTGACCAGCAAAGCTGTGTAACACATTCTGGAGCTAGAGATTTCTCAGGAGCACTTTCATAACTGTTTGCAGTCTGCATATGAAACTTTATGCAAATTAATGGCAGGCAGGGGCTTCCAGGAAGTCACTTCTTGGGGAATTAATTATTGATTTCCCAGTCTTCTTCTGTTGCCCTAGTACAACAATTTTGTGTTATTTTACATGTTTTACATTTAGAAACCTTATTTTTTTAGTCTAACTTGAAAAAATATCTTTAACTGCACAGCTTAGTTGTTCTTGGCAGCTGACCATAAATTATCAGACCAAGACAACCAATAAATATACATGTTAAAACTCAATGACTGTAGCCATCAAAACAGTCATTGGAATATTTATACTCTGTGAAACAAGGGAATTATAGAAGCTGTCACTCTTTTTGACAGAAAAAAGACACCATACATGCTGTCTGACTTCAAATATAGTTAAAAAGAAATGGTACACAAAAGGATACAGATCCACACAGTTTAAGCAATGAGCCAAGGGTGAGGAAGACCTTGTAATTTTTCTATGCTGCTTTTCAACTGTATTTCACATATGTACATGCTTCTTTTTCTGCTCCATTTTCTATTTTTTTTTTCTGTGAACTAAAAAATTATTCTTGCCATTAACCCCACTTCTAAATTGTCATATGAATCAATAGGGTCTTTTAAATTCAGTAGCCTTTAAATAGCTTCAGTGAAGCCTCATATAGCACATATCAACTGCAATCACTTTTTGAGATTTTAAACAGATGATGGAGTAAAGGCTGAGGAGATTGACTGAGATGATGTGATGAAGGAAGACATTTAAAGAACAGAAAGTTTTTTAGGTGAAGTATTTGCGTTGACAATATTGTGAGAACATTATGAACCATCCTATGAAGAAATATGTAATATGGTTCAAATCAAGCAGGCCAGCTTGTTAAACATCAAACTGCTATGTATTTCAGCTTTGCAAGAAATGGGAAATTTGCCCACTACTTTTCCACACATTTTCCTTTACATAAAAAATTCTTTCTCATGATAACAGGCAGATAAGAAGAAAGCTTGCTTAATAAGTACTGTGGTCATTGAGACACTATAATACTATTATATCTATTTTATACTGTGATACCCTTAAATCTTATTATTATGCTTTTTGCATTACATTGCTGCTCTGTGGCTTTCAAAAAATTATACTTATTTTCATTAATATATCTACTCTGCCATTTGAAATTTCTTCTGCTATACACATGCAGCACTATAGCATTATGTACACAAGAGCAGCAAATGACCGTAGACAGGCAGAGGAAGTGAGAAGTCAAGAGGAGCTCTAGCAAGCTGGAATGGGAGGGACTAACTCCAGCAACCCCAGCAATAGCCTCCCTGTGTGCTGCTACTTCCCCTCCTTCTTTCCTTCAGAATGGGAACTCCTGGTATAATTGAAGTATGTGGGAAAGGTCTCACTGACCAAGAATTCACTGCATACATAGAGTTTATTATGGTTCCTGTCTAAATAGGAAATAACTATGAACACTGCCATTCCTAAATAAACACTATTTCTTCCTGAGCTATATAATTTTTTTTTTCCCAGAAATGGTACCGTCTTGAACTGAAAATTCAGGTGATGAGAGTAAGGAGATTATTATCTCCCTGACTAACTTCCTTTGGTTTTAAGTTTCAGTGGCTCATGTCCAACTTTGATTTGTATAGTTTCAGCTTATATCTTGAGGAACCTGGCTATCTTAACAGACTGCTGACTACTACATATTTTCTTCCCATTAAGGTACATTTAGACTGATCAAGTTGTGTCTTCACTGTCTTTTGCAATAAAGCTTTTAAACCTTCTGAACCACTCTTGTCACACTTTTCTGAACTTCCTTGAATCTTTCAACATCCTTTTTGAAATATGGATGTCACAGCTGGACGAATTTACCAAGACTGCATCCAAAGCATGTTATGTTTACTCAGTCTTCCCCTCAGAAGAAATTGAAGGATTATATTCACCCTTCCAGCAAGAACTTACATTTAAGTGATTACTGAACATGGAAAATTAGTGACTCTGTGTTGCTGTTCTGTGGTATTCAATCTTCTACCTGTAAGCCCTGTGCTTCATTCCTAGCTATCTGAAAGGGTTAAAGCAGAAACCCTCTAAGATTGGTAAATAAGATTAGCTATTATCACCCAGGAATGAGAAGAGAGGAAAGACTGAGGTTGATCCAGATAACATGTTTGTTAAATAATTTATTCCTGAGATTTGCCCTTGCTATTTCCAATATTTGGTATCTGAGAAGCCCTGCTAACCTTTCTGACAGGCTGAAATGTACACTAATCAATGATAGTGAATTTGATCTCCAAAAATATGTTCTGTGCCCTAGTATTAAGTTAATCACAGTGTTGTGCAATGAAACAGAGTTTGTCTGAAGCCATTATTTCTGTTCTAAAATTTTGTATTTTGCAGTCTGATAATCTGAAACAATTTTCAGAGGTATTCCAGAATCAGCCTGGTCTGGAAATTAGAGTACTGGATCAAAAAGAAAATGTGTGGGACTGTGTGATCTGGTGAGAAAGAATGTGAAAAGAGATACTAAGGGATTACAGATGTGAAATCTGCTGATTTATCTAAATTAATTTAGACAAAATTGATGCACTCATTTGTGTGGTTGCTTTTAAAGTGGTTAAAGAGTGGTCAAAATTGATTTAGTTTAATTGAGTTAAGCTAAAACTGTTTGAGTTAAGCTAAAAACTATTTTAGCCACTTTTAAACTGCTTCAATGTCCACACAAAGCAGTTGAACCTACTTAGCTAAATGGAATTAGAAACTGATTTCGTAAAGCAGGAACAATTCCTATCACACAGATAAGTAACAGAGTTAAAAAAAGAGAGTGGTGAAGATGAGGCTGTAATAAATGGGCATTACAGGATAAATGAATGAACCTTAAAGAGGGAAAAAGAGCGAAGGGCTGAATACAAATGAAGATATTAATAAACAGATATATGGAGAAAGTAGAAAAGAAGGCCAAACACATTGGGGAAAGAAGAGCAGTTTGACTTCAAACTTCCTAGAGAATAAACAAGAACAGAAACAGTTAAGACAAAATAAAGATTTTATAAACCATACTTCTAAGAACAACCACCTATGTCTTGGTCTGGCAAAGCTGCTATTGATTTTTGCCTGAGTGGAGACTGAGCCTGTAATGTGGCTCTAAGAGTGGAAATTTGTTCAGTCTTGCCATGCAC
Source organism: Eulacestoma nigropectus (assembly GCA_013397775.1). NCBI lineage: Eukaryota > Metazoa > Chordata > Aves > Passeriformes > Eulacestoma > Eulacestoma nigropectus. The sequence continues at coordinate 2,072,139 of VZTE01001604.1, read as the reverse complement.
CCTCTCAATGAACTATTGTAAGAAAACATGGTTATTATGATCTTTTGCTAAGATGCCAGGTGGTAGCACTTAAAACCTCTTGCTATGGGAGTAGAAAGGGGATTTATTTTCATTATTCATGAGAGCCATTTTTAAGGGATAACTAGTAACATGAATGTAGTTGCAAATCAAGTGATAACAAGTGTACTTACTTCTGGGGTTACAAAATGAAATGAGGTGAGGTAGTTACTTAAATTTTTGACAATTAGTTATGAAATGAAGGTATAATGGGGCAACAAAAAGGTACAAGAACCCAATTTCATTAGCCCCATGACTTTCTAATGTTCTGTTTGCGTAACACACATTGATGTCATACAGGCAAATCTGATATATCTAATATCATGCACACAAGATTAAGTGCTGCTTTAATTTGTAAGCTTCATTTTGATATCTGATGTGACAATTCAGAAGTATAGATCCTCATGATTATTTGCTGTTCATATAATTTTCTTGCATGGACATATTTTTTCTCCTGAAATTCTGGAAAATAAAAGAAAAAAAACCCAAACAAATCAACAACAACAACAAAAAAAAGCCAAACCAAATGAAAACAAAAAACCCACCAAAAAAACCCCACAAAAAAACCCAACCAAAAAAAACCCCACAAACAAACAAATGAACAAAATGAACACAAACTCTAAGGAAAAACAAAACAAAACAAAACAACAAAAAACCCCAATGAACCATAACCACATGAAAAGAATTCGGCAGTGGTATAATGAAATAAGAAATTTTCATAATTAAATATTAAAATTAGATACATAAATCTGACTAGACAGAAGTGGCCCACAACTTTTCAGAGTTCCTGAAAATGAAGATTTCCTCTTGACACACTGGTAGCCTCTCCCAATCAAACAGATAAATCTAGACTGAGTAACAGTAAGACTGCAAACAGTATTTTAAAAATACAACCACAACTCATTTACTATCTCTTCATTTTACCTCCAAAAGCTTTATAACCTAGAAAATTAGAAATCTCAAATATAATATTACTTCTTTACTCAACAAAAAATAATTTAAGGAATTTATTTTCTCCAGATTTTGAAAACATTGCGAGAGTAGAAGGATTATATAGCTATACATTATGTAACAAAGTAACTTAAGCTTTAGGTCAAAATTTATAATTATAAGGCACTTCTAAATACCTGGAGTTGGCATAACCTAACAAAGAACCATATTAAGCATTATGTCAGTTAAGGCATAAACATAAAAAAAATAAAAGGTGCAATGAAGAAAACAAGCCTGCTGCTGTAACTGAGCATCCCTAAGCTATCTCTGACACGATCTGGTAGGTGCACACAGAACAGTATTACATGAAGAAGGCTGCTCTGATTCTGGGATCATGCTCAGGCAGCACAATGTATATCTTTACCCATGTAATGGAAAATCCACAGAACAGATTACTTGCAGATGAACGAAAGTACAAGAATAGCATCACTATTTTATTTGTGCTTAATAGCATAAATTCAAAACAAGTAAAGAAAGTTAAGGGACACCCCAGGAATGCCCTATCCCTGGAAGTGTTCAAGGTCAAGTTGGATGGACCTTGGGCAACTTGATTTTTCCACAGGCTTTTGCCCTCTGAAGCTACAAAAAAATGCAAGGGATTGTGATTTTGGCTAGTAAAACAAAGAACTTTCACAAAAAACAATAGAAAAAACAAAGGTTTGAAACAGGAATTTTAAGGATCTGTCTACTTGTCTGCACATTTCTTTGGCAGCTTACATAAACGTTACCTTTTTTTCTTTTTTATAGGAGAACAGAAATCACCATAAACTCACACATTAAGGAGCTCATATGTTGAGCAAGGGAGAATGTCAGTCTTTTTCCATGCATTTTCTCTGGGTGATGGATGGAGTTATATTGCAAGATTCAGCTTCAAATATTAACTCACACAATTAGCCAGAAATAATTAGACAGTCAGGTGAGAGAGTATTAGTCGTCATTTACTAAGCTTTTTCATCTTACGACCTGTACAGATTTTCATAAGGTGAAGGCCAAAATGGACTACAGCACTTTTATTTGACTAGCATTTATGAATTCATGTATCATTATATAAATACTACCTTTGATTGAGATCTCATTAAAGGTCTCTCTGTCTCATATCAAAATGTCAATAACACTCCTAAGGAGGGAAATGTCATTTAACTAAGGCTGTGCTTATTAATATAATAAGTTCAAAAATGATCATAGAAAATTACTTTTTTCTTATTAGACTCCCATTGTTATTTTTTTAATTCAATTTTTTTTTCCTTTTTTCAGAGTTATTTTGTGAAGAAAGCAGAAAACAGCCACTATTTGAACTGATATTTATCTTCCTGAGGAACTATCATAGAACCCTCCTGCCACAGTGATTCTTTATGGCTTAACACAGCATTTTTTCTATACACTGGCATAGCCTTTCTTCCTCTCAGTTTCATAACATACTCAGTGCAGAACAAAATAAATATCACCACCATAGTGAAACTGTCATTGAAATCAAGAGAGGCAAGTAGAAAGAGAGTGCAAAGGCATTTTCATTATTACCCAACTTCTACCCCAGCATCAATGCTTACAACTGGGTATGTTCACTTCTCTGAAGATTCTTCAGCCACTGCTGCTTCAAAATTAGGAATGCTTTCTTCCTTGTAATCCTAGCAGAAGGAAATGTGGTTGGATACTTCAGGTAGGTGATAAAGCAGTTTCATGTGTTGGGTTACAGACAATATTTTCAAACACAGAGGCACGCCAGTGAACAGCTGACATCACCCCCTTTGACATGGAGTTTCCCCAAGGGGGGAGAATGGCAAGAGAAATTCTTTTAGTCACCAGCTATGAGATTTTACAAATGCAAGGCAGCAGATCTTTTTCCTGCCACTCTCTATGGGAATCAAAATGCTGCAGTGATTTAGACAAGCCCTATATATCAGGGCATCAGAACTGGATTCCCAGGCTATGTGTTTTACAGAGTTCGGGGGTTTTTTTCCCCATTTGGCTAAGATCGGCAAGGCTGGATCCAGGTAATCTGCGCGTCTTGCTATTTCTAAGTACTAGTTACATAAAAGTCCAGAAATCCCAATTTACATCTGCTTCTCCAGATAATACTGAGACTTGTGCTATTTATTTCCTTTAACATTCTGGATTACTTGATCTGTTTGAATGCAAGGATACTTCTAAGAAAGAAGTAATGCAATAACATGCAATACAGATTAATTATTTTTAAAATATGGGAAAAACATGACAAAGAATTTTTAAGATAAGAGCTCTAGACAGCAACTGTAAATGGCTAATACCATGAGCAGCTCTGAAGTGACTGGTGCCAATTCTGATGCCTCTCTCATACCACAGAATCATCCAGGTTGGAAAAGACCTCTAAGATCATCAAGTCCAATCCACTGCCATATTCACTCCTAAATCATGTCCCTAAAAGTGTCACAACCATACATTTTTTAACACTTCTAGGCATGGTGATTCCACCAGTTCCCTGGGCAACCCGTTCCAATGCCTGATTTTACACAGTGAAGAAATTTTTCCTAATATCCAAACTAAACCTACCCTGGTGCAACATGAGTTATGAAGTATAACATCACAAGTTACAGAGCACAATGGAAAGGGAAACAAAGAAAGCCAGAGCAGAAAAGTAAGGAGAGCATTTGTGAACACCCTAGACAATCCAGCAGCTGAGGAGCTCTTCCTTCATCGGTGTAGGGACTGCAAAGGATGCAAGAACAGTCCTTCCATTGCAGCACTACTATATGCAATGCCAAGGACAGTCCTCCAGACAGAAACCTCATTACCAGGATGGTACCACAGGCTGCCTTGGAAAGGTGCTCTGTCTACTCTACACGGTTACTGAAGAGTGTGCATGTGGCATGGTGGTGCTACAGTTGGGCGCACGCTGTACCACAGCCCACTGTGGCGTCCATGTGCCTCCAGAGATCTGGATGGGAATCATCGCCTGCGGCGAGACTGCTTAGCAGGATCCACTGGAAAGTGTTGACTCTTACTCCTGTGTGCCACATGAGTCCATTCAGCCTTGGTGACATCACCAGTAACATAGAATGACAGCATAAGAGCAACAACTTTGACCCACTCTTTGACATTTTATAAGCTTAAGTAATCTTGGGATTGTCACAGAAATAAAGAATATGCTATGTTATACCCTCAGAGCTCCAGTTTAAGTGAAGAAACTGTAAAATCACGAATAGTGAATAGAGAGTTCCTTGGCTGTGTCTGTAGAGGCTCTTCAGTACAAACTGTTCCAGTAAGGACATGGAATAACTTATGTTCAGTAATTTGCTTCTAGTTCCACCTGGTTCAGATGGTAACATAAGACTAAGTGTTTCTTGGCTAAATCCACCCACTTTCAGTTTAGTTAAATCATGTTCCTTTTGGGACTTTGCCATCAAAATGTAGAAAACATGCAGATCTGGAGATATAAAGAATATTTTTTGTACCACAGGAATATCAATTAAGCTATCAACTCTCTTGATATGTAAATAATGCTAAATGACAGACAACCCTAGGTCTCTGAGACTTTTATATATTTCCCCCCTGGATAACATATACCATAAATTCAATAGTGCACATAATTTAAATGTCTGATGTACTACTGCTATTTTAACATATTTTGGGACATGAGATCTTCTCATATGTATATATATGCAAGTCTCCCCAGACTGTAAACTGCTTCCTAAACAGCATTTGTTGAATATCTTAAAGAAGAATCTCTATCTGGCCTCAAGACTGACTGCAGTTACATACCATACATATGATTGTATGGTGGATGACAAAGTAACAATTCCTGTGCCTATTTAACCTCCAATTCACACATCAAATTTCTCCTTTAAATATGTAGAGGTGGCCACTTTAAATCTAAGATTTCTATGTTTATTTGTTCTCTTTACCCCTCAGTGTCCAGAATGCCTTTCTTACTCTTTTTTGACTTATCTTTCTACCTCATAGCATCAAGAACACAAAAGTTGTGAGTACATAAAACACACTAAAATAGCATCATATCCTATACATTATGCACCCAAAGGATCAATATCTCAGATGAATTTCCTAGTACTAACAGCAATTTTGCATGTAATCAACAGGTGGACTGTTCTTTTAAACTAAGACAATCAGAAGACAAGGAAGAAATTTCCAATGGCTAATATGCTCCTAATTTCCTAATCAGTAAGTAATTCTAACCAATTAATTAAGAACTTATTTCTTAACTGTATATAATTAAATATCTATAAATTTAACTTGATCTAAAATGCTTATAAAATGGATCTCCCTCTTTGTTACCTGTAATAGATTGGGTTTTATACTGTGTTCTCAGAAATAACTGTACTTCATGTCCTTAATGGGCACTTGAGTCAGAATGATTATGATTTCTTTGGTCCCTTCTCAGCTACACACAGGCAGTCTGCAATGACTCAGTAGGGCTCTGGCAGACCTGTGAAAGTAAAGTTCTGAGACAGGATCTTCAATGGCATGGCAAAAAGGTAAATGATGTTGTCAGGGAGAAGTTAGTAAAGCAATAATTTACATAAACTTGTTTACATATATCAGGATTAATTCTCACATGAAAACAGAATGATTACAATTTAAATCTGAGCTATTTTTCACATAGTTCTACACGTGTACACAGAGACATATGTCTTGCATCTTAGCCAGGTGAAGGTATGAGAGTACACACAGCCCACCTTATGTTCTGTACAGCTTGCATATCTCGTAAACCTTGCCCAGATTCAACTTACTTCCATTGCTACTCACATGTCTTAAAAACCTTTGCCTTTTTAATTCAAGCAATTTCCTCAGTTCTTCTTCCTACTTTAAGCTCCAAATCAGTATTATGACCAACCTTAAAGCTTATTCACCTTACTCCTGACTTCAATATAAAGTCTTGTTGGCTTCTACCTTTCCATGATACATTCCTGTCATCACTAACAAGGAGAATTACAAAATCCAGACAAGGACTAAAATTTCAATGTCATTTGAATATAGATGCCTCTCAGTGTGTGTGAAAAAAAACCCCACATCATATTTTCCTGACATCCTTGACATTTCTTTTAAGAACAAGTAGGAATAACAGCATTAACAAGATGAACATCCATCACAATTACATTATGATAATATGAACAAAATACTATAATGAACTCTTAATGATTACTTAGTATATTACAATTTTCATATGGAGAAAATAATAACTTACATATATAGTGAATAATATTGTAGTAGGACTAATATAGTTGTAAGTTAATTACACACTGTGTAGCTGATTTAGTTGCATTTAGCTAAGGAGCTGTTCCGAGCTCATTGCAGATTAATTATGTCTTTAGGCATATACTCTCATTTATAACTGTCACTTGCAACCGTAGCTGTTGGTGAGGCGGCTCTGTAGACCCTTCCTTTACGAAAACAAATGCACCACACGCCCAAAACAACAAAAGAAACAAACAAAGCCCAGAAAAATCCCTGAACAAGACTCAAAATCTCTGCTATCTAGGGTATGCAATGACAAAACACCAGAGGATTGTATGTTTCATTTTATTGCATTTCTTCCCAAAAAATATCTTTTGTAGTATCTACTTAGTAAGGTCATGCCTCATTGCATTTTATTTAATACCTAGCTTTCCCAAATTTGACATAGATGAAATTTACAATCTTCTCAATTCTAGAAATTGTTTTATTTTACAAATCCCTTATAAATTAAAGAGAAGGATATAGGTAACTGCCAAAGACTCTCCCTATGATTTTTCTCAAAGTTTTTACTGACTAAGGGAAACAAGTCTCTTTCTAGCCTTTGATTCCATGCCAGAAGAATAATTTTATGACAGGAATGGGTAGTAAGTACTAGAAAGTGCATGAGATACTCATAAATCTAAAACAAGGGAGCCTTTCTTAGTTCAAGGTATTCAGCCTTGTTTTTACCACATCATGAAAAGTTAAATGAGTCTCAAATACCTAAAATGACAGAAGAAAAAGATCTACACAGGAAACTAGAAGGGAAAGATGGTAAGCCAAAGTTAGGCACACCATACACCTATTTGACTTTTTCAGGTTCATTGTGAAACTGTAGAGAAGCAATTAAATTTTTAAGCAAATTTATTAATCATTCCTACATCCTGTGATTCTACTTGAAGCAAAGACTGGTGCATGTCAGTCAGATATCTTTGGAAGATAACATATTTAGTGTGGCCAGTGTGCTCCTTCCACATTATGGGGACACAGAGGCTAAATCAATGACCAGTTATTTAGGTCACTTTAGGACAAGCATGTTTAGAACAGTTCATAGCAGGGGAACAGACTACAAACAGTTTGAATTAAGACTCCCAAACTATATGCTATGCAGACAGAAGGGACTCAGCATCAATTGCTGCACTCCTACTGGGCAAAATTACTTGCTACTTTAAATATAGCCCACAGAACTGTATTTTCACTGAACCTGACAAAATCTACAGCGAATTCAGCCCAAACCTAGGTATTCTTACTGCACTGTAAGGGAAATCACCCACACAAATCTTAATAAACTTATTTGATATACACAAATATTTTCAGAAAGTTCCAGCACATACTGGCATAAATTCACACTGTAGCATTAAAATAAAAATAAATAAATGACCAACCGAACAGGAAGAACAACCTAAATTCTTCGAATTTCTTTATACTTATAAGAAATATAAGAAACAGTACCTCTGGAAATCATCTTTTTTGCAGTGATTAGTGTAGATTTTTTGTAGTGATTTCAAGATTAGTAAGACTCATTACACAGTAGAGGAAGCTACAAAATTTTAGTTCTCTGCACAAAAGTGCCTCCCACATCCCATGCAGTGCAGTACAACTCTCATGCTAGGGTACCACAATACACATTATGGATGGTAGAAGAATACGATGGCAAGAGGGATTTAGAAGGTAAACTAAATCCACACTGGTAGAGAGAAACTACCTAACAGGAAACACCACCAGCAGTGTTGCAGTATAGATATTACCAACTCTAAGACTAAGTATATCTTAGTTATGCAATTCGCATTCTCCATGTCCAGGGAAATAGTGCAGCACATTAGCGAGAGGAAACCTTCAAAGAGCCTCCTATCGCTCCTTATTGATGAATTATTCTACAGATCCCGCTTTCCGTGGCATGCGGTATATGCTTGTGGCTTTCTATATGCCATATGAAAAAAATAAGCACCTGCAACAAAAAACCCTACATCATCATATTTGCCATATATTATATCCAAAATTTCTGCAGAAGAATTTCAATATTTCAGCAATAAAGCTGAAAAGAGTAAAGAAGATTCAAACATGAAAGTAGCAAAACCTATAAGAATAAATAATTTGCAAAAATTAGCCATGTGAGGAAATTAAACAAGATGATACATTGAACTATCAAAAACTCCTCAATGTAACGGTATTTTAAATCTGGGATTAATGTGTTCTGAACATGCTCCTTCTGAAAGAAAGCAGAGTTCTCCCCATAGATATAGCAACCATTTTTACAGATTTGGCTACGTGACTGAGACTATGACATACCCAATATCAATATGGATTTTTTAATATTACATTTACATTCACACATGGACGAACTGTTCATTTTCTTAACCCTTTTTGCAGGAAAAAAAAGGGATTTGGATTACAAAGCAATAATACTGTTTACTATGAAGTGTTCTTTCCCTCTTTGGCACAGAAATAATGCAATATATCACAGCATTCCATTAGCACATTCAAAGTGATGATTAGGATTCACAAAATCACTTAGGCATGTGTTTATATTCATATTAGTTCAGCAAACCAATAAACATGATTTTTAGTTATGTATATCAAAAATCTCACTTGAATAATTTATTAGTTTCCACCAAATGCCCAGAATTCAACACGTGCATTTTTCCAGTCATTTTAGTGAAAATGCAAAAAAAGCTTAAAAATTACCCAAGTATTTAACTGCTTCATGAGAACAGGAAAGTTTAAACACATACTTAAATGTCACACTGTATCAGTGTTAAGATGTGCATGCACTTAAATTCTGCATTGAATCAGCAAATGTCCTTAGGATATTTTCCTATGCAGAAAAAAACCTCCTTTTTACCACCATGAACAGCAAAACACTATGAACCTTTAAAATTTCAAAATATGGAGCAAGCATAATACCAAAATTCATTCACAGTTGTAAATATTATATACAATAATAAACTCCTTTTTTTTGTAGTAGTAATAAATATACTCTAAAATAACATAGATAATAAAATAACATAGAAAAGAAAAGATTATGGGATCCCATAGTTAGAGGAACAACTGTACTTCTGGTATTTAGGACTAAAAATTCTGGTAGTCAAAGTTAGTTGATGCTAATGAAAGTCCTTTCTTAAGAAAACCAAAAATACGGCTTCTATGTAAGATTTTTCTTACTTTTTTTTCCCCTAATCTTGCAAAAAAAAAAAGAAAAAAATTAAGAAGATATAATGGAAGTGTAGATTGATGACTAAGAGTATAGTCACGGGGAATCAGACCTATAACAAGTTCAAATTTATGATTATGAGAATTAAGAAGTCATATTTTTCCTTACTGGCAGAATAAGAGGCTCTTAGTGACTGGTCAAGGCTGAAGAATATTAAATCATGAGCACCCAAACATCTATTTGATAGTGTATTTGGATAGTAACATATGAGGCGTCATAAAAGCACACTTGTCTTTGTCGTAGACCTTTACTACTTTAGGGTAATAATTCTTCAGCAAACACATCCTGATTGTAGTATTACTTACTATTATTAATGAAATTTCCCCTCTATGTGATAACTGCTTATTTTTTTATTATTCCACATATAATACTGACTTGTTTCTTAATGAACTTACAGAACATTTCCAGGCACATTCAGATATCTTTAACTGCCTTAACTAAAAACACTTGCAAAAAATATTTTTGTTGTAGATCATCCAAGTGAGAATATCACCATATTGCAATGAAATCAATTACCACATGTTGTAAAGACTGAATGAAAGACTGAGGTGTTCTACTTCCGTAAGTTCTGTTTTAGCATTAAAATTTTGTACCTATTGATTTTAGAAAAGAAGTCAGTCAGAGTAATATAAGTTTCTGAATTTCCATGTACAAGTTAAGCAAATGGACAAAAACAACAGATGGAACAGGAATCTGGATATCCCAGTTCTCTTCCAGGTTACTGTCTTAATTGCTGTCCTAGAGCATTCCACTCCTTTTTTTCCCTCCAATATGTTCTTGTCTATGTGTTTGCATATATATTCAGAATTTCAGCTGAAGGGACGCTGGAAGATTCTTATTTAAATTCTTTATCAGTAAGAAGACAGGTAAGATGTTTTCCATATCTTAAGGACCTCGAGCAAATGAAATAAGATCAGCTGTAGCTTTAAGCTTCCTAAGGAACTTGATTCTACTGACAATGACTCTTTAGGGTATGTAGATAAAAGAGCACCAATAGCAAAGATCCCAAGTAGGCTTACTCTAAAGCATGCTTTCAGGTGCTCAGTCTAGACAAGGGAGAAGCAATTCTGGATCTACAAAGAATGTAAGCCTCTAAGAGAATCTGCTGGTTTCCTAGGGGACAGCAACACTTGCAGTCCTCCTGGCCAGAACACTAGGAAATCACTTAAGTGTGAACAGAGAATCTGTATGTTCTTTACATATATAACAGCTACATATATAACTTGGTCAAAAATACAAGTTCATAATTTTAATAGAATCTGGCCCAAGAAGAAGAAAATAGAGATGAAAATCATAGAGTTACCTAATCAGTCACTCATACAGAACATTTCTAGTTAAACACAAGGATATACAATGATTACTAATATAATCTTTAGAACTGCCTTCTGTAAATACCAGTAAGTACCATGTCATTTGGTTTATTCTTAGACCTTGAATACTGCCCTAACACCAGTGAGAACTGCTTTCATTTTAGAATGGTATTCACTGTTTTAACATAGGGAAGGTTGCACCGTGCCGCACTTTATCTAGTATAATTTTCCTTAAAATCTAGCTCAGTAATATTTCTTTCTACACAAACTTTTACTAAAAAACAATGCAGATGTTTGCAAATTCAGTTTATGATGCTCCAACAGCCTAATTACAGAACTGCAAGGGGCTTAGCAGCATATGCTCTGTAATACCCTATGCAGTTACAAAAATTCAAGTGAAAGTTAAACAGCATTGATAACATTTTACCTCCTATTAACATCAGATAAATTTATTATCTATTTAAAAGGTAAAAAAAAATTTAAAAAGAAAGAAAACAGAAAGAAAATGTTTACAGTTAAAGAGATTCAGTACTGACTCGTGTTGACCTAATTTTGGCTCCATAAAGTCTAAACTCTAAGCTAATTTAGTGGCAGAACAGTAAATTCAAAATTATGCTTGCTTCTGGAAAACCTACTTTAGGACTCTCATCTTAACATCTGTTCATAATTTCTTTCAGCATTATTACCCACAAAATGGAAAACAATAAAGAGAGCTATTAGTAACAAACAGGAAAGTCAATGGGAAATAGATGAGTTGTTTGGTGTAAAAATTGTTACCTGACATAAGCCAAAATGAGTCAAATCATTGGTTTTTTATTTAATATTTTCAAGTAGTTTGCATAATAAATGTAAAAATAAAAATCAGGGTCTAGCAATGTTGCTTCTCAGGTGACTACAGCTATGCCTTTGGTTTGGCCTACAGCTATTTGCTCCAGTCCAGGAGGAGCCTCTGAAGAACTCATCTGTCTTTAGGATTAAGAATCATTAATTGTGAGATATCAAATATAACGAGATATTTTTTAAAGAACTTCATTATAGTTTCTGCATGATTCCATCATTTCTCTTGAATATCCACCTTGAAGAACAGAAAGCAGAGATACTGTGCTCTCTCACACATTCCTATCCCTAAGTATGTAAGATGGCTTCTTCCCCCTTCCACATGCTCTTTCCAACCAATTGTTTAGTAGAAGCCAAAGTTTCTAATGTTTAATCACAACGGAACATTTAATGAGGCATTATTTCCATTATCAAAATACCCATTTTGTCTCACTTTGAGACAATTATTTGAGAAGCACTAAAAATAAGCAGTATAACTTCCCTACATATTTCACATTCTTTAAAAACTTTCCAATAAAAGATAAACAGCCTTGACAGTCACTCCCTTTTCAGTGATTAGTAACAATACAATATTGCTTGACAACTAAGCTACTTATCTCTAAGCTTAAAAGAACTCTTTCTTTGCACCTTAGCGCTATGTAAAATTTCTGGCCATGCCATGACGGAGTTTCCTAACAGTGCACATGGAAGACCTTCCCAAGGTAACAATGTCTCAAGTTGTTTTCCTATTTTGGTTTTATGTGAGAGCTTGCCTCACTGTCTGTTGGTCACTCATCTTCCTTGACTGCTGCTCGGGTCTCAATCAGCACATGATTATTTCACCATCTTCCATGTTTACCTGGTTTTGTGTGTACTTGAATTGAGTACATTGATTGTAAATAGAATATAGGCCCATCCATTTCATAATTAACAATGTGCATTTATGCTTTACTATGACTGCATAACTGAAGAAAATGGTTCAATCCAGGCAAGATCTGAGAGCAGACTTGTTAACAATTGTTTGCAAAAATAGGGGGTTTTTTTCAGAGTATCATTATCCACTGTTTTCCTCTTATTTTTTGAGTAATGCATAGAGTCATGAGTATATGGAGATTTAGTCTGAGGATTATTTTGTTTGCTTGCGTGTTGTTTTGGGTTTTTTTGCGGGGGGGGGTAATTTTAAGCATTGAACTGAAGAGTTATTACCGATTTTGTGAAAATATTTCTCTGTTCTAAGATAGCAATAGATTAGGGAAATGTTGGGGGTTTTTTTAGGGGAGTGTTTTACAGACTTGACATACAGATACGAAAAATTGCTAAGATAAAATAAAGCAGGTGTGCAGGGGTGTTACAGCACACAGGCTTATCTGAAGCAACTGTCCACATATACATGTTGAGCCACCATTAGTGGTAAGCAGCTGAGTGCTTGAAGAAAGCAGCAAAAGTTAAACTGTTTTATCCATAGGGAAAAGGTTAACCATGACAAATAATACGTCTAGTGAAATACTCTGTCTACACACACACACACTCTCTCTGATTATAGCAACAGCAAGTTGGCTAAATGAAGTGACAAGACTGAAATTCCATTACTGCAGCAACTGCAGAAATGCATTGCAAGCCCAAGGATATAGTCTGTGATAACACAACAATACTGACATTACTGAACTCTGTCTTCGATGATCACTGGGGTAATATCAATTTAGTGCATGAATGTATGACTATTAACGCTGTTTGGGTAGACTATGGGGAAAATAACTTTTATTTTCTCTAAAGTACATCAGTAATTGTACTTCCCACTGTCTGACAGTTGGCCTGATGTTTCCTGTCTCTGTCATGCCTCCTCATTTCTCCTCTAATACAACCAGTTATGTTTGTCCAGCTCACCTGACTGTGACTTTCCAAGACAAGCTTTCATTTTCAGATGACCTTATTATATTCTTGAAGAGGTTTTTTGGTTTCGTTTGTTTTCCTTGGGGTGGTGGTATTTTTGTTTTTAAAGCAAATATGATTTGAGTACTTTAATGCACATTTTTCTGGGATATTTAGCTTGTATCAGTGACTCCAGTATTATTAGGAAGCAGATGGAACTTCTCTCCTGGTATCCTGCCATCCTGACAGAATGATGGATGTGAGCAACTGAAAAATCTTTATCTTATTCTACATTGCTCTTAGATGTTTTCTAGCTCCTGCTTTGAAACTGACACACGGCTTGGCGTCCACTTTTCATGGTCCTTCTGTGCTTTGTGCTTCCATCAAGTTGAACATTACCCATACTCATTCACAGTTTGTTTCTTACCTTTTTCCCTGTACTTAGACACAGTACAGTTCTTATGTACATATCAGAGCTTTGAGACTGCCATAGAAAAAAAAAGACTTGTTTGGCTTGAACACACTAATCAAACTTTTTACATACATATGCTGCTGTCTCCAACACTCCTTTCAACTTAGTGTATCACTTTCCTTCCAAGGAGTAAATTGCTTTCTAATTGCTACATATGGTCAAGCAACTAGATTTGTAGATGAGGAGAGAGCAAGGGATATCATGCTCAACTTCAGCAAGGTTTTGAACACTGTCTACCCCAGCATTCTTGTACCTAGCTTGGGATATTACGGTCTTGATTACTGGAGAGATTAAAAAAAAAAAAAGACTGACTAGATAAGATGATTCAAAGGCAAGAGGGCAGCCCCAGAGAGGTCTAATAGCAGCCTGCAAGTATCTATGAGGAGGTATCAAGAAGACAAAGCCAGACTCTTCACAGCGGCCCATATGACAGGAGGATGGGAGACAGATAATTTATGTTGAAGTGAGAGGTTCAGACAGGATGTAGAAAAAACCAGTTTCATCGTAAGGACAGTCAAGCACCACAATGGGTTGCCCAGAGAGGTTGTGCCATCTCTATCCTTGGGGGCTTTTAAGATCTATATGGATAATGCCCTGAGCAATGTGATCTGCTCTCATAGCTGACCCTGTTTAGAACTAATGACTTCCTGCAATCCCTTCCAACCTGAATTATGGTCCTAAAACATCAAGAGCCCCATGTCAAGCACAATTTTATTCAGTTTTACTTTCCCATCCTTTCTAAACATACATTTAGATTGTTACTAAATACAATTTCTGCCACACTGTTACGAAGTTCATACAGCAAGTTCTATCCATGTTGGATTAGAGACTGTGCTTATTATTTGGCAAGAATCTCTGAGGCAATGTGCAATATGTTGTAGGTCACCACAAGTTTTCACAGTGCCTTGGAGAAACAGTAAAAATTAAAAGAGAGTATAATTCAATCGAGTGTAAGTTTCTGCATCTAGGCAGGAAGAATCACCTAGGAAAAACCCAAATGAGGTATGAAGGAATGGTTCTTCAGAATAGTATCTTAAATTAACAACAAATCACAAATCAAATATGAATAAAGAAATTCTGCTAATATTAAGAAGCGTAGATAGTACATAGAAAACCACAGAGAAGCACAAACCAGAGATGCAGTTCCTCAGACATGAAGAGCTGCTTAAATCCCTTTTCCTCCTAAGTCATTCAAACTGTGAATATCCCTACAAGGCAGAACCAAGAAAATACATGCGGGGCTTTCTTTTTTGTATTTTTGTTTCATTATTTAAAACTGCCCTGAAGAAATAAAGAATGCAACTGTTCTTTTAAATAGTTTTGACTATGTGAATACTAACGGAAAAGGTCACTTAAGAGTTCTTATTAAGTGATTAGTTTTTCCTTTAAATTTTTATAGGACCTTCAAAATGACAATATAAATTTAGTATTATGGCTGCTCATAAACCATTACGAACAACAGAAATATCTTCTTTATAAATGGGAAGGTAGAAGGTCCTGAAAAATAATTCAGGTTTGAATGTGAGGAAGTAAATTTATGCAAATTGCTGTCAGTCATCTATGTATTCATTTCACTAGCAAAACAACATTATTAATGATCTCTAGCCAACAGTTCTTCATTTGAAGGCATGTGATGCAAATATTTATTCAAAACAGAAAATCACTTAAGGATAAGCATAATTCTTACCACGCCAATAGAAAAGTAGTTATTGATGATGTTGTAAGGCACTGGGTCTCCTTTCTCATCTTTATCATTGGGTATTACTTCGAATTTCCATCTGTCCAGTAAAATCTCTGAGCTATTCTCAATGTCTTTTAAGATCTTCATCAAATTCTCACCTTCATACCCTAGCAAAACATAAAAATGGTTATTTAATCAAGCATAATAAAGTTTCATTACATTTTCTCGCTCTTTCTAGATGGCTGGTTGGACAGGACTCTGAGCAACCTGATCTAATTGAAGGTGCCCCTACTCATTGCAGGGAGGGTTGGACTAGTTAACCAACCTTCAAAGATCCCTTCCAACCCAAAATATTCTATGATTCTATGACTGGAAAAATGAAAGCTATGCATGTAAGACCTTAAAAGCAGGATTGTGCTTGAAGTATTGAAAATTTTCCAGCACTTGTCATTAAAAGAAGTACAAATACAAAGCTAATTAAGCATGTAAATTTAGAATAATTCTACAGATTTCAGTGGACATCAGATTTGTGATGAAGAAAATAATTAGATCTTCAAAATTTGCCAATCTCTTGAATTTTCCAAATTATCCAAAAAAGCTAAGGTTATACTTTGCAAAATGTTCTTGATGTGAAATTAATCTTAGTATTTAAATTCCTTTGATTTCAAAATTTATGGAAAAGAGACACATGGTAGTTTTGCCTGACAAGGCACTGAAAGATTAAAAGCTGTCTACTGATTTTCATGGATTGTTTCAATCTGGTTTAGCATAACAAATCCAAAATTTCAAATCCATAGCTGATAGCTTTACCAGCAAAAGTAGGATTTTTGCATATTCCAACAACTTCTTCATGAGCCTCACCCTGCTTTGTAGAGAGAGCTTACTCTTACTTGCAAATAAGCACTCATGTAATTCACTAAACTGAGTAGAAAACTTGTTTATGCACTCATGAGTATATGCAACATACATGTGTGCATGAAGAAAAACTGTGGGGGTTTTACTAAGTGACATTATCTACTCTGAACATTATTCAGAATAAATGACTTTATAATAGATAGCTAAGATCTGGGGATTCAGTCCTTCCTCAAAGCAGAAAAAACCAAGATTTCCTATTCAAGCAGTATGTACTGCCAGTGTCATTAACAGCTTTAGCAGGCCAAGCCACTCAAAGCCTTCTTGCTCAAAACTCATTTCTGATGTATTTGTTTATGGTTGTCTAGCACACTTTTGCTAGTTAACTGCCAACCACCACATGACAGCAGCATGCACAATTCCATTTCTCTGCATCCCTGAGATCACTCACCAGCAATTTATTTTCTGGAATCCCTGTCTCCTCTCCCATCTCTGGAAGTTCCAGAAAATCTTTATTATGGTATTGTTTACCACAAAGCAACTGGGCAAAGAATGATGAAACCCAGAATATTTTCATATTGTCTTTTTCTACTTTCGTCCAAATGGAATCACTTAAGATACAGAACATAAATAAAAGTGAAGGTAGGGACAGATCTCAGCTAATGTAATTAAATGTTCTCATGCCTGACCCTGCTTAGACCAGCAGATTGGACTACTGACTTCCTATGACTCCTTTCAGCCTAGTTATTCTATGGCTCTACAAACAATTCAGAAAGTTAAGCAAGGCTGATTTGGATAGGTTTTGGCTCTTCTGTTTTCCTTTTCTGCCCTAAGACTACGAGAATGTAAACAATCAACAGTTGTGACAGAGAAAATAAAGGAGGTTCTCAAATGATTTGACAGAACATTATGGCTAATGAAGTGCTATAGCATGAAAACTACTGAGAATTTGCTAAAGAATATCTGGCAACAAGGCAGACTTTTGGAAAGGAAACTGATGAGACAGAAGAAGTAAGATATCTGCAAAGGCTGAGAAGTTCCAAATAAAACAACCGATTTCCAAATACAAAACATCTCAATTGAAACAACCAAGACCTGAAATAGACCTGGCTATGAGCCCATAAATTGAGGTGCTTTCACCACAGATTGAATCTGGTCTAAGATTTTCTTCCTTGTGTCTCCTTCACGTTATCCTGTAATACAAATTCTGAATGGAAGTTTTTGAAGAAGCTGAGAGCAAGTCTCCATACATCCAGGAAAGGATGCAGAGGGTATTATAGGTTTGATTTCCTATATATCCTTCTTTCAGCATTCTTTGCCTTCTCATTTTCTGAGAAATAGTACCATAGCACTTATTGTCTGGAATCCTCTGTAGGAAAACAGAAAGGGAGTGGATCAAAGGAACTTGTCCAATGCTGAGACATGTTTTTCATTTAAGATTTTTAAAGACTAAAAAAGATTAAACCACTCCTAAACCATTAATAGATGCTTTCAGTAACCCTTTCAGAACAGTCCCAATTAAAATCCATTTGAGACTGCTCCCTTTACAAGGTATTGATCAAAGCAATAACTGCAATACAGATGGTAAAAAGCCAACCAAACTGCGATACACTATTCTTACTACACCTTGGAATGCTTTCGGTGTCAGCAGAAGCTACAAAGAAGGTATGAAATGTGATTACAACCTTTAATATCTTACATATCTGTACAACATTTACAAACAGATCATTCCAGAAATAGAAAAGGTAATAATGGTTCTTTATGAAAACAAATTCAAATGTAGATGTTGATGTAAAAGGGTTTTTTTTTTTAATTTCATCATACATTGCATTTTTATTTGTGTTTACCTCCTCCCCATCTCAGACACCTTGCTAAATCATTGCCAGTCCCAAGAGGCAGGATAGCAACAGGAGGATGCTTAAGCAAGTTCGCTTTCTCTGTGAATAAAGAAGGGAAAAACATAACTAAGGAACAAAAATGATCTAATTGCATGTTATTATATGATAACTGTTAGGTTGTTTCAGTGAAAGACATGTTTTGTATATGAAATTATGCTGCCTGCTAAGCAATGAGCATTTCACCAAGTCAGTCCCTTTTGTAGCCCCTTCTCCACTTGATATTCAATCCTTAATCCCAATTTATTCATTTGTTATCATAAGGATTTTGTAATCTCAATTTATACATTTGTTATCATAAGGACTTCATAAATCATAGATGTGACAAACATTCATATACAATGATACTCAAGATCTTTCCAAGACTGAATATTATGTTCTCTGTCTAGTCCTCAGCTCTGCCCTTCTCACCTATGAATGCAGAAAAGTAATAGTTAAAGGCATGAATAACGAGGTGAACCTTCTACTTTTTCACCTGGGTGACTAAATTTGTGTTTAACTGGGTATTCACCTGGATTTGTGTCTATACCTGAATACTACTTCCAAGAAATCCTTGGAATTAACACGAGACCTTAGGTGGGTTTGCCCATCAGGAATTAAACCTGCCACTTAAAGGGAGCACGGACTTCTCTGATTAAGTCTTTAAGTAGCAATTTTGTATTTATTAAGCAATGTTTTTAAATGAATGAATTTACAGCATCTTTTCAATCTTTACTGGTATTTTTGTAGCAATTTAAGCCCAAGGATCTCTTCAAAATCCAATGAGAAAACGCTTGTCAAGAAATACAGCCTTTCTGAAAGCTGGAATATATATTTCAAATATATAAATTGTCAAATTTCCCATTCAATGTGAATGAATAGCATGTTTAGTTTAAAATTTATAATTGATTAATCAAACAGTTATTTTGTTTATAGAATTATGCACAATTATCAGCAATAATCAGCAGTTTGTCTATACAATGGATGTAGCAGGGACATTAATATTTACCAATATTTTAGAAAAGTTTAACATTCATATAGCCAGTGAAATGGAAATCTTTAAAAAAAGTTTTAAAGTTTCAAACTGATGAGAATTATTTTCTGCTTTTGTTTATTTTTTCTTTCTTTTTTTTTTTCCCCGCTTTCTTTTTTCTTGCTGTGTTCTCAGATAAAGCTTTTTGTGTATCAGGACATCAGGGAAGATCAAATTAGAAAGTGTCTAGAAACAGGTGTGCTCTTAAACTTTCTATGCTAAAGTGCTTTTGCTCCCTAAAAGGCAGCACTGAAAACATATTTTCTGCACCTATGAAAAAAGATGGTTCCTGGATCTCCCAAGTCTTAGTTCCATACCACAAAAAATGCTGCAGAATACAGTATGTTACTGAAAGAGGAAGCAATTGCATGACATTTTAGACATCATGAAAAAGGTGATGACACAATTAACAGCTGCAAAGCTTTGTTTCTTCCAAGTTTAGGCAATGCACTTGATATTTATGTACATTAATTTATGACCCTGAAAGCTATTTGAGAGTTACAACCAGTAGCTTGCATCTGCAGAAAGACTTTTTTCCATCCAAGATTAGTGATATTCCTTTGCTATCATTCCTTCATAACATCAGGTTTACTTTTCAGTGAACACTTTAGATAAAATTTCAGTTGAATCTTTTGACCTCTCTTGATTCTCTTCTTGATGCCACTGTCACACGTCCACTATTTTTTCTGCAGCCTAACACCAAATAAATTATCATGTGATGTGGAAGACATTCTCCTTAATAATCTTTGAGAAAATTAAGTCTTTTAAGTCTGCAATGCCTTGACTTCTGGGCCTTCCTTATGATTTGTACAGAGGACTTTGCAGACAACTGACTGAAAGAACCCCAAAACTGAATTATCTCTTAATACATTATCTCCATTATAGGATAATAGAGTATAAACAAAAATCTGGTAACTAAAAAAAGCAAGTGAGCTAAATTAAATTGTCTTAAAATTAGCAAGTTAGATATCATTCAATTGGGGAATAGACTTGGAACTGAAATTAAAATAAATTAATTCAAATTTCTTGCTTTCAGGAAATCCAGAAACACTGAACTTGTCTAGAGATTTTAAATAACTTTTGCAATTTGAGTACCCTTAAAAACAATCATGTCCCAAAAAAACAATCATGTCCCAAACTAACACATTTCAAAAATCTAAATGAACAAGCTGTTGTTTGAAATAGTTGTATCCATGCATTGGTATCTATGGAAGACCATTAAAACGAAAACAGAGGCAGGCAAAACTGTGTAAAGGCTATAAATTACCTATGCAATCCAAAATCCAGCCTACTGTTCCATCTCCACCACATGCTAGTACTCTGAATTCAGCAACATCTCGGAAAAAATTTAACCTACAAAGAGTAAATAAAGATACCTAATTATGAACAATATAATTGTGCACTATGTAAACATTTTATGGCTTAAGACATTTCATTTAATAGTAAACAGAAAGTGATCACTTAAAATAAAAATCAATTCTGCTTACCTATTCACTTTTTAGACAAATACAATCCAACATTATTATTATTATCAGTATTATCTGAAATATTTTAAATAAAATTAATAATTCAAGGGTTATTATGGTACACTAACACTAAAAAAAGTTTCTACCTGATGGTAAGTCCAACCTTTGTCTCACTTCAAATCTTGTTTGAAACTATTGTCAGAAAACATTATCTGTTCACCTAGTTGTAAATGGATAGGTAGTCTGTCAAGACAGAAAAGTCTAAGTTGTCTAAATGTATTAGCCAGAACATTTATTTTTGAAGTTCTCTCTATAAAGTTATATGAAAACTTCATATTTCTGGTAGAACACTGGTACATATTAAGCTGAACATTCTGCAGCTGGTAAAAACAACTTTGCATCATGGTTTAATACAAAATGAGAAAGCATCAGATTGAAGGCACACATTCCATCATCCTAAAAACTGTATTTTAAAAGTAAAATATCTTTGGTAATATTTGCCTGGCTATTTCTGCTTTCATATCCATCAAGTGGGTATCACCACCTACTTATCCACTTCATTCTGTAACAATTTTGCATAATGTTAAAAAGTGAGGATATATTAAAACAACGCTAAGGTGCAATAATTTTAATTTAAAGGCATCATTTCAGGATAGCTTTTGATATATGCTGAAACCAATCCTTACACATAAACAGTGACTAGACAAAAAACTTCCAGTAATTTTGTTGTATTACTCTGTATGTATGTGTATGTACATTCACATATATTTCATTCATTAGTGTTACAGATATCTTAATGGATATTCTGCATTCTAGTGACCAGATCTGATTTCCAGTTTGCAATCTCCTAATAAACGCACAACTAATACATTTTATTCCAATTCTTGAATACAAATAAATATAGACAATAGTTTGCAAGCATTTAATTCAGAATGTTTCCCATATGAAATTTTAATGCTGCAGGGGGAATGGAGCTCCTGTCCTCAGAAAGTTTTAAAATTCTTATGGACCTCTTGGTAAAATCAAGAACAATGAAAAATTACAGAGTAAAAGAGTTAGAATGGGAGAAGGTAAAAAAAACAACGACCAAAAAAGTTATGTAAAATGTAGAAGATGACAGGACAACTTCTTCTATTAGCTTTTGACCAGAATTTCAATTTTAGCCAAGTTGCATAGAATTAAGCCCATCACATGTCCCACTCCCTGTAATTTTCTTTGCTCAGAAGAGCTCTTAAGCAATTTCAACTGCAAACATAATGCCTGAAGGATGCTTACTCGCCCTGTATTAAAGGCTGCCTTGCCCTTCTCACCCATCTTATGTTCTACTTCACACATCTGCAGGAGAAGTGCTGTAGGATCCCCTGTGATCCAAAAAGTCACGTGCCACACGGGGTACACGTGGGGAACAGATCTAAGAAGCGTATGTGCTGAAAGACCCTCTGCTGGAAGTCACCTCACACCACTGCAAGAGCAGACACTGAGTTATGCCCTGGTCCCCAGGTATGCATGTCCATCCGCTCACAAGGCCTGGCATAGAGACAAATGCCTCCTGACACCAGTATTCCCACTTTGACCCAATGCGTTGGGTTTGCAGAAAGTTACCAGGTGTAATTACATTGCTTCCTATACTGAGGGTATTTCAGCTTAATTTAGAGTAAATTAGAGCCCAGAGGTGACGGCAGAGTACTGACTTCTAAATATTTAAGCATTTCTACTTCATGTAGCAGATGTAGAAAAGAAAGTCCAGAAAAAACCAACCAAAACAACACCAAAAGTACAAGGTTGATTTTAGCATTTCTCCAGACTGGCAGAATATAGACCTAAACCTCTGCCTCTTTTTATAAACAAGCTTCTTCACCATATGGCTATCAAACATTCTTTTTGTTTTGACTGCATAGTTAATCTTCAACAAAAAAGTGTAACTTCCAAAAAAGTGGGGGACTGAAAAACATTTTCAATAAGCTGCATTTGTATTTCCCTTGGAGCTTTTTATATTCACAGACAGTGAATTTTCCAAGCAAAGTATAGCATTAAATTCACATAACTTTTTCTTTTTATAAGTACTGACTTAAAAATCATATAAAAATCATATAAAAGTATAATGCACAAAATACATAAAAGTATTGCATAAGTTACATTGTATATTTGCATATATAAATGCAGTGTATATAAATATACTATAGCAGATATAAATATTTATAAAATCAAATTAATGTATAAAATTAAATATAGTTATATAATTATGTATGTAAATAAATCTTATTCATTGAATTAGAATGTGCAGCCTACATTAGGAGTCGGGAAGGAAACAGTTTTCTATTTTATAAGGTTTCATTCAGACTCAGTAAGTGTTACAATTGTAAAGAAAGAATTTGACAGATTTCTATATAGACCTTTAGGGAGAAAGTCAGTATTGCTTACCAAGAAAACTGTACTCGATTAGTGTTTTAATAGCACCTGTTACTTTTTATCCACCACTTTTGACATGGTTTCATAATCACCTCATCAAATCCATAGGAATGCAGGGGATCTATTTATGAATAAAATACCAATGCTAGAGGATGTAACAATTTGATTTTGAATCATGCAATTAATTGATTTATGCACAGGTAGCAAACACATACACATTCTTATAGGACTGTTTAAGGAAATATCTAAAGCATTTATTTTAATTTATTTATTTAATTTAATTTATTAGACTAAAACTGAAATTTTACTCACAGTAATGAAAACATAAATTGCAATATTTTCCATTTAGTTCCCTGCACGTGACTTTTGCTCTTATACCCAAATGCAGTGCACTATGTAGAACTTCAGGTGCTCAGTCACATATGGTGGCATAACAGTAGCAATGCATGAAATCATTCAGCATTCTTCACTCACAGTGGAAGCAAAACTTAAGACTGTCTACAGTCCAAGCAAAGAATAATCCACTAGTGGATCCCAGCATAGGTATCAGGTGCCAACACCACAGATGTAATAGAAGAAAAAAATATTGTTAAACAGCTGCTTAAAATACATCTCTAAACTCAGGATTTAAGTTTCATATGTGAAGACTTGATGAATTCTAAGTACTACTGATTTGTGGTGTACAAAAATAATTTTTATCATTAGAGTACAACCAACCCAATGGCTTTGCCATTCTTTGGCAAAAATGTAATTCTTCCAAGAAAATATGGACCAGATTCAATATTTTGTTCAGAAGAAAATAACTGTGCAGTTATTATCTTCTAAAAATATTCTTGGTGTATATAGTTTTCCAGAATTTGGGTATTCCAAATGTCCAACAACAAAGAAATGCTCTAGCAATCAACTCAAATAATTAAGGAAATCCAAATAATTAAGGAAAATAGTGTAATTTTTAAAACAGGCCTCTTGCTTTGTGAATATAAAAAAGCCCAGGTGCTGTAGATTCCCAACTAAATTACAGTGTAAGTTGTAGGGATTCAGTTTTGCTATCTTGGGCATCTTTTAAGTGGGCAGAATTTAAGATTTAGAAAGGCCTCTTGAGGCAAACTTGTAGCTAGAATCTAAAAAATAGATGCTCTCCAAATTAATCCTTATGGAAGTTACAAAGAAATACAACTTTTGTGGATATAATTTCTATTATAGAGTATAAAATATCATAAATTAGACATTTTAAATAATAGAACTTTAGGGAACAGAGGCCTTTTCAGAGGGACAAAGACTTTGTGAAACGCTGACCTCTCTACAGAGTCCTGTGGCTCTGTGGCTCGACTGCTATTCATCCTGCTATTATTTACCTCTCTGTGAGGTGAACAATAACTGAATTTCAGATTCTTCAAGATCATTAAATCCACAATAACAGTTGTTGTCAGAAGTAGAAGACTCCTACAGAGATATAACAACCAAACAGGGAAACTCTTTTCATGGCTAAAAACACAGGTGCTAGGCACAAATTACACAATGCATCAGCCCAGCAATTTTCACGTCACTGTGTTAACTGTGGCAGTCTGTAACTGTGGAGTACCTTTTATGCCTGTGTTCAGCTGCAGAGCCTATAAGGTTTTTCCAGCTCATTCATATCCCTCTACTGCCAATTAAAGAATGTTTAAACCATTAATTATTATACCCATGTTTAAAGTGTACTGTTGCCCTTTGGCTTAGAGCTTCTTGATTTTCAGGCCTCGCAGCAGGTCTCCATTGCTGGAAAGGAATCAACGCAAGAGCCTCTGCCATGAGGTTTATTTCCATCATGTACATATTTTTATATAGACTATGTACATCACGTGTCTTGCCATAAACTGCTCCAAAAACCCTAGCTCAGGCAGGCAAAGAAGCTACAAGAAACGTCATTGATACTGTTCCTGCACTTCTCCATGTACCATCGCATCTATTATGAAAGAAGGCAACACACCCACTCAGTAATTGTATGTTGAGATAATGATACTAAAATTCACTGTCAACTTGTTCCTGTTGTCCTGCTATATGCTAGCATAGTTATAGAAAAAATACATAATAAATGGTACAAGGAAAGGTAGGGATTTTTTGTCGTTTTTGGGGTTGTGTTTTGGTTTGGTTTTTTTTGTTATTGTTGTTATTTTGGAGTCCTTTATTCCAACACATTTCTCTGCAATAGTATGGCTATCCCACTAAAGAGGTAGAACAACAGACATAGCAATTGAGTTGCTGATCATGAAAAAAAAAAAAAAACCAGCACTTTCACAGTTCCCCTAAGATTTACGATTTTATTAGTCTCCTAGTTCTCTTGTCCTTCTCTCTGCTAGTTGAAAAGGAGATACTTAGATTGTTGACAAAAATGAACTGGAAATACCAATTCATGTCAGCCACAGATGTTCGGAACTCAAGTTAGGAAATTTGTGAATGTTATCTTCTTGCTTGAGGACAGCAGCCCATGAGAAAAATACCATCAAAAATTAAAAACATTAACTTACGGGTTGAAGCAGACAGGTTGGCTGTACCAAAAAAATGCAAATTCTTAGCTAATACTATAAACATTCTCTACGTTGAGTAAACACAACTGAAAAGAGTATTTGAAAGAAAAAAAAACCAAATCCCAAAATAGGCTCAACTAAAATGCACTACAATAATCATAAATGCTTTAAAATTAATATACATTATGTTTATCCCTTTCTACTAAATAACTTACTGGGATGAAGAATATACTTTTGCTTTTCTCTGTGCTGTACAGTACCCAAATCTGTTCCATTTTGATCTAAATTTCACATACGACAACATTAAATATATATAAAAATTTGATTGACAATCCAGTATAACTGGCATCATAGAGATGGATCAATGAGTGGACAGATGGATGGATGGGCAGGTTTTATTACGCAATTCAGCCCTCGCAGAAAACAAGTACTGGTAAGTGAAATACCAGAGTTTATTCAACTTCTCACTTAATGGACAAATTATATGCAGCCTACAAAGGATTGCCAGGGGCAAGAAGTGATGGCAGGAGATAAACCGGAAATTTAGGATTATTCATTTCTGTAAAATGAATAAAAAATACACCAAAACAGGCAGTGCCTGTTTGAAAATTAATTAGAAGTTTCTTCAAAGTGACACTGAACTAAAACTACTTCAATTTCTAATAGAAAGAGAAATTGAAAACATTTTCTAAAAAACACTGTCCTGGTTCAAAAGACTAATGTTTAAATTGCTTCAAGGCAGGGTTCCAGCTTGAACTTAACACTGCCCTCTTGTGCCTCTGCCTTAAAATGCATTTTCCTTCACATAGCAAGATTCATGAAAACTAAATCACCAACGGACAGGAATGCAGCCAGATTTTTTTTTTAAGTTCAATGAAATAAGATGACTTTGAACAAAAATATTTCAGTTGTTTTAAAAATAATCCTCTCAATTTCTAGCATGGTATTTTTATTATACAGTATGTAAAACAATATTGGTTACTAGCTTTGTCTCAGTTAATTCTTCTAGTCTACTCATTCTTTGAACTAAGAATACTTAAATTTTCCATACGTGTCAAGACTAGCATAAAATCAACAACTTTCATTCGAGTAATAAAACAGCACTAGCATTCAGGTAAAAGACAATTACAGGCATGAAAGAAATCATGCATGTCATTATCTCCATTTTTTTGAGCTGGCTTTTGCACCATTCAGCAGGTTAACGCTAACCACTCCGCAGTGCACGATATCTTAACTTCTAAAAGGATTGAGCCCAATATGCTTTTCACTTTCATCAATGTTACACACTTCTCAAGTCTAATACAATAAATAGCTGATAGAGCATAGTTTAAAGAGAGAATAGCTTCCTGTACATTGGGCCTTAAAACCAGAAGTACTGCCAGAAACAGTCAGAGCATACTCTTTCCAGTAATATAAATATGAAAACTGAAAGGTAACTCTGCAAGGCACAAATCAGATAAGTTTCCACCTTCATCTTCTTTTCATCCAACTTCAAAGAAAAAAAGTCTAAACAAATAAAAACTGCAAAGATTAAAAAGTGTTCAAACAACAGCGTAAACCTAATGTCAGTGAACATGTATCTCCTAATATCCTTCTGCAACTCATTTCACTGATGTAAAATTCCATGTATCAGTGATATAGGTGAATAGCACCCAGTACCTACAAAACAATATACAGAGCACATATTCAGTGCTGCTCTCTCTTATTTTCTTCTACCAAAGCACCCACGACTTAAAAAGGAGACAAAATCAGGTGGTAAAGGTTGGTATTTGATACACTGTAATTCTCCTGTCTTCACACGAATGCAAATTAAGAAGAATCACCAAGGAAGCACACTAAGAAAGGGACTGCAATGCCAGCTGGTTCAGAGAACACTTCAGTCCACATAAAATATCGCTGCCAGCATAATGTAGCCTGGCCAGTCATTTTCCAACGACTACATTTCCAAGGTTACGTAACTGATAAGGAGTGTGCAGTCACCAATACATTACAGACACATATGCATGTGCACATATGTGTTTATGTAAAAGAAATGGACGTCTTGCAGGTCAGTCTTCGAGGCTGCTGATATCTGTAACACAGAAGTAACCCCCCCAAGAACTTGGGTTGCTGATATGGCAGCCAAAGCTGCAAACAGAATTAAATTTATCCCACAGTTCTTACAGAATAATGCATGGTTTTCAGTAAGACATATGAGACATAGCTTTATTTGTACATGTAAACAAATAATACATATACATTTCTGCAGCCATTCAGAGAACTGCAGTGTTGATACATTCCAAACATGCTATATATACTTCAGTCTGTTCATTTGATTATACAGCATTTTATTAAATGAGTTCCTGGTAATAATATTATCTGTAGACTTACCCTGGCATTGGTCCATTTCCAGAAAGACTATAAACTTGACGAGGATTTAAAAGGTACTGAAATTTTCTATAAATTCTGGAGAGGTAAAAGAGACAAGGAGAAAATATTTACTGACATGTTTAGAATTTTTTTAAAACCTTTCAAATGAAAGAATTAAAGAAGTTAGAACATACTATAACTATTTGAACTGCAGGATCTCATTTATACAAAAAATCAAATACTTGAACACAGCAATTATAATTCATACAGAGAGTGTATTGTGGGGCATAAAGTTGAGACAGAAGTGTTACAAGCTATTTACAATTCAAATGCTGTGTATAGACAGAAACAAAATACGATAAAGAGGTATAATTACACAAGAAAAGGTGAGTCAAAAAAGCATTTTGAAAAGCATATTGATTTGTATTAAAGTAACTCCATGGCAAAGGAGAGATTTCTTCCTGAAATTTATTGCAAGCACAGAATTACAAGTATAATTAATTGCAAAAGCTAATTGGCTTTGCCACCCACCAAAAATATCCCCATAGGCTGAAAAACATTCTGATAGAGAAAACCTATGGTCAGCTACATTTCCTCAGGATTACATTTGAATGGCAAGAAAATGAAAAATATTTGAAACCATTGTTTTACTAAATTACACTTATTTAAGAATTATCTGAATAATAGAAAGAAATTTATTGATACAGCATGACAAGCATTGCCCTATCGGACAAGGGACCCCATTTGCTGTCCTACCCTCAGCAATTATTTCTTCAAAGTTGTAAATTTAGAAATTTGACTTTACTTGCCCTAAAAGTATGACAGAGATTTTGTTTCTTCATTAAAAATATTAGAAATTTAATTTCCTACATTGACTAGCTGATTCATTTCTCAGACAGAAACAAGAAAGCACACAAAAGAGTTGAAGCTCAGAATATATAAATATACACCTGAGATCTATGGCAATAGTTCAAATTAAAAACCCATGTTTCTTGTTTTTAATTTTAATGTTTCTGTCCTTAAGCTAATTAGTATTTTAATGTTTTTAAGAAAACATTTATTTTTCCACTGAAATATTGCTTCTGTTCTTTATAATGGCTTAAATAAAATAGAAACATAATAAAAGCTGAATTTTAGGTTAAAATGTCCACGTTTTCAAACACAGCACAATAAAACTGTCTAGACACAATCTATGTGCACATTCAGGGATTTTTTTTTCATATTTTTTTCTTAATAGCACTGCATAATTTATCAGGGTAGCTGGAAGACAAGTGTGTAACAATACTGAATAAAAACAAATTCATAATTATCTCTAAAATTGCCAAATTGGAATATTTTCTTAACTTCTCAATTATTTAGTGATACCAGCTTCATAAAGCATTTTATTCAAGCACACTCACACAATGTGTTCCTGATGCCATTCCTGACAGGAAAAAGTCAATATGAAATGACTAGTTTCATTTCACAAGTATGCACGCATCATTGTTGATGGCTGTGATGATAATTAAACCAGACTTTTGAGAATGGATTTACAACACGGTACACATTTTCCCATCTTACAAATGTAAAAGGAGAGTTTTTCAGTTAGGGTGTGTGATTTGTTTCTCAGAGACGTGTAGGATTTAACCTGGTCAAAGGTGATGCTAATTTAATTTGTCTAGCTGGCCATAAGAAGTTCATGAACAGTGTTTTTGTGAAGTCCCAAAGGTCTAAGAGTTATTTTCCTAAAGTTTGGAGCTACAAAACATACTAGCCATTACCTACATTCACAATGCTGTTGTCAGGTAACACTGAAAGGTTATAAAAGCCTTCTTAATAAAGGGGAGGCTGGGTTTCTCTACTCAGAATCCAGAAGTCCAACTGCAATGATGAAGAGATTACACTGATTCGTACTTGACTCAGTGCATACCATTCACAGGTTCCAGTTGAACATCAGTACCAGCTAATCACTTTATGATGACTCATTGCAAACAACACATGAAGCTTTAAGGCAGTAAATGCATTTATGTATTCTAGTCTGTGTAAAATTCATAAATTGATGACTCATTTCCATTCATACATTCTCAACAAAAAAAAGTTAGAAACTGTCTATAAATGTTTCCTTCACACTATGCTGTACCCAGACCTAACAGGGTGACACATGGAAGCCAAGGAAATGGACAGTAACTTAACCTTCCAGTTTTATATCTACAGTACCAAACAGTGACACTGATAGGGCTCTGAATGTCTTGCTTCCACATGTAAGGAAGGGATCGGATGTGGTTTGCTTGTGACTGGAGATTTGTGCTGACAAGGAAATGAGGTGGTGTGGTGGGAAATGCCCCAAAAGACATTTTTGAGACGAAATGCAATTTCATGAACAAAGCTGGTTTATGAAATGACCACTTGTCAACAAACAGCTGTGCTTCTGTAACTATTTTTGGGGTTATTCTGTGATCTGGTAAACTAAAAAAATTCAACTTAAAACATAAATCCACAGAGAAGTTTCTTCATTGTCATTTTTCTTTTTACTTAAATCATGTCCATGATCTCATATAAACCCCAAAATACTCTGCTAGCATAACTGAGAAAATTAACTCAGGAGTGGCCAAAGGAGCTGGCACCATCTTTAAAGAGCTCAGCTGCTGAAGAAAATATTTTTGAATGCCCCTTGGCCTGAGTTAGACTGAGCTGTCTTCTGAAGAAGAGAGAAAATAAACGGACAAAAACTTGCTGGCAATTTAAAACTGGCAATAAAGTTGACTACACTGTGGAAAAAGCTGGCCATGGCAATGCCTACTGCCACAACTGGGGGATGCATCCTCAGTCATCTAGGGGCTATTCAAGATGTGGTTAGTATAGACTTAATTTAACCCTAACATCAGACAAGGAAGAACACAAGGATTCCTCCCCAAAATTAAAAAATGCTAGTGATCTTCTCTCCCAGACATACAATATTTGAAAAAGATCGGTTGAAACTGCTTTTACATTGTGTCTCAATGCTAAATGAAAGCTCAGAAAGCCAGATTAGTCAGAGGGGAGAAGGGAAGAGCTACTATGAACCAAAGTTATTTGAAAACAGCAAAGGTTAAAAATATCATCAACCTGTATTGCACAGACACTGAACGTGGAGTCAGCAGGAAACATCAGTGTACGGAAGCTGATCTCCAGTGCATCCAACAGCACATTTGTCAAGGAAACAATTGTGTAAACTCACCTGCTGGTCAGGCAAATAAACTGGAAAATGGGGAAGTGGAAATCAAAGTAATGAGTATGGCAAAACAACAGCATGATTTAGAAGGACTCTTACATGAGAAACACTACCCTTAACAACAGCCTTTAGAAGCACTACATGCTCATTGTATAGTCTTTCTGTCGAAAGAAACTATTTTGTCAATGGTGTACTAAATATATACATTCTATTCACAGATTATTGAAAATTGTTGCCTTCATTAATCAGATCATAAATGAAGACATCCCAAACTGATAGTCCTAGAATGAAATGGATGTCCTGCATTATTTTTTGGGTGAAATTAACTGCACCTGTCCATTTCATGCACAATCACTGAAAATATGTTACAGTGTGATAGAGCCTGAGGAATTCACTTGCCGGGGTTTCATGAACTCCTATTCAGTCTCATGCTCAGTTAAAATCCATTTCTGGTATGTGAAAGCCTTAAATTCATCACCTTTAATTCTATTTTTCCACTTTCTTCTTAATAAACATTGACTTATATTTTTGTTCTATTATAAACATATGTGTTGTCTATTAAACAAAATCATTCAAGTCCAAATAATTGTAAATACACTTGAGTTTCACATGATGGGCAATTATTAACTTCTTAATTGAGAAGAAAATATAATTGGGCTATTGTCATAATTCTGTTTTTGTAATTATATCTGAAAGTCATAGCATTGGTCTTTAAAAGAGAAACCTATTCAGGAAGAAAATGCTATTTATCACTACACATTCTGAAAAACTGAATTTCTAACATAATGAAAGTTTTAAAATGTATTGATAAGATATGGTTGAAAAGAAAGTATTTTTGTGTTCTGAATGCACTTTTTCTACATATCCATTTGTTTCCCACCACCCCTCTGTCTGAACATTTAAAAACTAAAACACCAAACTTTTTTTACCTTTAAGTGATCCTCAGTTCTTTTCTTTTGCATTTGAGAGATTTGAAAAAAAATACAAAATACAACTGGAAACAACAGTGTATTACTGGGGGTGTGCATTTATTCAACTAGTGTTCAGTTGGATGCATAAACTCTCTCAAAGAATAAGGGCAATGAAAAGGGCTGTGTTACCATATGTCAAGGCATAAAATCTCATATGGGGAACCGTGGGAACACTGTAGTCTTGACAATCTGCAACAACCTTCCTCTTTTCAATGAAAGTCAATTAAAAATCTAAATTTCATTCATCGTGACCTCTCAAATGCAGAGAGTCCTAAGTAAAGACATTGGAATAGTTTTCAGTAGATTTTCTTTATCTGAATGAATCAAGTTAATTAAATTCTGATCTACAAAAATTAGAAGGTTGTGGGTTTGTTTTGCTTTCTTTTTTTCCCTCACTGCTGCAGAAATCTTGTTTTTGTTACAGCGTATCCTCTAGTCCCACCCTCTCAGCACCTGACCAGATTACAAAATTGCTAAAATCAAAAAGCCTGACCTGAATGCCATTTCCTTGAGTCAGACTCCATGATCCTTGTGGGTCCTTTTCAACACAGAATAATCTATGAATCACCAAACTGTGCATTTTGCAAGGCAATTTATGTCTTGGAATGTCCTGTGATTTTACTTTCTGCAACATATAACTGCCACAAAATTGGAGGGTAGGGAATATATGGGAATCTTCTCTTTCTGATGACTGACTGTAAAGCAGACAGATAAAACCCAAGAAACCTAAAAAAAGTTCAATATTATTTCTTCTGAGAA
Source organism: Eulacestoma nigropectus (assembly GCA_013397775.1). Classification (NCBI taxonomy): domain Eukaryota; kingdom Metazoa; phylum Chordata; class Aves; order Passeriformes; genus Eulacestoma; species Eulacestoma nigropectus. Next base: position 2,039,118 of record VZTE01001604.1, on the reverse strand, counting down.
TGTTTTCATCACTTAGATTGAATATTCAAACTAATATGCACTCTTAACATCCTTATTTTATATTTTTGCTACTGGCATTGATATGAAACATTAACACCTAAACAAAGGAGGGCAAACCCCTTCTTACCAGATAGTCCTTATGTGGACTTCTTTAAACCTTTTTGAATCTGGCTTTAGACCTAACCATGAGATGATATCTCCTGATGGTGAATGACCTGAGATGTTTACATGACTATGCAGTTGACCTTTTGATGTGCTTCTCTTGAAACAGAAATACTGAGTGCGACCTTGACACATTAGTATGCAATTTAACATTTTGTGTGTGTGTGTCGTATCAAAGCCAATTTAAGAGGTTCTTGCACTTCACTATACTCAGCTGCTGGTGTCTGCCCTCATGCTATACACTTAATTGTGTGATGACACTTGCAGATAATGGTGCTAGTGAATGAAGTGCGTATAGATCATCCATTTTTAAAATTCAAATAATTCCTGTGATCTGTTTGGCCTCAGTAATAGTTTCATTGACATAAACTGAGAAGTGTTAGACTGTAATATATGAATGGGAGTAGGAGCCTGAGATGGGGATCAGATTTTAAACTTGCTTTTACCCTGGAGAAGATCTAACATTAAATGACATCCCTAATGCATTAAGCCCATTCAGATAGTAACACTTGAGACCAATTACAAGCTGGGAACTGAAAGCTGTGAAACAGCATTTCGTTAAATTGTTTCTAGGCTATAACTAACTATGTAAGTGCAGCTCTCTAACCTGCCTCTCACCTACATAATTGCAGGCTGGATCTCTGATCTACTCACTTCATATATTGGTACTATAAAAAGTCAAGCTGAGTGCTAGTGCAGATTATCTTCCACAAGACCCGTGACTGCACAGCAGACGAAGGCTACCTCACACTATGACTGTGGCTGAAACATGAAAACTCAGGATGGCTCACACTGATTTGTTCCAATTGCAAAGGCATGTTCTTGAAACTGTTTAGAACTAATATTTTAGATCATTAACTGCCTTTGACACACCTAGCTGATATCTAGGTATACCAGTCCAAGGACTACATAATCACCTCTCAAGTGATAACATGTTCTCTCAGAGGCCTTCAAACACAATTTTGGTTAAATGCTCCTCAGCTTTAAGAATTACCCTAACAACTACTCTGCAGGACTTTGCCCCCTTTGACAGTTTACTTTTAGGGGCACAGGTAGACATGATCTAAGGGAGACAGGGTGGAAGAGGTAGGGAAAGCTTGACCCACCAGCTTTAGAATCACAGTGGATCCCTCCTTTTGTGCTTCTGGCTACCCATATCACCAGTATCCACAGGTGTCACCTTCAGCCGCATCCTTGCCAAAAGACCATAACCTTTTCCAAGACTTGAAGTTACAGCACTGACATGGTGAACTAGGCTATAAAAATTTAGGGATTAATGTGATGATCAAAAATGGCCACAATGTTAGCATTTGGGATTCTGAAACGTGCTCTGAGAAGTCTGTTGAGGTGGCAACTAATTCAGCATTCCTGCCCGAGCAGGAGAAAAATGCTCCTTACCTCTAGTTTATCAGGCCTCTGATACATTAACACTTAATGTAATAAACTCAGAAATTTTTAATTTAAATCAATGTCATTACTGACCTATGTAAAATTAATATGGCTTTTGTGTGATCAGACTCTAACTGGATTTTTCAGAATGCTTCCTTATCTACAGAAATCAAAAAGTTTCTTTGAAGGAAATCTTATGAAGAGGCTTGAGAGCCTCTACTACTAAGTCTTTAAAAAGCAAATCACACATTAGAAAATTGAATACTGCTTCTAATTTAAACTACTGGCCTGCCTGTATAATCATTACATAGATTAAAAGAAAACTGTTAGCACTTCAAAGTTTTAATACAAGATACAGCAACTCACATCTTCATGCAAATCACACAAACACATGCACTGAATAAAGCTACTTTTTTTGATTTGAAACAAAACTATTCTATAGGATTAACTAGTTTTTAAGTGGAGAATTTATAAGCACAGGAATATAGGATGTTCAATTGTGAGGAATAACAATATAAAATTTTGGATTTTCTCCTCATGTACAATCTTTTAAAATTATTTTTTAAACATATCACAGACGTGAATCAAGAAAGAGGAAAAAAAGAAAAAGAAAAAAACCCCTTACCTTTCACCTTGTTTCCCACCACTTTTAGGATTGACAAAAACTAAAAGTGGATGAGTGCCTGGAACTGGAGTGATCTAAAAGAAGGGAATAACACAGCCACTCATTAATGCTGTGTGTTGCATTCATTTTTTCCTATAGTAGACAGAAAACAAAAAACTTAATGCAAACTCTATGTTATGCTATGTAATCCAGCTGGAAGCAATACCATAATTTGAAATAATCCTCACTTCATTAATTTGCCAGAAATTGCATGTGACTTCTCTTTTAATGCTCTCTGTTTTACAGCTCTCTTGCCATTTTAACCTATAATGCCATTGAAATATTGAGATATATACATATATAACCTCCCTCTCTCTATATATAGTTGTGTGTATATATCTGTATATATGTATCTCCATCAGTAGAGAAGAAACTTTAAATGCAAATAGTGCATGACTTACTCTGACAGTAATTTCCTAGGGAAAAAAGCTTAAAAGAAACTGTATTTTGGAGTGAGAAATGACACTGTATTATATACTCTGAAGGTCAACTACAGCTATATGGAATACTGAACTTAACAGATTTTTTTTTTAACTATAGCAATGATTACCTGCAATATTTGATATGATAGGAAATCACAAACTTTTTAAAATGTGGCAACCATAACATTAAGGAGTTCCTTTAAACCCCTGAGAAAGCTGAAAAACTTAAAAGGTAGAGGAGAAACCATACGGAAGAAGGGCAAGTCTAAGGAAAAGAACGTTGAGGAGAAGGAAGGAAACAATGACTTCTACTATTATTTCTTTAAAATCCTTTTGTGTATGGAAAGTTTCACATGTTCACATTCATATTTAGCTTTACAAACACCTTCATTCTAAGTAATAGTGTTTGTCTGTATTTTTAGATACTGTGAGATGTGTGTGTTCATTGCTTTTACTCCATAGACTTGAACATAAAAAATTTACATCAGTTGATCTCTAATACAGGTTTTTAAACCATGTGGCTAGACTATTCATATTTAAAAGTATCACTTTTAGACATATATCAATTCCAGAATGTTTCAAACTATATTAAGAGTTCAAAGTCAACATCTCCAAGTCATGCACTAACAACTTCAGAGATGAAGCTTAGACCATCTGTATTTCAAAATGATACACTGAAAGGCCTTGCTCGAAATCCTTATTGATAATCCCTGAAATAACAAAATCTGAAGATTTCATAAAGTGTAATTTAAGGCAGAACCTGAGAAACACCACAGCTAGAGGAGTTTTATAGGCATACTATAGGTATATGCATATAATCCTACAGGCATCTAAAAGTACTTTACTTTTGGTAGGAAATGTCAACTCTATTCACGATTTCACAAAAAATAGAATCAAATCTGTTCCAATACATACAAAAAATCATGGAAAACTCCACAAACTCAGTGGTATTAAGCTTAGCATAAAACGCAGTATCACCTGGTGCAGTAAAGTGCTGTATGTTGAAACATACATCAAATTGCAGAACACAGTGAAATTTGTCATATATTTAATTTTTACCTACTGTTTTAATCAATTTTACTTATTTAGCCAATTCCCATGGTGTTTATTCCTGTGAACTAGGTGTAAACCAATGGTGCTCATTGTGACAGAGATGGAATACCTACTGAAATCCCTTAGGACACAGGTTAATTAATGAGACTCATCCTAAGGTTATACATGATCTATTGCTTCCTCTAATTAGAAATAATAATCTTGATCATTATGCTGGTTAGCTAGAAAGAAGCAAGATGAATGTGCTTAACTATGATTAATTGTCTTTAAGCCATGCAGATCTCCACGGCCACTAAGTTATCTGCTCACTCTGTCTGATGGAAGAAAGGTTTGGTCTTGATCTTTTTCTCAACAAAAGCTAAGTGATGGACTTGTTTCTATTTCAAATCTTTTATTTCAAGACTCAATGATATTATTGCAAGTAGAAGGCTTTGGATCATCAAAAAAAAAAAAAATCTAATAATTAGTCTGTATTCCACTTGGTTCCAAAATAAATTTTAATTAAATTTTTACAGCTTTTCCAAATTATTTTTCCAGATAACATACGGTATTTTTATAAAATGAAATGCAACTAAAGATTTCTACTAAATTAGTGAACATTTTCAAGCCCTAATCTAGCTCAATTTAAAGGCAATCTTCACAATGTTATAGGACAAGTGACTTAAAGTAAAAAGAAAAAAGTGGTGGAGCACTTATACGTATTTTCTCCCATATTGAAAACAGAGGTCTAACAGCAGCAGCATGAAGATCTTTGTTTTGTTACCTTCTAACCTAAATCATAAACAAATGCAATTAACATACTGATTAAGTTTTCTGAAAAAAAATCCTTGCTTACTGAAGATCTCGTTAAAATGAGACCATGCCAGCAGAATTAGAGTATTAAAAACAGAGTAGCATGCCAGATATGGGAGAATTAGAGTAGTATACTTTGATCAGATACAGAATGTTTTCTCCAGACCATCTTTGGGCAAAATACTACATTAATTACAAGTTATATTTAGGGCATCTTACATCTTTGTGAGAATAGTTGAAAAATTATGCAATCTGTGAGGGGAAAGAAAGCCCTAACATTCTCATTGATCCCATCCCTTTCAGTAGGATAGCCTTCAAGGTCCACTCAGCCTTCACAATAATCAGGTTACCCTCATTAATGCCAATCAAAACTTTAATATTTGATGTTAAGACGGATTCCTGCTGCTCAAAACCAATCTAATCCATCAGTGAAAAACAAAGACCACAGTATAATCAGCAAATTAGGGCCACCACTGCAGAATTATTTCTAATGTTATCACCATGATTACCAGTATTGTGTCATGCACTACATTAAAGGTGTCATTACAGAACACCAAGCACTTCAAAAAACACCTCAGATCTATTCAATAATAATTCTACTATCTTCATCCCCACTCTTTTTCTCCTTCTCTAGTTGTAATAAAGAAAAGCAAGGATGAAACCCAGGCTTTTGATTCATCTTGCAAACAGAAGATAGAACATAGGTTTTGGATCACACTAAAAAATTTAGAGAAAGTCTTATGACCTGAAAGAAGAACATATAATAATTTAAAATTTTGTATTGAAGAGTCAATGGTGCTAGAAGCTGATGTTTTGAATAGACCAAGTATTATATCCTAGGCATGATATCACGAGTGGGAAGTAGAGACTTCAAACATAGCTGAAAATAAACTATGAGCATAAGTAATCTAATGCTCGGAATAAACACAAAATTCATAATGATACATGGTGCTGCAACCAAAAGGAGATGCCAAAGATGCTCCTCAATCAAGAATACTTTGGCTCACTGGAATTGTGCGGGTATCACCCAAAAGTTAGAAAACACTGTGTGCTTCCTTTAGCACAAACTTATTAATCACACTGTGACTGATTAGACAGAACTTGAACTTTCTTTCAATTAAGACTCTAGTCTTTTTGCTTCATGTTTTGTCACAGATGATCTGGGCAGCAATGAAGCCTGTGAAAATGGTAAGTACAGGAAGAGATTCTTGAAAGCAATTGATAGTGTTTGCTGTAATATCCAACTATATCATCAATGGAGCAGCCATGTGACTGTATAGGGTTTGTTTTTCGGGTTTTGGTTGGATTTTTTTCCCTTCTTTGGATTGTCATAACATAATGTTTGACTAATCTAAAAAGACACAACAATACAATAAGCCTTCCTAGCATGACACAGTAAGATGAAATAATTATGAGGCAAAAAGGAATTGATATATGGTAACAGAATCTTTTTACTGAAGCTCAATTGCAACATATCAAAAGATAGAGAGAACAGACAACTATGTATATTAAATGATTATCACATCGTTATCATTATGATAATTTAACTCCTGAGGAAATAAAGCAGCAGCATCCTGCATATGGACATTGATTTCACTCAAAACTACTCATACTCTAAGGGAAAGAAGTCAGCAGTTCAGACAGAACTTCTGGCATGCCTCTAAGTCACCGCCCTTAAATAACATTAACTCATCACATATACGAATTTTTCCTTCAAGTAGAAAGACTTCCATTTTTATTATAGATATTGCTAGTAATGAAAACACGTTGCTTCTCACCACTGTTAATGTTGATATGCCAAATACCCTACTTAAAAATACCTGGACAAATAATACCCTTGAAGTTTACTCCATCCATTAACAGGTCCAAATGAGAATAGTTGACAGTTATCAAGACAGATTAATAATGTAGATTTACACAACCAAAATGTTGGTATGACAGATACCAAAATAAACTAGTTCAGCTTCCCCCCATGACAGAAGTGTTTTAGAGCTAGTCCTCCCTCCCCCTTAATGTCTTAGGAAATCCTAACAATCACATGAGAAGCCAATGTGTACCACAGGATTCCTGAACCAATGGAAGAATTTACCTATTGCATTTTTAAATAAATAAAAGTGAAATATTAGAAGAATGAATGCATATTTCACTTTAAACATTTCTCACTCTGTCGTTGTCTTCATACCTAAATTCATCTGCTTAATATTAAAACAACAATAATCACACCTGAAGGCCTTGTCCATCTACAGTGACAGAATTTGCTCTTTGCATTTTGTTCCGTCCTCCCAGTTTGTTCATTTGCTGGGGGCAACTCTTTTCTTTTTTCACTGTTGCCTGTCTTTCCTTGAAAAGAGAAAAGGAGAAAAGGGAATATTGTAACACATTATATAATGCTATACAACTGTAACTGAGAGTGTTGTTATTTTTTGACTAGTGAGTCAATAACTCCACAAAGTTATTTTTTTGACTAGCAAGTAATGTCAGACTGCTTTAATGAAAATGAGATCTCAGTCAGTTAATACACAATGTCTGGCCACTTCACATAACATCTATCTATGTGCCTGGACATTCCATAATGACTAGGCAATAGATGGATGAAAACTGTGCAGTCACAACACAAATTAATGCAATGATGTGAAAAAGATAATCTGACATTACCAGGGTGCCATTCTGAAACTTGAAAGCCAGTCATACAATATACTTGATTGTTTAATAAGCACATTGGTAAGAGATCAGTAACTTTTCAAAATTTCATCCTGACTGCTAGCAAAAGTTGGATGCTTCAGAGTACTTTACCACTTTGGCAAAATATACCTTGTCTAAATGTACCATAATCAATTGTCTGAGTAGCTTTTTATAAAACACATATTTTGTATCAGAAGGAAACCAGAATCTACATCAGATTCTAAGTCATTGGCAACTTTTGATGCTGATACACAAGATGGTTATTTGAAAGAGAAAACTCAGAATTATATTGTTGCAATCATATTTTCAACTGTTATCAGGCCATTTCAGAGAACTCTGCATGGAAAAAAGTATTCTTGTTCTTTTTATCTCATTTATTCTATTTATAAACTGCACCCAGCATGTCCTTTCAGGTTGTCCAAAAAATGCACTGTAAATTAAAATAGCAGATGTTTATCAGATAGAATCAGTGTCTCCAATCCGAACCGCACCCCAGCCACTTTCCTCACTTCACAAGTGCAAGGAAGCTTCAAACTAGTCAAGGGAATGGGCTGGCACAAAGCTGCTGCACTAGAAAGGAGCATGAAGGACATTGTTGCGCCCCCTGCAACTGTATTCAGTGAAAGTTCATTAAATGTTGGCATTTATGTGCCATACCAGGCCAAACCATCTCTCTGCCACCTCTGATAAAGCCTTAGGGATTGTAGTAGTAATTAATCCATGAAACTATTCAGGAGCAGTTTTTACTGGTAAGAAGCACTGACACAGATTCTGTCAGGAAGAGAATAACTCCCAGCTTAATACAGTGCCTTCTAACACAGATGTGGACCCTGACTGTTTTTATAGCATCTTTAGTTTCTTTAATTGAGACTGACAGAGCCTCAATCTAGTCCTGATGCAAAGAGTGGTCCAGGTCATCCTAGGCTACTTTGCGTAGCCAGGTGCTTGGGGAAACTGTGACAATCTGACCACATTTGGTATAAAAGGACTGACTAACCTATACCACAGGAAAAAAACAACCAGGGGAGTCTACACAAATGTCTGTATGCAGTGAGACACCTAAGAGGTTAGTTAACAGAGCTCTTGGATGCTTTGAGTAACTTGATCGGTGCAAGACAAGGTCCAAGACTCTAGACTACAATATCATTGCTTTAAAGAGAAAACAGTAGAAGCAATTAAAGCCATTCACCTCATCCTTAAGCTTAGAAACAAAAACACTGTATGTATCACTGCCTAAGAAATCACCAACTCTGCACTTATTTATTTGATGATTTTTTCAGAAAGTAGAACTAGGACGAGGCACCCAAAAAGAATAAAATTTTTAACTAACAAAAAACATTTTGCACAATGGTATTGGTTAGTGACAAGGATAGCAAGTAAGATACTTCAGTATGAAGGAAGCTTCACACTTCATCACAAATTTAAGTTGCTTTGAGGTTTTAAACAACTTTGTGAATAACTACCCTTAAAAATCATTACCTTTTATAAAAAGGAAGCATACCCTGTTAAATAGGATTTTACATTGTGGCCAAATCTGTCTCATGGCAACATGTTCAAAAATCAAATCAGATGGCAGTAAAGCAGAGAAAAAGCCAGTAAAAATTGTGATTTCTAACAAAAATCAGAGAGGGAGAGCAAATTTTAAAAGGTCTAAGAAAATCTCAAGCTAAAGGACATATTTGTGATAATTGAAAGAAAAAGTTAACAGAAAGTAACAGATTCAGCACATTGAGTTTGTTCATTTAGAGAGGTTAAAAAAAAGCATTCAAAACAGGCCGACTTATAAAGTGTAGCACTTAAAATCTTCTTGCATATATCATGCTACTATTTAGAGGAAAAGTATTTATACACTGCTGAGACCCCTGCCCAAACTCGCTGTTATTAATGACTCGAGTAAAACGTGGTAACAATAACTCAAAGCAATGTTTTGGATATTGGGGTGATACAAATAGCAGCATGATATAAAAAGCAGTAAATACCCTCAGCTGGCCTTAGTCCTATGACTGCTGCATTAAAAACATTCCTTCTCCCATTTATATTTCCTGTCCCATAAGAAAACCATTGCTTGGTGTGAGAGACTGAAATATTGTAGTTTATGATTTAAACATTTTCATGAAAGACTTTTTTACAAAAGCTGCACCACCCTGAATGGGGCTCTGAGAGGCCCTGGACCTGCTCGCTGATGAAGATAAGATAAAGGGCTGGGGACATTCACAAAGCATAAGCTTAACATCTCCAGGGTGGAGACCACAGCCCCAGGGCTATCAGCTGCCAGGCTTGCACAGACCCTCGCAGCAAAGGGTGGAGGGAGAGAGGCTTTGGGTGTGTGCTGGAAAAGCCTCTGGTGAGAGGCGCAGTGACCGCTCATCCTCCGCTGTGCAGAGGAGCCCAGCTGAGGGCCCCTTCACCCGGGGAGGGGAAGCTTATCTGCAGCAGAGGGGGTGACACGGCCTATCAAAGGCCCCCCAAAGGGGTCCCCAGACCCTGCACCGGAGCACCAGAGATGATGCAGCAGACCCTCAGTGTTGCAAGGGACAGCATGTCAAGCTGGCCCCTGCAAGGGAGGCACGTGGGCGTTCCCACCTGCCCAAAGCGTGTATTAATCCACGGGATTCTGTACTCTTCAGTGTGTGGCCACGTGTGGCGGTGTGGCCGCGGCAGCGGGGGACCCTCACCACCAGAAGATCAGATGGAGGGGAGCAACGAGACATTGCTGGGACCCCTGGAAGGGTGATATGCTTCCCTGTCACCTCTCCCTGTCCCCCCACCCCCCACGCAGACTTCTTTCTCTATTTCCTTCTTTCTTTCTTTTCTCTTTCCTTCTCTTTGCCTCTTTTACTATTAAACAAAGTACATCAATTTTTTGGCACCAACATCTAACCTCGTTTGGTTTTAATCTCGTTTTTGGGAATATTTTGAACCTTCTAAGGTCTTCCCAGTTTATGCACAGAGACTCAGTTTTCTTTGCTCTTCTGGGTTTAAAACCGGATCGCAACACTTGGCTCACAAAGACAATACAAGATTAGGTCATATATCTCACATAACATAAAGGAAAAAGTATATTCATTATACAGAATTGTCTAGTGTTAATAATATGATCAAAGATGGATACCTGATCTCATTAACATTGAAACTCTGCTTTCGTAACTGATGATTTTTGAAGAAAGTACAAATAAAGTATTTCGCATCACCCATCTTATGTATGATAGCACATCTTAGTATGATACCACAATATGTTACCATGCCTACCAATGCTCTCTGAAACATTTCTGAAGAAGCTGACAAGAGATTCTAGATTTCCTGGAGTTATATATTCTGTAATTTTTAGGTATGCGTCACACTAGTGAGGATCTGACTTAAGTTTGTATGACATAATGTGATGAATTGCATCATAATTCTAATGAATAAATCTGTTAATGGAACACAGAAAGATTTACCACCTCATTAAAAATGTATTTTTAAAATATTCTTGTACAGATGCTTTTTTTTATATATGAAATACCAGTTGTGCCTGACCTAGAGTTTCTTCCTTTTGGGAACTACAACATTACAAAGGTATCGGAGAGTGTCAGGAAATAAACAATGTAATTTTTAAATGAGATAAAAACGTAAGAAGATAAGAATGGATAACAGCCTAAAAATTCTAATAACGTCAAGAAAAATTTGACATGCATTGATAAAATGGTTTTATAAAATGCAAAAACTTTATCTTTCAAGGTAAGAAATATTTCTATTAACAGTTGTGGTATTTTTAATATTTTGCTAAATAAAGCATACAAAATGATCAATGTACCTGTGAACCATTTTGTTTAATGAACATGCATGAGGTTGATAGAGGTACTGAATACAGTGTTTTAGACGCTATTGTACATTTCGATGGCTCAAAGAATGAAGTTTTTTGTGCTTTTGATACGTGCCAGAGCACATACCTTCCAAAACAGTACTTACCACAACAAAAATCTTTTCCACCCCTTTTTGCACTTCTCAGGTCTAATTTTCTCCCTTGAATTCCCACTTTGAAGTCAATGTTCATTAGCTGGAGCTTCTACCATTCATACTGCTCCAGAGAGACCACCGCCAGATAAGAACTACACAATCGCATCTATCCCATGTTCCAAATCAGAAAATAATTGACAAATAAGACAGGACTTTCCAAATAATAACCCCAAATATCATCTCTAGATTTTTGGTTCAGCCCCAAAATGCACTTCATAGCAAAAAGAATGTACAATATCATGAACCGTTAGTACTCGAGCGTTCATGGACGCCTCCCGCTACGCACCTCAGGGAGCAAACCTCCTAAAGCGGGAAGCGTCTGTTGGAAAAAGAGAATGTTAGGCTGCAACACCAAACAGCTGGGATGGCAAAGGGCATGGACACAGGGTTCACAAGGAATGTTACCTTTCAGCAGTCCTACTTAACAAAAACGCACATGGTACTTTGTTACACTTTAGCACTAAGTGTGCTTGCCCAACATTTTGGATCAAGGAATCTTGTTTAAAAAGCCTTCTTCTGCTACAATTAACAAGCTATACATCATTAATTCTCAAAAACTGCTTATATTCTTTCTTTATACAGAGGTAGAATCTTTTGCTTTACACAAAACACATTTTAAAAGATCATACTCTATCATAGCTGTTAGGATAAAAACAGAAGAATAGTTACTAAAGGCTTACTAAAGAGTACCTCTTTATATTTTAACTGCTGACATGGAATCCAGGGAAAATACAGCAACAATTGCTTTTTCTCACTTTGCCTTTTAACCAATAACTGCAAATATATTTTTGTGGATTATTTCCTACACAAGATTATTTAAATCAATGTATTTCATAACATAAAACAACAATTTACTTATACATTGTATAAGATTGCAAAGTCATTAGTAAATGCTTAATACCATTACACAGCTTGCCAGGTGACAACTTAAAACTTGAGATTACTTCTGTATTGTAATTGCTTCTTTTATAACATATATTTTTGGATTAAGCATATACCCTATTTGGGCATGGGGTTGAACAACAAGAGAAGTATATTTTTATGTTAATATGCATAAACTAAAATTGTTATCTAAAAAATTTTATTCTGGAACTCCAAAACTTTAACTTACGCAATACTGATCAAAGGAATTTGGTCACAGAAGATCAGATGGAATGCATGGAAGACCACGTAAAGATATCCACAAATGTTTGCAAGATGAAGGCCACGGAAATTTAAATTTAAATAATTTTAATACTTGAATACCAAACTGATGCTTTGGGAGTTTTCTTAAGGCTTGAAGGAAGGTTGCTCCATGATTCCTTAGAGCTATTTGTTTAATGTCATGGGAATCTTTAAGGCAATAATAATAATAGTAATAATAATAATAGATTATTAATAATATTAGGTACTTCTAGACTGTAATTTTGTAAACTTATATGGCATTCAAGACTCTACTTAGAAAATTTCTATTCCATGAAATTTCTGTCCATAATTATACAATAACCAAAGAGAATTAAAGATTCAAAAATCCTGAAAACTAAAAAAAAAAAACACATCACCACTATGCCAAAAACATGGGGGGCAATTTATCTGTAGTATCTATGATATATCACATCCAAGTAACTGTGACTCAGATGACCTAAACTATTTCGAAAATTTATTTTATAAATTCTCCACATTTCCAGCTCTAACTCTGTGTACATGCTAATCAAAAAAGCCAATATTAGAACACCACATCACATTGTCTTGAAAGCTCATAGAGCTGTAGAACAATACCCAGCTCTACATCCCTAGGCAGAAGCTAAAAGTCATCCTGTGGACAGGATTATTAACCAATTCTCAGCAAAAATACTGTCCAGTGAGCTGCACGTGCCCACACTATAAAGGGAAGGTTAAGGCTTCTAATTAATTTGAGAGCTGTCTTGAGAAAAGCATTTGCAGCTAAGGAACAAAAAAAAAAAAAAGGAAAAATCACTTTATATTTTGTCATCTAAAACACTGGTAGCCAAAACACATGCAACAAGACAAGGCTGGAAGGGAGAATATGACATTTAAGAATAACTTCTAAAACTGCTGACTGTTATGAATATACTTCGTGCTGCGTTTTTAGTCTGTCTAAATAAAAAGGTAAAGAATTACACACCAAATCACAATTGTCTTCTTCATTTAGCATGTTGGCCTTAGTTCATTCAGTTTTCTGAAGACAACATGCCTTACATCTTGCACCCATTCAATATATGCATCAATATATGGTACAAGGCTTTCAACTGTATTTGCAACTCAAAATGAACTTGAGCTATAGCAGCTGATTATATACACTGTCGAAGAAGGACAAAAGTGTTGGAAAAGAATTTGGAAAATAAAATCATATTAAACTCCAATGGGAGAGGATGTAAAGAATAAACTTGGACAGTAGTGAGGAGCTGTGGGCAGACTACTGGATATAACTTAAAATGATTGAATGGCTGCCATTTCAGTTTATCAGCATCTTATTATTTTAACATTGAACTGTGTTTGTCGAACAGCTAATTAGTTAGGAAGATACATTTTCCTCCTGGGCAATTATTAATTTCCTTCTGACTTCAAAGAAATGAAAAAGCTCTTAGTGTAGATAAGCACACCATTATACTTCAAGTCTGATTTAGATTCTCAGAGAACCAAAGCTGCAATATGATACACAATTGAAAAGGAAAAAAGTGGTTTGTTTTGTTTTTTAAATCTCTTTCAATTGCTATGTCATTACTTAATATTCAACAACCAGATTTAAATTTAATGACCCCCCCCCAAGCATATATATTCAAATAACTTTTTTTTACAGTATCTTTGTTCAGAAACTCAGGATAAGGCTAGTACTCAACTTCAAAGGATTGAGTTGCTCATAAAATGCTTACACACTGCACTGACTTTCTGTGCTCCATGTCGAGCTTGGATTCAACTGAGCTAAAACTGATCTCTACTATTATAAAAACAGAAGAATCATTTTAGGATTAATAACTGGAAAGGGGATTAAGAAAGCTCATTCTTCAACTAGGCACTGCTAATTCCCTTTTTCTCTCTCTACAACTCTGCTTTCCTATGTGAATAACGTCTACATACCTCACAGGAAAATAGTATTAGTAAAACATATTACCAGACATGGAAAAAATATCTATCGAACTATGTTGCAATTATAACATAGCCAATAGCTATTCTATCTAGTCTAAATACTGCTAGTGAAAGAAAACTCTTAAACAGTATTTTCAACTTTAATTCTGTATTACTTCTTGCCAGAATGTCAACACACTCGTTATATTTACACAAAAGTTCGAAGCTATAGATCATAATGTATATTGCTTAGTTAAAAAAGGCATATTTCCTATCTGAAACACTTGTGATCTTCTGTGTATATTGTTCTACATGCCTAAATAGAACTAGTCATAAACAAAAGATTTTTGAACATTTATGGTTTTGTGCAGTAAGATGCCAAATCAAAGAGGAATCAGATATATATTTCCTCCTTCAAAATATGTAGCCATTTCTATTTTAAAATAAGAGGCCAAATGAATTCAACTTACGATGGTATTTTATATTAGTGTATATAAACAGATCTACACTACAATGTATAAAAATACTATATATTTTATATATATCAATTTATCTCTCTATATATATTCCATATTTACATAAATTGTATTTATGCTTAAATGACTTTGCCCTAAAACGTTATAACATCTTCACTACACAAAACAAAAGTCAAATACATTCACAAGAGAAAAGACACAAAATGAAAATTGCTTCAAAACTTTATCATGATGACCCATTTTTTCCAGAATGCAAAACAGTGAAGTTGGTTATCAAAACACAAAGAAATGTACCCAGTTGTTTGTTTTTTGTTTTCCTTTCTTACCTTCAGTATTATACCAGAGTCTCCACCTTTGAAATAAACTGGTTACAGAGGGGACAGCGATAATTGCAGTATAGTAATGCTCACATTGTAAGCAGGGTATCTTACATTTTACAATTTATTCCTTAATTTTATTTTTATTCCACAATTAACAGTTTTAATTATAATTTTAAAAACAATGTTAAAAATTAAATGAAAAAATTCATTGTAAAAGTCACATATACAATAGGAGAATCAAAACCATCATGCATTATAAAATAAGTACACATTATTATTTATTAAATAGTAAGCTTTTATTGGTTGCTCACTATCCAGGGCTGTATCTATTTTGGAGGGAAACTGAAAATCTAATTACTTTTCCACAGACATAAATAAAAATTAGAACATCCTATATGTTCATCAGTAAATGAGGCAAAGTAAAGGAAGGCATGAAATGAAGACCAAACACATGCTAGCATTTTTCCCTTTCTGCCTTATAAAGGGACGGGGTGAGGGAAACTGTCTCATAAGCAGAGACCAATCTTGTTTTCTTCACTACTCACTCATCTCATTCCAATACCCAGTTTTAAACCTGGTTATGATCTAATTCTGTACTCCTGGTAGGCTAGGATTCAATTGAGTTAAAGATTTTTAAACTCACTGCCAGTCAACCTTATCATGAACTTTCATTATGTGCATGTAATTAATTGGGTCCAATGAACAATATCAGTACTGAGTTATAGACTTTCCCCCCCCACCATATAATTAGAATATAATTACCCACAGGATATCAGAATGATGCAAAACCTTTCCTCTAAATGTGCCCTCATTAGGAAACAAGTCTCAATGTACATTTATTCAATCAGTATGAATTAATTAAAATGTTACTGAAATAAAAGAAAGTAACATTAAAGTGTATCTGACATCTATTAAAAGACTATCACTTGAGATCAGCACACAGTTTATAACAAAACTCATTTAACTTGAACAAAAAACTTCATACAACAAGCCTTATATATGGTAAAGAGAAAAGTAAAAAGGACTAAAGTTGACAGACTACATTTTACTAAGACATTTAAAATTACTGCAGTGAGATATGAAAAATATTTATAAGACATTGAATCTAGAGAGATATGTGATGTTTTCATGATGTACACAGTATCAACTACACGAGTTTTTCCCATTGTTTCTTTTTCAGTTGACAATGTAGCTTATCGTATTTAAGAATAACAATTGACAAGCTCTATTTTGTGCAGTTTTGAAGATAGGAGGGCCCTTATTTAACTTAGATCAGCCATCCAACTTTCACGTGATGAGGCATTTTGGTTCTCTCTCCAGCCACTAAGAGTCACTCAGCTGAGAGATCATTTTGGTAGCACTGGTATAATACATGGTGCTGTGAAATGCAACATATGAAAAAGTCCTTTAACTGTGTAGAAATTGTTGAGGCTGGACTTTACAAGAACTGAAGAAATGAGACATGAGAAATGCTGGATGAAAAAGGCAAAAATATGAATGTCCCTAGTTCTGCAAAAGAGAAAAGATGAGAAGGGATCTAGCCTGTACTCTTGAAGGAGAACTTAGGAGAAGGCATCTTGTTCTGAGATGAACTCTGCAGTTTCCTGGAAGAAATCCAGACTTTCAAAGTTACAGGTGGAAGGGAGAGCCAACATTTTTAGGAGATCAAAGACACAAGATTTTTCATCTTGTTATCTTCTCTATATTCTATGGGAGAAGAAAATACATTCTTCTCTGACACCTCAAAATACTCAAAGGATAAGCCTGGTAGAGCAAGCATTATGCTTATCAGCTTTTATTTACCTTCCACGTATACACAGCATTGCAACAATATTAATGCTCAGCTGATCACTGAAGCTAAATGTGTGACCTGGGCAAAGGACCCTTCCACTGTCAGATTTGTATGTCTGAACACATAATATTTATTAACAGACACACTTCCTATTGCATGGTTAGACAGTTTTGACAGGGATACATTCACTGGTTTTGCTGTCATTATTGACAATGCTGGTCTCACATACACTGAAGTATTATGTTTCTCAAAAGGAATCCCCATAACAGGAAATGGGAGACACTAATTAAAAAAATTACTAATACAAATTATAGGTACACTATAACCAATCACTTTTAAAAGAAATTACTATTAGCTAGGTCAGTAGGTAGTATTAGTAACATAATTAAAATCAATTAAAATTTTTGCAAGAATCTACTAGATGAACAAATGTACTACAAAATTATAAAGTTCCCATTAAATCACAGTAAAATATATTTTCCATCCCTAACAATATAAATTGCGCTGAAATACACGTCTTGTGCTGCATTGTTAGTAATATGATTCCAATACAGGAAAACATATTTACTTCTGCTTATGTCTTGAAAATTTGGAGATAAAATAAACCTATTCAAGGGTGATTTGACTCTAGAGTGGTTTTACATATCCTCTAAACAACTTAACTAAACTCCAGTTGTGGAATAAAAATCTTAATTCCTCTATTCCTCTTCCTCTTCTGAAAAGAAAATGTAGTTACGCCAATATAATTGAAGATAAAATTTCATGCTGAGGTTTCATTCTGTTTATACCAATAGCAAACGATAAATAACATTAAAATGAAAACAATAGCCCAATAACAGAATCATAGTTTCCAGATGCAAACTTTTAAAGTATGACCTCAAATCCTGAAAATTAAATAAGGTAATACAGAATATAATCATCCAACAAACTTAAAATAATATTTTATAACTATTAATCAGAACTTGTCCAGATAATACCAAAATACCATAGAGACAAATTACAAAGCCACTCTTGTGACTTAAAAAATATTTAAAATATTTCATAAAGATTTAAGGCAGGTTTCCATTGGATTATTTCATTGAGAGCCATCCCAATTTACACAAGTAGAGGGCCAAAATCTAGCATCTGTTCCTTAGCAGATTTATAAACAAACAGACAAAAGGATTCATTAGAACACAAGTAATTTACAATAGACATGAATATTATTCCAAATGATCAGCAACTGGTTTAAGATTAGGATGTATATTCTTTTTTTACCTCCCCTCAGTAAATTAGACTTTCTTAAGTTCAAGCATTTCTTACAATTATTATGAAATATATTTAAAGAGGACCACTCATCTGTTCTCTTATGAATATGATGATGCTATGACTTTCATCAGCATAAAATATCCAATTTAATATGTGAAAACATAAGTTAATTCTCAAGCTCTTTTTTAATGACAAAATGGTCAGCTCTTCTCTATACAACCTACACATAGCATGCATTTTTATTTTCATTGAATTGAGTTATTGTTTTTGTGGACAGAGAAATTTACTGTCCATGACTGCAGAATGAAATATACCATAATGTTGATGCATAGCTTACTGCAAGACCAGTGTCATCATTCTAGGTAACCTCCGGCTTAGATCAGAGACCTCAGCATTGCAGATATACAATATGCATCCCAAGCAAAAACTGCCCATAAGAATAACTTCATTATTCTGGGAAGTTGGATCTATAAAAGATGTAAAATGTAAAAGTGTTCTGCCTATACGGTTTCTGGTAAGTACAGTCTGAATAAGTGATAAAACCTGAGTCAGCTTCAGTTATAATATGCCCTACGGAAAGTTCATTCTCACATGAAGGAAAATGCAATGTGCAGAGGGTAAAACACACTTATGCCTATAAACTCATCATCCAGGATTATACATTGTGTTTAAGGTTCACACAGTCCTGTGAATTTAACAAATACCTGGCAGTCACTCCCAGCAGTGTTTAATGCTGCATATGATAGACGATTACATCTGAAATTAACATACAGACAACTCACCAATACTACTGGGCAGATTGATGTGGGTGGTAAAATATGGTCCTTCAAAGGTCCACAGTCACATTCTGGTTTCAGGTGTGAAGCACACTTGTTATGCAACTACATGAAGACAGAAAATTAAGATTCAACTTAGACATTTTACTGTTACAACATAAGGAAATGGGCATCCTAGAAAGGGGTGAGTTTCATGAACTTAATGATTACTAAAGCACTGGAAGGAAAACTAAACACGTTGCAGTGGAAAGCCCCCTAGGATGGGCAAAACTAACAGATTTATATCGAAGTGAAGAATGATGGATTAAAGTATTTTCCAGTTTGGAAATTGTATGTGTGGATCAGCACACAAAATAAGAACATTGCACAGCAGGATAGTAACATCAGCATCCTGTTAGCAGTGACCAAAAGCTTCATTTCAGAAGAGAGCTTCTTGCACTGAGCCAGGAACTTCTGTTCTACTACTAGTGAGTAATTCAAGGCAGCTTTTGGCACTACTGGTGTGACTCTGTTTCCTTCCTAAAACTGATAGCCACTACAGATTCTTATAAAAGAGAAGAATATAGGAATATCCTACATTAAGCTTCATTGGGTAAATTTTGGTCTTGATTGAATCAGTGTTCAGGCTTCCATTGACTGCTGAGGAACTGGAATTACTCTCCTTTTTCTAATTTATACTTAGAATTCATCCAGTTTTCTTGAAAGCAATGACTAGTCCTACTCTGAAAACATGAAAAGAATATCTTCAGGTCTGCTGACTGGAAGAGCAGTGGCTGACTTCCATTTTTTTACAGAGGTTGAATGGACAAATGCGTATATAACAGAAACACAAAATGGTAACGACTAATGATAAATGATGAAATATTTTGCATTAGCAATCAAGAGTTCTTGTTCATAATTTAGAATTTAATTCAAATGTCTCTAAATATTCAGTCATGCCGTACAAAGGCACAGTTGTGTGTTTGGATCAGGCGAAGCATTCACATTTAATTGGTATACTTCACAGTATCATTAGTGATAGTCAGAATAAAATAAACTTAATATTGTGAAATGTTGAGAAGTTTATTTATCTGGACTAAATGATCTTAAAGGTCTTTTCCAACCTAAATTATTCTGCATTTTCATCTCTGCATTGATTCAATAAAATGCATTAAGGTGTTCAGATAGTATCCATTTCCCATAGAGATGGACATTTTTGAAAAAAATATTTATATTTACAGTAAAGAAAAATAATCAGGCTAATAAATATCAGGAGTTGTGAGGTAAAAATCTTACAAACATGTGATTTAACTAGTATAACAGGTAGCTACAGCATTAGTTCAACAGGTTCAAAAGCTGTTACCTGTAGTTCAATGTCTGCATCTGTAAATCACATTTTTTCAATGACTGACTCACTTTCCCTTAAATGGTTTAACTCATATGAACTCTATGAAAATTACAATAAATTGTACCAATTGCTGAAGTATATAAACTTTACTGGTAATACGGTCTTCATAAAATTATCTGGTACAGTTAATTTTGACATGATATTTCTGAATTTTGAACTGGATGGCACCTAATGTTAGCCTTGTCCATATTCAGTTATACTGCTAAGTTACCTTTTTAGGCAGTTACTTAGCAACAGAAAATAAAAGTCTAATGAGTTTCAATTTACTCTGAGTATTAAAGCCTTATTGTGAGGGTATTTTGGTAGCCCTGTAATCTAAATCATTTGTCATGCTAATTCTTTGCCGCAGTGGTAAGGCTACTTGTACCATAATTAATGCACACCAGGCCATGTTACATCAAATAAAAGTATCTTCACACATTCAGTGGTAATTAGCAGCTTTGCTACTCAGTGGCATGCAAACTTATCTATGAAA
Organism: Eulacestoma nigropectus; assembly: GCA_013397775.1. Taxonomy (NCBI): domain Eukaryota; kingdom Metazoa; phylum Chordata; class Aves; order Passeriformes; genus Eulacestoma; species Eulacestoma nigropectus. Next base: position 2,018,418 of record VZTE01001604.1, on the reverse strand, counting down.
AAATAGCTTAATCTTCTTATTAGTCTCTGCTTATCTCTGACCACAGAATTGGCACATAGCAAATAACAGAAAAGGTAGAAGAAATGTAGCTTTAATGAAAATATCATTTTGACACAAAGAAATAAAATATGCATCCCTCTCAAAAAACCCCTATATTTTAGCAGGTTTATAATTATATTCCCCCAAAACTCCCTTATCTTAAATCTATGTCTTCCAGAATATTACCTCCCTCACAATCCTGCAAAACGGAGAAAGTGTATTTGCTGGAGAGAAAATGAGGGGAAAAAAATTTACATGACCACGGTAGAGAACTACCAAATTTACATGGAAGAGGGATCATGGATTTGGCTGAGAAGTCAGTATAACAAGCCTCCTTAGTGAAAAACACCTCTAAATTTTGTGACTTGAGTCAGTTATTTGACATCAAAAGTGACCCTATTAAGTTGTAAGGACAGATATTTAAAATGCATGAAAGAGGCTCAAAATCAGTGCTGTAATAGTGAGCATCCCCTTCGATTATAAGCTGTAAATTTGAGGTACAAGGAGTTGAAAAACGCCTGAAGGATGTGATCATAATTATATAACTTCAGAATATCCATTCAAAAAGCATGCATCTGTCAGAAATTTAAAACACTTTTTTTCTTTAATAAAGGTATTACTATTAGAAAATGAAGTTATTGCAATAGAATATATTGAATACAGAGAACTGCAAGTGAATAGGTGTTTGAAAAATAATTTGCAGTATTAAAAAATACTCATTCTTCACGTGTGTCTAATTTACATCTGAAGCTATAAAAAGAAATAAAAATATTATTAAATTTATTTGAACATATAAAATTACTTAAAAAAAAATCTTTTAATTACTGATGGAAATAAATTGAAAAATTGTAAACCTTAGTGCCAACATTTTCAATTTCAGCTGTCAAAAAACACACACCCATTTTTAATTGGAGTCTTGACAGCTATTTAGGCATTTAAATAAGCACACAAGCACCCAAGATATTTTCAAAAGAATTTAGCTTTTTTCTTTAGAGCAATTTCAATTATAAATAATTTCTCAGTACTTCTTCAGCGAATAACAATTCTTAAGAAAATCCTCTGAATCTTGATGTACAACTTCAAGGAGTAAAAGACCTTTACAAATCTGGTTCAGATTCATATGAAATAACGGGAAAATAATTTCTACTGAAGAAAGATAGAATTTGCAACTTCCTTTGACTTTAAAAGTCAATATATATTACACAATATATATTTCTTGAATGATATGCACATATTATACAGGTGTAAACACTTCTATACCTACAGCAGAACACCCTTATTTATCTTGCTAAATACATATAGCCATTGCCTAAGTTTAATTATCTGCATGCAAAACATTTTGGATTGGGTGTTTTACTCTTTACATAAATTAACCAAATTTTGACAGCAATCTGGACTACATATTTGCTTTCTTCTAAAATATTGTTTTTTAAGTAATCATAACAGCTTATCACTGAAAGTATCCTGGATCTATTTTCTTTGGTGATGTTTCATATTTTGCATTCTTGTGTTAAGAAAATATGTCATAAAACATCCAAACCTGTATGTTTAAAACAAACATGCACTAATGCCTCAGTCTCATGTTTTTATTTAAAGCACTGAACAAACAACTGCTGTTCCGTAACAATAGCAATAATGATATCAGCAAAACCTGCGAATACAGGCAAAGAAGGCTGAAATCTCTCCCCATTTAGATTTAAATCCTGCCCTGGCTAGAAACAGAAATACTGGCATTGCTCCTTCTAGCATGAAGATCTCACTTATAAGCGCAGTGTTCCCTGAATGTCATTAGTTCCAGTTGCTGGTTCCTGCTGAATAAGGAGCGCACAAAAGTTGTATATATTTGACTTGGTGCACAGATTAGTACATTATCAACTTGTCTCTGCTATTATTCCCAGACATTGGAATCACTGTATCCTACCAGATGTCCTCAATTTCATTTGCCTGTCAGTACATCACCAATTAGACCTAGTGTCACAGTGACCTTGATTTTTCCTGGTACTGAAAACTCTTCCGTAATTTTTCTGTAGCGTAGATTGGGAACTCTGCTCTTTAGCGGCATACATTATTTTCATATGGATATTGTCGTGAAGCAAAGTTTACCTTTAAGCATATCTGCCTGCCACAATTAAGAAGTCCTAAGAACATTCTGCATATACCATTCCTTAAACACACACTAGTCATTGCTGATAACTAAATTGAATTAGACATTCCAGATTATGAGGCTATAGAATGACATTCAATGATTTTTATCTCTCTAACCTGTGTGAAAGGTTTTACTGTAGTATACTCACTGTAATCTGACACCAAACACAGTGAAGTCCAGTCAAGCCTTGGTAACACTTTATAGTTTTGTGACACTTATCACATTTTGTTGGACAGTTTCCTTCTACCCAGAAATGGTGCATTACCTGCAAAAGAAAAATGTGGATATACATAGAGTTACTAAATTAACAGGTACATGGCAAAGTTAATGTTATCCCAAACTTACATCAGTATTCTTTTTAGATTTCACATATGTTTTGATGCAAGATGCAGGAGCTCTTGAGACACAGCGTTCATGGACTGTATACTTGCAAACTGAAAAAAAGACACACGTTATTAGATATCGAGGCAATGGTGTTTCTGACTACATTTCTATGAAACAAATAACATTACCAGCATGTCATCTCTAAATAATCAATCCAATCAGTCAATGAAAACTCAAACTAGACTGCTTTTTCCATGGAATACAAAAGGCCAATTAGAACAGGAAATATTATGCAAGTGAGAAATCTAAGAATGCACTATCACTGCATAACAGGAAATGCTTAATTAAATTAGACCTCACTAAATTTTTTTCACAATAACTCCTAAATGACAAAAATATTAAAGACAAATTGGTGACTGCCAAATGGTTTGGTGTCATTTGCTAGTAGGAAGAAATATTTATTTTACAAACTATAGGCATGAGAGCAGCTGGCAAGCACAAAAATAAAAGCCAATGAATTTACATTGTTCTTCCCACTGATTTATAAATCTGAAATGACTGATTACTCCATTTTTTTAATAGGAATTATTTTCATGCATTCCACGTAACCACCATAACTTTAACTTTTGTTTTACAAAATACCAACTCCCGAGAATCCTTTTTTTTTCCCCTAAGCTCTCCAACACCAGTTTTAGGTAACTACTACTGCTGACCAGGTCTGTAAGGATCACGCTAGCTGCAGTTGGAAAACACACAAAACGTCAGGGTACAATGCAAAGCTGCCCTGACTTCAATGATACAACTGTACAAGATGAGGAAATAATGCTACAGCTTATGCCTGCATTCAATAGAGTCAACTATTAAAAACTGAGAATGAATTTCTCCCTGCATGGTATATGTCTCAGGCTTTTGACCTCGAGAGCAATTAAGCACAAAGTACTTCTAAACACCTTGCTTGCACCTATTACACAAACCCAGTGGGAGGCGCAGCCATTAATCAGACAAACTGCAGGGAGTAACATTGTTGATTGGACCATGGAGGGATGGTGAGGACCCCTGTGGTTCTCCCTTTTTTTTTTTTTCCTCCCACACAATCTAAAATGCAAATAATGAAATCTATAGCAATGCTTTGAAAATATACTTGAGAAAAAGCTTAGCTAAATAAGGAAAGAGTGAAATAGTTTTGCAAGTAGACTCAAGCCTGTTGCTGCATGAAGTAAAACTGAAAGGAACATGTTCTTCAGATACTCTGAGACCATCGTTATCACAAAATAAATGTCAAGCACAATAATAAATACATTCTCAAAAGGTACACTGCAGCAGAAAAAAATTACAGCTCTTGCAAGGCTGGTCTTTTTGGGACAGTTTACATAACTGGTCTACCCATTCCTGATAACTACGGAAGAAGGTGATCTACATTATTTGCTCAATAGAACACTCTTTCCAACATATATGGGTCTTATTTCTTCACAATAACAGTCTGAAAAAAAAAGAATATTAAAGAATGCAACATTTCAAGATCTAATAGTCAAATCAGTACTTTATATATATATTCTAGTTACTGTCATCAGCATTTATTAATCACAAGTTATGCAATTTCTATTTGTTCAAATTTTAATAAATTTATCTTTTCCATTTCATAGTATGGTGAATGAAATTATATGACGTGAAAATGCATACGAGGATTTACATCCGAATTGTATTTTAGAGGGGTCTGCAGCCCCTAGAGGAGAGAAATGGTCAATTCAAAACCCTCACTCATTCAGACTAATCTCAAATTAAGTCAATAGAACTGTACAGGCAGAAAGGTCCTCATCAGCTGTGAGGGGCTATCTTTCATACCAAAAACGGTGAAAGTCAGTTACACTAAGAAACAGATTCTTTTACCAAAAAAGAAAAATGAAAGGTGTCTTGGTACCATCATGAGGAAAAGACAGTTGTGTACTAAAGATCTCATTAATCTAATGGAGCAGGGCATAACATGAACCAATCATTGGAACCATCTACAAGACATATTCAAATCAGAAAATAGGTCTAAGAAAAAAAAAAAAAAAAAAAAAGAAGGATATGGATCATCCATTTCTGGAAACTTTCAAATGGAGAAAAGGTATCTTTCAGCAAGCCTTAGTTACTCAGGAGACATGTTATGAGGTGGTCAAACAGATTATCAGGAAATATCCAAATATAGCTCAAGGAATTGAAGGGTAATAACTGCATATAATAGCCTAATAAAGGGAAAATTAGATGCCGTAGCTTTTCTGTGTTCCTTTTCTTAAAATCTATGATCAGTTAACATGCAGATTGAGATTTGTGACTACAGACCAAGTAGTTAAAAAAAACTTTAGAATTATTACAGAAACTTGATTTCTGGGAAACTGGGATTTTGACCTTCACAATTAAGGAAACAACAATTCTGTGAAAAATTTGAATCAACAAACATGGAACTTAGATGTTTGTCAAGCTGATACCTATTGTAAAATTATTAATAAAAACAAAAGAGAAGTAACAAAAATAGAAAGTTAAAACTTAAGCTTGATACTTACTAATAGAAAATTAAAAAAAAAAAAAATAATAAAGAAAAAAAGAGCGATAGACTCCCAAGGGAATTAACAGTGATAACCCTTAGAAAGCAGAAAACTCCCTCAAACAACATATTCCAAAGCCAAATATCCTGAGAAATTAAAAGAAGAACCTTGGACACTCAAGCAGACAAGAGAAGGGGGAGCCACTACTGTGGTGGCAACGGTTTTGTAATGGGAAGCTACTAGTTCTGTGTTACGTGGCAAGAACATTTCTAGCAATGGACATGTAAGCAAATGGACACAGAAATGCTTATACTCACAAGAACAGCAGAGACCTTGCTTGCCTACTCCGATTAGCATGTTCAAACAAAGATTACAGTAGGCAGGCTTGCTGAAGTGTTTCAATCTCCATACATGCTGCCCATCATCTTTCACATTCTGCACAGGACATAAGAGAAACAGATTTCACTTAATAAAATAAACAATGAAATATATAAGTGCCAATAAAAATTGGAGATTGACTCAAGAACATAAAAGACAAGCTGTTACTTCATTTAAGACTCGGCATCAGATCACAGCATAATTATTCTAAATACACAGGCAATGATACAATAAAAAAATTCTTCAGAAGCTCATTCATGGACATCCACATGTTTCAAATACAACTCAGAAAAAGCCACCAGGCCGCTGTCACCACTGCAACACAATGATATCAATGTATCTAGGCTGATATTAAACTACAACTAGTATTAAAAATATTTTTCTTTCTAGACTAATCCTAAAAATAAAGGTGCCGCAGGTCAGAAGGTAAAACTCCCTAAAACAATGCATATAAAAGGTTTTCTAGAACCACACAGATATTCTTAATGACTGTCAGAATTATGTACATATATCAACATATGTGAAACAGGAAAACTAACCATACCACAATGACTATTTCAAAAAACTAGACGAAGCTAATGCAATATCACTTGATTTAAAAAACAAAAAAATAATTTATCTTTTACCCAATATAACACCCAATGTAACACAGGCAGTTAATGTCCATCACCTGGAAATGGGCTGCTTCCTTGTGTATCGCTGAAACTCTGTAGTCTTCTTAGTCATGTCATTGTCAAAAAGAAATTGCCACATAGCTAAAGGAAGTCACATCCATCTCTGTTTCTCAGAAAACACACCAACAGCTGGTTCTTATCCAGTTTCTGATTTCTCACGTCAAAGAAGTATTACTTGACATCATGTATACACAATATTCCTGGCTAGATTTTCAATAATATGATGATTTTCACTGATGAGAATAGTCAATGTAAGTTGGTGAGCATAAATTTTAATAAAAACTTAGTTTTGTTCTATATTAGCATGCACTGTATGAGTTATGTCCTTAAAAATCAGTATCGCTATCTTCTAGGAGTTAGAAGTTAATACAAGTCAAATATGATGAAGACTTGTGGGCAAAAAGAAAAATCCTTACGCCAAATCAGCACTCTAAGAAATTAAGAATGTTTGGCTCAAAGCTGCGTCTAAGCCAGGATACAACTTTGAGTATTTCCTACAAGTTACCTAGAAACAAAAAGAACTGAAGTCAGTTAATTTTTTTTTCTTTACTGAGATATCAGGATCAGAGTATAAGTAATAGCTCCCCCAATATTATTAGCAGGAGTTCAAATGCCATCTCTGACAGCTGGGCAATGTCAGGGTCCCCTTTCCGCAGAAAAAGCACAGCAGATGCCTAATGTGGGATTCTCACTGGCAAATAGTGTGGAAGTTTTCCAATTTCCCCTGAAGAAGCAGAAATAGATTCTGCAGCTGTGAAGCACTAGAAGCCTGTCAAGCTCCTTCATGACTGGCAGCTGAAGAGGGTGTATTTTATTAAACACAGCTCTCTAACTTCTATTTTTCTTCCCATCTTACTACCATATTCCACACATTTTTAAAGTATTGTTAAACTACAATATAGTATGTGAATTTCAAGCCCTCTGAAAGTAGGCAATTATTCACTAGACAACAAAGACCATGTAAATCCTTCTGAGAAAAAACAGCAAACAATGTACACTTCGATTTTAATATCACTCAGGTCATCAACAGATTCAGTCATAAACCACAAGCACTTAAAATGTGAGCTGACCAGCCTTCCTTAGCAAAATATTTGCTGTTTATGAAAACTAACAGAAATTCATACTTATGCATAAACTTGCCCCTCTTCCATATTAATTTTGCGTTACTTTTTCATTTAAATTTTATTTTTAAAGAATGACCATTACATGTGAATATGTCGCTTCTTATTTGAACAGAACATATGGTCTAACTTAGCTGGCATTTTCCTTATCAGAAAAACAAACAAGTCTTGATGTGGGTGTTCTGCCAATTAAAACACTTAGCTGTATTACAGACTGAACTGATGCAAATCCATTACATAAACAAAATGCACTTTTGGAAAAGAGCAAATTAAATTTTTTTGCTCTTGTGCACTGCCAAAAATAAGCAATAAAGTGCTGCATATGATTATGCATGCACATAACTTTTTAAAACACTGCCAAGAGAAAAAAAAAAGACATAATATGAAACAAAGCCACCTCAATGCAAGTCTTTAAGTATGAATAAAATCCACAATTCTGACACATCAGTGCATTTACTGACATTAACTCATTTTGTTTCCATATCCTGAGAAAGAGTTTAAAAACAAACAGACATTAAGAAGATCTCAAAGCAGGGCAGGTACAGTAAAAATCTCTTCCTCACTTCATTATACACATCACTGAAAATCAAGCCTCCATATGTCATACCCAGACTTTAAAATATAATGACAATACTAACATTTATTTTGTTAACAACGGTTCTCTTAACTCATGGTCCTGACCCTGCTACTGTGGATTTGATTGCCAAAACTACCTGACCTTAAAAAGCAAGTCAACCATAAAAGAACCAACCTTAGAATTAGTGGAAAATTTTATGCCATCACAGACTTTAGCTACACATGCCTAACCTGGTTTAATACTAACTTATGTCAGCTTTTTAGATATTTGTGGATAAAGGCAGACAAAGAGATCTTCAAGATTTTGAGGCTTAAAAAAGGTAATGAAATCACTGATAAATTTTGATCCCAGGAAACATGCCCTCTTACAATAGCTACAGAGCGTCTAAAATACCAGAATGTTCAGTTTTTTCTATGAGAAGAGTCAATAAGAAGCATCCAAGTGAGAAGGATCTTATGGAGCAACTGTTATTCTTTTAGTGATTATTTTGTTTCCATTTATTTAAAAAAAATTTATTTGACTTGTATAAGACAATTTTATTACTGATTTTTAGGTATTGTTCGGTCAGTGGGAAGGTGAAAAGAGTTTCCATTAAACTGTGCAGCATCTCCTTTTAAAACAAAAACAGTTACACTGTATACTCCTTTGGTTGGCTTGCAACAAAGAATTTATATCATGTTTTGTTTTGTTCAATTTCCTTTGGGAAGAAAGGGTTTTAAGTCTGTTCTTGGTCAAGTAGAGAGGGAGTAATCTGACTCAAGGGAGATACTATTTGGGAGGGCTCCTCACTTCTAATTTTGGAGAGATTTTGTGTGTTTGTGTGTGTGTGTGTGTGTGTGTTTGAGAAAGCAAATCAAAACAAAAATCTTCCACAGCCTTCACCCATGCAGTCATCCAGAAACAGAAAAGGGAGCACAAGAAGGGAAATTAAACTGTTTTTTAAAGCTTCATAAATAGCCACAGTATGAAGTTTCCCTGTCCAAAATCTGTAACCATCTGCCATCTGCAGAGACTTCGATGATGCAGAAATTAAATTGTAAATAATGGTAAATCTGTATACCTGCATGAAATACCATTTATTTAACACCTTATACACAGAAGAGGTTAGTTACTCCTGACTTTTCCTGGGCTTTTTTAAACCTAGAAACAAAAGGAAAAGCGGGACTGCAGTAAGGAAAGGCATTTGCGAACTTCCCGCAAGGAAGCGGGAGCCAGCCCAGCACAGGAGCCGGCAGCGCGGGCAGGGGAGGGACGAGCAGCGCTCTGGTCGCGGCTCCTGCCACCGCAGCCTCCCACAGCGGGGACACCGCGCCCTCTGCGGGCCGTGCCGACAAATCAGACCGGCAAAACAGCTCCTCTTACCCTTACGGGGAATCTGCTTCCAGCCGAGAACGAGCTAGCTACAAAGGGAGTGAGCTACACCTCAGAGGGCTCGAGTTTGCCCTCTGAATGGACGGAAATAGCATACGGTGCATCGAAACTTCGGCCCTCTAGAAAACTCACCTGCCACGCTTCAGAAGGGACTTACAGAAATGTCACTCAGGGCAACAAGAGGCCTGATTGCCCTTCTTCCTCGCTGAACAAAAGAAATACAAGTCTGTGCAAGTGCCCAGGAATTAAGCAGTCATTTCAAGCTTCAGCCTGAAGGGATCACCCATGGTATAACAGATCCCACTCCAGACTCGTAAATGTTTGCAAGTCTCTAGTTCGGTTCCATCTTAACATACTCACAGCTCAACAAGTACGGCAACAATAACGTAATCTACAACATGAGAAGCAGTATTCCCAAGTGTGGACTCCCACTGAAACACTCCATGCCACATTGAATCAAAAGAGTTTAAAACGTTGCTTTTTAAATTATTTGAGTGCACTTGCATAATATTTGCTACTTGGGGATCCAAAATAAAATTGTAAGAGTATTTCCTCACGATTTACTGAAACATAGTCACAATTCAACACAAATGTTTGTTCCATCAAAATTTAGCTTGATTTAAAAGGTGAACTAGGTTGAAAATTACAACTAGTGATTTAAAAGAAAGGCATATTGGTCTGATTTCAAATTATTGATGACTTTATGAACTCTTTACTGGTTTTCAACTTCTCTCTCACCTTAGGGCAGCTTTTTAGCAACTGTACCGTACCAGATACAGTGCAACTGTGACATCTAGTGGCCAGTAGAGAGAAATAAAATACTTCCCTAAAATACAGGATTTCTTTAAACACTAGCACTTACGAACTTGCAGTTTATACTTCCTTTTTGTGCAATCACTGACAGAGGTGATGCTAATCATTTGTGATAGGAAAAGTGAGACCAAATATCTGGCATGCAATTATTTTAAAAGAGAAATCTAGTGCTTCTATTAAATCATGGTGGAATAATATTGTACAGCACCTACCAAAGAGCAGAGTACAATGCTTATGGCTGACAAACCCCATCATTAAGAGGCTTCTTGTGCACAGATAACAAAAGAAATTTTAAGTGATGCCAGCAGAGTCAGTGAGGTAACTCTCCACCTTCTCTTACAATGTTAATCTACTTAAATTAATGCAGAAGCAAATAAAAAAGGTCAGAAACTTCAAATGTTTCTACTGTGGAGAAGTAGAATAAATAGCCTAGTGGTCACTAATGTGCAATAGACAACTTCATAAAATAATCAGGAGTTCCGCAGGGATGTGTCTGTCCAATTTGTGTTTGGGTGAGAGACTAACTATTGGCTTAAGATGCAAAAATAAATTTGGAAAGTTGATGAGCACTGTGAAAACTCCAGACTGAAGTGTGACACTCAGCAAAAAACTACCTCATACATTTATTACTAAAACTTAGACCATATAAATAACAATTTCCTCTAGAGTTAACATTTTCTTTTTCTTCATGAAAGTCTCACTTTACATAAGAGAATTTCTAGGAAAAAAAAAACTCCATGAAACTGGAACAACTAAACATCAGAGTAAGTATTACTTTGTCTTAAAAAAGTGCCATATAGGACACATTTAGACACTGCTAATTGGAAAAAGGGTAGTCATCCAATTACAAATGGATTATGCATGTATACAATTCCAAGATCTTTCTTCTAAAACAAATTGCCAAATAGTATGTGTATCTGTCTCAGAACCCCTATAGAAAAAGAACCAATTAATTCTTATTTAAATCCCTTATCTTGTACCCAAATTGTTTGTTTAGAACATCAACTGCCTTCAAAAGCACCAAAAAATCAAATACATGGTTTCTATCCTGGAACATTCTCAGAGATAGAACTCTGTATTTCTAAAGCCTACCTTCACAACAACTCCAAAATCAAATCTTAGGAGGAAGCAGAACATAAAACCCAGCAAGATAAAACAAACTGGATATTAAGGTTGATTTCCTAGGGAAATGAGACCTTTTTATGCTCTTTCTCCTATTATCTTCATGACTCCAAACTGTGCCAGCAACTTTTAAATTAGTTTAGTAATCTCAAATAAATTTGAAGGGCAGTAGAAATTTCATGGAAGTATAGGAAAAAGGTTCAGGGGAGGGAGGGGATGCAGAGAGAAACAGAGAGAAAGCAGAGGGAAATCAGGCAGATTTCCTTGTTATTTCTTTGACTTGGTAACAGGTGGCTGGTAAATACTTGCAGCAACAGCCTAACACTCTTGTCTCTTTCAGAAGGGGATTACTGATGAGGTCAGAGGGCAAAGGCCAGCAACCTGTGAGAGCTTAGGCTATCTCAATCCCATTGTTCATAAACACTGACTTGTTTATTCTTTTATTTTTAAATACTACAGTTCCATACTTCACTTAAATGCTCCTTTTTTTTCAATTATTCTGATTAAATAGTCTAATACAGTATGTAATAAAAACTGATTGAAAGGCTTTAAATGTAATATAGAATTTTTACATGATATCTGACTTTTCTGTATAGCTATTACAGGAAACTAAGGATTAAGTACAAACAGTGTAGCTGAATTCTGAAAGTACTATGACAAATCTGCAGCTGAAATAAATTATCATAGCTTCACTGATATTAGCATAACAAATTAGACTAGCTGAGAATCTTCTATCCTTCCTACAAGCTCTGTACAACAGTTAAGTATATTACAGTGTTAATGGACCCCAACCCAAAACAAATTAAACATTTCACTGGTATCATAATTTATTTAAATAACCTACAGTGACAATTCTTTGTCACCATCCTACTAGACAAGATCTGAACTTGATCTCTTAGAATTAAAATTTTGTCATTGCCTAGTTCAGCACAGAACCAACATTTACAAGAAGGTGACAGAATAGTTTGGTTGGTGGGTTCTTTGTTTGCGGGTTTTCTTTGGGGTTTTTTGTGGTTTTGCTTTGGCATTTGGAGGGGGGATGGGGAGGTGGTTTTGTTGTTGTTCTTTTTCTTCTGATTTTCAACATATGAAGATTACTTGGACATGTCTAAGCAGCATAATCCAGTAGGTTATGCTCCTTATTTTCACATACTAATCAGCTTGAGGAAAATCTTAAGATATCAGCATTTTTTATTTTATCAGTGAGTCCAAAAGATTCCTATCTTACTTTTCATTACCATAACTAAAAGTACAGAGATAGACACCCAAAAAGCAGAGTCATGGGAAGCTAGGTTTGCAAAATCTAACAATGGCATACAAAAAGATATAACAGCATCCTACTAATGGGATCGATGCACTGAAATGAAGAGCTTGGATAATACATTAGGTGCTGTAAAACCATCAAAATCATGCTATCAGTTTACACTAAATAACAGACAGGCATTAGAGTTTTATCTTTATTGATTTCACTTTTCAATGATCTTCACAGGGATGTGTCCTAAAAGACACTTTTATTCGAACTGTGAACAAATGGAAGTAGTACATTTTTGCTGGCGTAATGAAAAATACAAAAATTTTGCTTTTCTCTACATATTATGTGATGGTTTAAAAAACTAAGCCGTTTTAAACATAAAAAGAAAAATAGGAGCCCTTTTAAAGGGCAGCATCATAACCTAGTGAATCAACAGCAAATTACTAGCAAATCAGCTCATATGTAGGTAATGGTCTTCACATAAACTATGCTTACATACAATATTTTGCAAGCTACTTTAATATTCTTTCAACAACTGTGCATTTATGTCTATTAAATGCATCAAATACTAGGAATACTCTTAATGACAGAAACACTGACCCATGCTGAAAACAGGCTGTAGAATTTGATCACTATTTATGTATTTTTAGTATTTTCATAGTAAAACTAGGCATAGCAAGATAAATATCTAATAACTAGTAAAAATACTCAAAACAATTAAATGTTTGACAATGTAGCTTATTTCTAACAGCTTTTGCTTTAATATGAAAATAAACTCTACAGAATGATCTGCATTAATTTATGCCATAATTTAAGGAGTTTCAAATTTAGAAAGAATGAAATGTAGACACTGAGAAGTACTCCCAGAACACCTATGCTACCTGTCACAAAAGAAAAATCTGTGCTGAAAATCACTATCAGTTATCTGCTATACTGCTCACTTGAGAGCATTTGCTGCCCATTGTTTAGAGAATTCTGTGGAAATAATGGAATTCAGCCTGACAAAGACCTGTTGTTTGATGACAGGGAAGTAATTTGAGATTTTTCTTACTCAGTCTCACAGATAGAATTAGGGAATTAGTACTACAGTGATGCAGACACAATGAAAGTTATCTTCAATTCAGATATTTTACTTGTAATTTAATTAATAAGATTTTGCAAGACTTATAGTTCTTCTGTTCAACAAACTGGTTTGTTACATATTTCCCTGCACAAAGTATCAATCTGAGCATTCTTCGTGCAAATAAAATAGCATAGAGCAACGACAGCAGGCTCGATTTAGTTCAAGCCATAGCACTAACTGGGGAAAATGAACATTATTTATTATTTTCAATATGTGAAAATTACTTAGGAAAAGATGAGATTAAAAGGCTTTCTTTCAAACAGCAGAAAAGCATTTGAAACCTATGCTTCAATAGATGAGTTCAAAACTAGCTCAAATATAGGACAGCAGGTGGCACTGACAACATGCCAATCTTAAAACAGCTGCATTTAACTGGTACAAAGTTGATCATATTACATCTGTATTATCTTTAATGTGAAGTTTTAAATGCAGAGAGCATAAGCTCATCTTTCACAATACTCTATCCTTTGGGTGTAAGTGTTCCCTTTGATATTGCTTCTTACTATACTTCATTAACATAGTTAGAGATGGAAGATCTTCACAGGAATGTATCATGATAGGACAAGAGGCAGCAATAATTGCTGCAGAAGAAATTCCATCTGCACGTAACAGCAAAAGCTCTTTTCCTTGAAAACAACTGACACAGGGAAAGTTTGCCCACAGAACGGGTAGAATCCACCTCACTGGAATTATTCGGGCTTGACAGGGCCCTGCATAACTCAATCTGTGGTGCTGCCTTTAATTAGGGACTGGAACAGAAGATCCCCAGAAGTTCTTTCCAACCTAGATTGTTCTGTGACTCAGTAGAGTTAGGCTCCAAGCCAGCTGTAACATACACACAGGTAGTAAAACACTCTTGACAGATAATACTGCAGCTAGGAATTAACAACATGTTGTTAGCAGGGAAAATTATTCAGTTTTTTACAGCTTCCAGATCCAGAGCAAGCTTATTAGGTGGTGTTTCAAACTTGCCAATGTCTCCCTGACGTTGAAGACACTTTAGCTCTTTGCACGTCATTCAGCCATAATAAAGAGGAGTAAAGCAAAGTCATTCATTATATCAGCCACAGAGAAACTGAAGGCCACAGTCAACATGAGAGCAGGAACTTGACACTAATATTTAATACTTACATTTTCTAACCCAAGAAGGACCAAGAGTGGGATTGTTGTCATTCCTCCTTGGATCCACTCTTCTAGAGAAACAGTACCATCATGATCATAGTCAATTTCTTCCATCATTTCATGAAGAATCTACAGTTTAATGAAAAATCTCATAAGTTATAATTTATTATTATTACAGTCAAATACAGCAGCTTGTTGGGACATGTGAAGCTCTCCAACTCTCTCATACAATAAAAAAGAAAAATATTACTTGCATGGTAGCTGTAGTAAAATGAGTGTGGACAGTTCAGAAAATGAAGTGTCATATTCCTACTTACATTTTATTAACACCTAAAGGTCCCAAACCAAGTTGTGTCCTTTGTGCACTCACTCTTAAGAGATTTTCAGAGACAAATCAGTTGTGTTATCGAAGTTAATTATTACATTTATTGAACGTTTCATAGATCAGATTTAACCAGCAAAATACTGTTAAAAGTGCTAATTCACAGTGCCATAGTGGAACACAGACTATTCTTATTTCTACCTTACTCACCTATAGAATCCCACGTGGGTATGAAATACCACAAAACTATGACAGCTGTCTCTAGCTATGGAAACCGACAACTGCTCTGAAAGTTTCACAGAGCTTGACTTGGACACAATCTCTTTGTACCCCTGGGAATTCGGTTTGTACCCGTGAGAATTTTAGCATCAATAGAAGCAAGAAATCAAACCATCAGATGAAAGAATGCACAGCTGCTCGAAGGAGCTGTTCGTTGCTTTAGATTGTTTTAGATGGGTGTTAGTTTCAAGCAACCAGTGGTTTTGTGGGGTGTTAATGTAGAAGCCAATAGAGACATAGCATGGATGCCGGGACAGCGTATAAAAGGGGCTTTGTAGAAATAAAGGGAGCATTTGCATTTGCTTTGGCCTGGAGTGGTTACTTTGTTTACACTTGTGATGACCGCCTCAACAGCGATATTTAGCAACATTAAAAAGTTGTGATAAATGGATACTTACCGGACTTAATTCAGTAATATCCCATTCAAGGTATTCTGCAACATGCATCATTTGAGAAATGATATTTTCCAGCTCCTAGAGATGAATGAAAAAGTATGATATTTAATGCACAGTTATAAAGAAAAATTCTACTGAAAGTAACTAATAATTCAACCGTACTGCATTCAGTGACACTATTTCATTAACGTCTCTGATGAAATGTATTTTACACTGGAAGCTGTATTCTCAAGTGAATCTGCTTACTAGCAAAACATCCTGCATGGACTACAAAGCATTCAGGGAGGTGAAATACAGCCCCACAAAGTAATTTAAAGTAGTCATACATTCTTCCTTCCTTGTTATCTTTCAAGCACCCATGTTTTCATGATCTGACTTCCACCCTGTGATACAATCATGTAATGTCTTTAAATTCCATCACTCTAACAAATATAAATCACAACTTTCTAATAGAAATAAGGCATAAAGTGGATTCTGTAAAGTACTACAGATTTATTTTCTTACCACTACAATATTTCAATTTCCCTTGATCACGTAGCACTAGGGCTTTTCTATACTCATATATACACTTTTGCATTGTAAACATGATCAAATGCTTATCTAGAATCATTCTGAATTCTCAATTGTATCTAGTTACCTAACTCATATTTGGTATTGCCTAAAATTATGGTGCTGTATTTGCTTTATACCCATATATAATTTAGCTTCTCTAGTTCCCTGCAACTTATGGCAACCACCTTCTGTTCCTTACCAATCCACTCTATGTTGTCTTTTAGATACCAGTAGATACAAAAGAAGGTGGAAAAAAAAACCCAAAGAAAAATTAAAAAAGAACACTGCTAATAAAACACTTGTTTCTGTAAGCCATCAGAAAAAAATCGTTACAAATTTTAAAATTATTTCCATATCTCCGACTTTTCTTCAAACATTTGGTCAGGCTACTCCTCAAAACTTTGCCTTTAATACTGTTCCTCCATTCTTAATAACAACATGGAAGTTATGACATCTCTCCACATAAATCCACTGTGTGACTCTCACACTGACCCTTTTTAATGAAATCTTTACAAATGGTGCTTTCATACACATCTCTCAGCAGCATAAAAAGGGGCTTTGTAGAAAATTATTAATGTGAATCATCATATTAATGTGTCCCCTACAGTAATATGATTAAAAAGCAGAAGACTATAGAAAGGGATTCCATGACAGCAGTGTCAGCAAGTGAAAATGTATACAGTTGTAGAAGCAGCATTTCTTATTGGAAAAGAAAACTCAAGCATTACTTTTCAAATGAACGAATTTTTATTGACTATATTTTATACCAATTCTAATAATTCTGGATAAATATAAACTTGATTTGAATTAATGCAGTTTTGCATAGTTTTGCCATGTTGACATACTCTTACAATGCAATACATAAAAAACATTACCGAACTATCCAGGTATCCATTCCCATCTGTATCATACAAGCGAAACATAACTGAAAAGAAAACAAAGAGAGAAGGAAACTCAGTTAGAATACGTAACAAATACCTCTCTTTTTCAAAAATAAAACCAACTCCAAGCCAAAATACAAAACAACTAAGCCTGAGTTTCAAAGAAAGGACAAATATTAACATTTTTGTTTAATGATCAGACTGCCTGTAGAGCCACTAAATTGCATTATGTGAGAGGTTCACTCAGCAAATACACTGGCACAGTGCCTCCAACGAGACGTATTAGCCAGACAGTGCAACTGCACCTTTTCCACACCATCAGTCTAACAGCTAATTTGGTCTGTGAACTTGATTTTGCTACCCTCTAGAGATGATCTGTCTTCATGGTGAGTACGACCAAAAGGCCCTTCTCTGTGATCTCACCAAACATAGAATAACACACAATTGGTCATGAATGTTGATAAGCTTGCTTAAGTCCCAATGCTACTCCCTTGGCTGCAGCTATCACTACTCAAAAGTGACACTGTTTTAGAAAGTATTTTCTGACCAACTAAATTAAACACAGGATTACTATTTTAAATATCTAATCATCCAAATCCAACAATAAACATTCATCACAAACTGCCAACATGACTTCTTCCGGGACCGTACTTGCTTCATCAATTTCAAAATGTATTCCCAACGTTTTGGGGAACCACACAGACAAAAAGGTATATTTTGACAATATCCAGAAAAAAATATATACTTTCAAGACTGTATCATGACTGGATTCCAGCCAAAAGAAGGGGTATGTCCACCATTACCAAGATATTTAAAAGCAGCAAAGCCTGAAGCTTTCATAGGAATACTGATAGAAGACTAAAGATTGAAGAGGAAATCCAGAAGCCTACAAATACGTCAGTCTTTGTCCCTACTTTCAGGGCCAGTTTTTCAGAGCTCTGAAATCCAAATACCCACCATGCTCTTGAAAAGTGCAATTTTTTTTACCCCTACACCTATTTTTTAGGGATGAAGAAGTCAGCCCATGTAGAGGTGGTTCCAGGACACTGTACTGCCTTCACTGAGAGCACAACACAAGTAATCTGCTGTCTAATCAGATGTCTCTGGAAACATAACATATGACCTATTTAACACTGAGGAATCCCACCACATTGGATCCACAGCAGATGCTGTGACAGTCCAATAAATTCCACACGCAAAGCTTACAATAATTTCCTAGAAACAATATATTCAGAAATTAGAGGAAATTCTTAGCAATTAGAGAGTAAAGTTCAGAAAGAATTAGATAATTTTTGGACTTACAGCAAAACATATTTAACTGTCACATGTATTGCTTGCTTCGCTTATATCCTCCATTTTGGGAATAAGTTGATCACCTAACTGTGTGGAAAAAAGGTAAGCACTATAACTTTCTACCACTTCAGCAATTTTTGCCACTACATTGCACTGCTCTTAAGAGCTGTAATACGAGATTGATGATATTTACAGTAGTACACTATTTCACGCCACAAAGGCCCATTATTCATTAGTTACAGGTTAGGAAAACCTATAAAAATATCTCTTTCCCTAGGGTTACACAGCAAAAATGTTTCAGCGTAGAACAACAGTTAATGCCAAAAGCCACATCGGTACTGTCCCTGCTAGTACGCCTTCTACCAAAGCTTCTCAGAGACTGGCAGCTAATATTGTCTGGCAAAGGTACCATTAGGCATTCACCATTAGGCATAGTTTCCATAGGGATGAATCACTGAATCACTCAATGATAAAGTTAAAATCATTTGGCTCTCCTTCCTCCTCCTCTGTGATTCTTTTTCACTGGTTGAAAGAATGTTTTACAGCAAGTTTTAGCATCTCCCTGACCTTTATCATCTCCAGAGCAGTAGTGCTTACAACCTTTTTTTTTTTGCTTTAACATGAATCAGTAGTTCTAATCAGCCATTTAATACCAGACATTAGCATAATTATAACTGCTTCACCTTTGTAGAAAAATAGTCTTTCCAATTACATATGTACTGGGTAGTGAAAAGGCTCAATCTGTGCTCTTGGCTAGATTCTGAAAACTATGCTACTGGTGTGGCATGCTATCTCTATTCATACTCTGCTAAATATTCATGCTCTTGATTTACACACTCTAGGAGGAAAAAAAAAAAACACAAAAAAAACCCCAAACAAACAAAAAAAACAAACAAACAAACAAACAAAAAAAACCAATTAAATGATAAAAACAGCCAAACAGAAGTTCTGATGCAAACTACAGAGCCTAAGCCAAATGTTTATATTTCTTTTCCCATCTCATTACCTGATTACACTGACTGGGCACTCAATTTCTATTTTTAGATGGCAATTTCACCTTAAAAAAGTAACTTATGTTATCCCAATGTATCTCTGTGAGGAATGCTTGGGATTTTCTTTATATTCAGGTCATACATAGATTATGAATAATACATATGCTGAGCATGCCAACCAGGTGAGGTTCACACTGTGTAAGACCTCTACACTCTTAATAGGTTAGAAAATCCATTTATCTTCTGGAATATTTACAAATCTATGAAAATTTGTAGATCATATAGATCCAAAGACTAAACATTATTTTCTCTTAGTATAGTTTATCCTCCAGCCTATATCAAATTTTAATTGAAAGCACCACTTTAACATTTTGCTTGTCCTGAATTAAGTTTCCAAACACTCAGCTATGATTCATTTTTTTCCAATTTTTGTCGTCTGTAAAAAAAAAAAATCATATTTGAAATCAGTACTAATATTAACGTTGGCAACTCCAGAACAAGCCAATTTTCTTTTTTCCCTTCATTGCTACAAACTTAAAATTTACTTTACAGCCACAGCACCTACTGCTTTCAAACTCAGACTAAGAGTTAAATGATACCATTAATTTATAACGAGAATTCAACTGAAATCAACAGGAAAGTCTGCATACAATGGTGCAGTATAAGCTGAGATTTATATACTAAAAAGCTACAATATGTGGTATATTTCAACTCTGTATGATGAAGAAAATAAACCCAAAAAACAACCATGCTCAGAATTACATGTAGTAAATGCAACTGATCTTGAATATACAAAATATTTAAGTACCATACACGTATTGTATCATGCTCTCTCGCTCCTGAATCATACAGAACACAGTCTTTTGCCCATACAGCTCCTATTGCAGGAAGTTCATGGAAAATCCCCATTCTATAGTTATCATCTGCTCCTCTGTCTCTCCTCCTTTCCATTGTACCAATTCCTGACACTAGGGGAGGCAACTGATCTCCGTTTCATGCCATGGTTTGTGCATTGAGCTCCTCAGAGCATAACTTGCTACCGTGTAGGAGTTATTACACTGTAAGTTAAATTCAGTCCTTGGATCTTAGTTTTTTCTCTGCCTGTGTTCTGAATGACCATTCACACATACACTCAGATATTTTAAACATATGATACCAAAACAGTATTACTAAATTTGGGGGGTTTGGAGGATTTGCTGTGACCTTGCAGTACAAAGTTGTCACTGTAAGCTAACTACAGGAAACAAAACATCAAGATACTTCAGCAACATGGAACTTTGTAATAAATTTCTTACTCTGGCAGAAGCAGCCTACTGTTTGCACATCCTTTCATACTGAATATTTACTTTCTATATGAGAGTCTGATCCTACATATCTGTTATAAACAGACCAGTTACATATATTGAAGTATATTTCATCTCAATAAGGACTATACGATTAGTCTGACTGTTTAGCCACATGAAGACCTGGCTTCTAAAATCCCACAATAAGGAAACAGGTTTTCTTTTTTTTTTCGCCAATTTATAGATCAAACTCACAGGTTTGTGGTTTTTTTTTTTCTTTTAATAGGTAGTGATGTTGCACCTTAATGACTCATGCCCCTAATTAAAAAACAAACAAACAAAAAAGTAATTTCTAACTTCCTGTGTCACACACTCCTTCCCAATAGTGATGCAGACTTGGATCATTACTGGCTTTTCACTGTTCAGTAATATTATAGAGCCCACAGCCTATATTAGCAACTATTCTTTGTTTGAATTAGGATGTTTAGAGCCGGTTATTCACCCATTTATATATCTCGAAGTATACTCAGTATACTTTGTTTTTCTCAGATCTGATACTAACCAAGAGATGCCATTATAGAGAGGATTATTGCAACTACAGAACTTTAGTTTAGTTTAGCGAGTGCTAGATAGAACAAATTTAGTTTAAAATCTCATCATTAGCAAGAATAAAAAATCATTTCTGCAATAAGGGTCACCTAGAACCATATTTTTATAATCCATCTGCTCAAAACTGGTTCTTAAATTCAGAAACAGAGTATTGGATGACTTAAGGAAATAAATATTTAAATTTTAAAAAGAACATACATTCTAGCTTGTCTTCAGGTCTTCCTCTTTCTAGCAGTGACAAATAGCAAACAATATCTTTCAGCTGGATCATGTCTGGTAAATGTGAGTTGGCAGGAGTAGGAGGTCTGGATGTAGAGGTACCCTTGTTAAGCCTCAGACCTGGAAATAACCCATAGCCTTTGTTAGTCTGAATATATGATATAAGCAGAAAATGAAAGCATAATTCTTGCATGCATTCATCATTGTTTTATGTGAATCTCAGATTACTTCTTAATTTAAATATAAAGTTTTAAACAATTCATGTTCATAGTTTATCCAGTAAAGGTAGAATTAAAATAAACTATCAAAAAAAACCCCCACCCAGTTATGGGAATGGCATAACCTTTTTTTAATTTGTGCTGATCTGATTTCATTTGACTACAAAAGAATTCGGTGAAAATTTTTATTCTACCATACTAGATTCTAAGTATTAAAAACAATCCCTCCCCAACTCTGCACCACTTCCTTGTGCTTGTAGAAGCTTCATTTAATTTATAGATTGACAACAACTGCACTAACTGAAGATGTTTTAGTGTGAACGAAAACTCTTATAATGCCCAAGTGTATTGTTATCTCACAAAAACACAGCCAGAGGTGTCTGTGCAGCGCATATTTAACACATGGAAGTCTCAGTGACAGACTACTGAGAAAATAAAGATAGGATTAAATAATAGTCATAATAATTGCTCAGGCATCGTGATTAATAGCAGTTCCAGTGTACCACCTGGAATTCAAGTTTCAAAATTGCCAAACTTTCTGTTTCAGGACAACATTAGTATGACCAGACCTGACGATATTACTGGAATCTGCAGGACCAAAATGGAGAAAAATAGGAATAACACAGAGAAAGAAGTAATAAAACTTTCTTTACAAGTTTGTTACATTTCTCACTGATTGAGGGTTGTTCCCTCTCCCCCTAAATTTAGCTTGAAAAACTTCATTGCAATCTGGACACATTTTCAAAAGCCTACATTTTAAAAGGTAGGTCTACATGCTATAAGGTATATATGTTAAAACAATAAAATCAGGCAAATAAGAGCAAATTGGCATGCAAAAAACATATCTTGGAATCAAGTTTATTTTCATGGTTTCAGGCAAATAAACATTGAAAGTAAATACTTAAATTAATAAAAATATTTAATAAGGCAATCTTCTATTTAATGAGCTTGCATGTCAGTTAAGTGTCATTAAAACTAAGACATTATAATATTCTATTCAGTTAAACGCTAGCTTTAATCACACAACTTACACAAATAGTTCATATTCCAGTCTTACACAAATCTTTTTCACAGAATAAAAAGAATTATAAAACCTGAGATAACTCTTCTCAAGAATAAAGTCCTGAAGTCCAAATTAAAAGAAATACCAATTTTAACCTATCTTTTTAACCAATCTTTTAACCTATCATTAGCTGCAAGGTACAGGTTAAATTATTACTTCTTAATCAGAGCTGGGAAGGGTTGGCTGCAATATACTGACTTACAGATGACTTCCAGTCCTGCTGCTTACCTGGCATCTGTTTCCATCTCTCTTCAGACACCTTAACTGAAAATATAATTTATAAATAGACATGAGTGGACAAAAAGAGACTAAGTGAAAAACAAACACATAGCTGACAGATTGATGAACCCTGCTACTTTCCTTGTCATTTTCTCTAGCTCTCATTTACAATTCCATTTTCCAGAAGAATGTCAAATATCTCTGACAAAGTTATTTTCCAGTACAGTCAGGTTTTTTTCAATATTGGTAACATTTAAAATTTACTAGATACCCAAAACCAAGTGTTTCCATAATTTCCATTTGCACATCAAAATGTACCAATGCACAGTTTTTCCCTTTAAATGCTACAATTTATCAGGATGTAACATTCAGTTTAAATCATGAAATCGAATTAAAATATAAAACCCATTTTCAAGCCCAAACAATTCTTGCGTGAAGTGAACTGAATTGCCTCTCTGAACATGTTTTGTATATAACAATTTATCAAACAGTCCTTCTGGTATTATGCTAAAAACATATGGAAGCTCATATTACATTATATTATTTCTGAAATCTTTAGTAACAGAAAAAGATGAAAGCTCATTACAAACTTGGAAAAGTTAGTGTAGAAGAAAAACTTTTAGGAAGCAACATTAGAGTAAGAAACTTAACATACAGTTTAAACAACAACAATAATAACAGCACCATCCTTATCATTATTATAATTTCACCACACATAAGAATAAAATACATCAAAGAGAAATATAGCGAAAGTAAAGAAAGCTGAGTACAGCCTATACAGGGCAGAATTCAGCTGTAGATCTGACAATGACCTAAAATCAGTTGCTATCATTCCTACATATGAAGTGTCAAAACCATAAATATACAATACCAGAATCATAAAAGATGATTTTTTAAAAATAATAGTAATCAGAAAATATATGTGAAAACAGAAAAATAAATAAACATGCACCATTAAATGGCAGCTGCTATTGGAATTATCAGGCAAAAAGTAACTACAAATTTTGGTGAGTGGTTCATGTCTATTGCTGATGCTGGTCATTGATGAAATCATGATGAAAAGGTCAATAAAAAGTTAATAGGAATAAACACATCAAATCATTTGGTACTTTGTCTAAGCATTTGAGACTATTTCAATAAATCAGTCCAGCTTCTGCTTTTAGGTACTGGATTTTGATAGACCTCCCAAACTGCTGAAGTACTAAACCAAATATTTCAAGCTAGGAAAGTAACCATAAATTTCTTTAGCAAGGTTTTATAAAATTTTGTAGTTGACAGTTTTTAACACTGTTTTGCATGCCGTGTCCTCTGAACTCAAAATCACTTTCAGTGATATATTAACACTTACCCAACATTTAAAATACCAGTAGCTGCTAAGTATGTAGGACTAATAACAACAGAATCACACCTAGACAATTAAGAGAAACAGCAGCAACTGGCATAGAAACAGTTGAGCACCAGCAGGAGCCTCCTGCATGAAGCTTGAAGGTTTCTAAGTGTTTATACAGGAGAGTAGGCAACAAGATCATGTAACCATAGTAATGTGATTAGCATTAACATGACAAAGAATGTCCACTTGGTGTCTCAGCTGCATCATTATTGTGAATTAAAAAGACAAAACCATTTAATTTTCATTCCTTCTCACAGTATTTCCTATTATGGTTGACTTAGTTTTTCAAATTTCTCAAATAGCAGAACAAAAATCCCTCAACATGTAGTTTAGAATTCCCTATTTACAGCTATTAGAAGTGAAACAGCAGAGTGAGGGAACCTTTAGCTCTTTTACTACTGATTTTATTACTTACCTCCAGAAAGGTGCTGTGGTTTGTTTTTTATTAGTGGGCTGCAGTGAGAGATTTTGTTCCTAAATGATGTAAAAAGATGTTCAATGAAATCATCTGGTAAGTCTGCCTCCAGAAAAGTCTTCATGAACAGCTTGAACCCCTCCAAATCAATTGTCTGCAGTGAAGGTGAAGAAAAAAAGAATAAAATTTTTTGAATGTTTTGCAAAAAAATTCATACTAATCCATCAAATAATATCCTGTTGACAAAAACTTTGGACTGTATTTGAATATACTGATTTCTGAAGATACAGACTGGCACACCTATTCTTGAAAGTGATTACTGAATTAAGTATCACTTCAAAAATTCACAGTATTGGTACAATACCTCAGAACACAGTGTAAAATAGCCCTGAGTAAATTCAGAGCACTTATATCAGGACCCTGAAATCAAGTTCCATGCTCTCAAATTTCTTTATTAGCAACCAAAGGCATCTACAGAGCCCCTAGGAATGTACTTAGCATGTCTTAGCTTTTCCTATAATTAGGCAGACAAAAAGCAGGGGATTTTTGGATGCCTAATTCAGGGAATTGAAGGCCTCCTGTCTTTTCCTAGGTGGCAACATGCTTTGCCAAAGACTTACTAATCACCCTGTCTTAAATAGGTTCGAAGAGTTAAATGAGAGTGCTCAGACATGCTGCATTACTCAGAGGGGAAAAAACAAAAAATCATTGATTCAAAACATTTCTCATTTGGCTTATTTTGGTTTTGCTTTTGCGAGCAAGGTAAGAGCCGATTAATAAAATTCCAGTGATGATATCTTCTGTTAAAACAGCATTGTCTGCGTCAAATAATAAAATAAATCATCAATTATCTCAAGTTGGAAGGAATACATAAGGATCACTGAGTTCAATTCCCTGCTCCTCACAGGACTACCTGAAACTAAACCATATGACCAAGAGCATCATCCAAATGCTCCTTGACCCCGATGGGCTTGGTGCCATGATCAAGCCGTGCCCTGGGAAGCCTCTTCCACTGACCAATCACCCCCTCAGTGAAGAGCCTTTTCCTGATGTCTAATCTGAACTTCCCCTGACATAACTTCATTCCATTTCATGTCCCATTGCTGGTCACCAGGGAGATTTCAGCACCTCCCTCTCAAGTAAGGTGTAGGCTGCAGCAGGATCACCGCAATGCAAAGCCATTATGATCCCATTTTATCCTGCTATTGGAGAAAGAAGATAAAGGTATCCTGAAACATATTGACACAACTGCATATTTATCATTGATGCTACTCATTACACATATGATTTTAAAACAGCCTATCAATTATTAATCTGAAAAAATATAGTGTTATTAGTTTATAGATCAAACAGAACAGCAACTTGTCATCATTAAATAATTAAGGGATAAAGCCACATGATACCACAAAACTGACTTTGAGAAATTTCCCCATGCTTCACGAAGACTATATTTCTCCAAAGAAAACTCTAGTGCAACTTTAGATCATCGCAGTGAATGTGGAAGGAGGGAAAACACTACCAAGCATCAGTTGGAAACCATGCCAGAAAAGAAAATTGAAACTGAATTTTCGAAACGCCTCAGTGAATTTGCAAACTGAATCACAGTATAAATAATTATTGCTATTATTTTAATATAATTTTAAGACTTAGGAGCAGAGACTTCTCTTCCCCTGACTTCTTTGACTTTTAATTTTTTAATGTATTTACGAGATACTGAAATTTTATGTTCATATTAAATGAGGTCAAGACCTAACTACCATTAGGATCAAGACCTAACTACTGAAACATAATCTTTTAAATGTGTATATCATTATCCTTTTGAAGGACCAAGAACACAAATTGCAAAATCTGACTGCTCTTGTGCAAGTCATTATTATTAGGAATGCAAGATTGGCAAGAGGGTATCTCTGCTGAGCTTCTAATACAGAACACCTCATTTGAGAAAGAAGTGCAGTGAAAGCAGTAACACTCTCATCTCTCGAAGACAAAAATAGCAGAGACTGAAAAAAATTGTACACAATACTCAAGATGGGTGTAAAATGGAAATAATCACCTTGGACATGGACTCACTATCTTTATCTCATCAGATAGTTTCAGCCACACTTTTTTACTTTGGCAAATCATACATGCTACAAACGTTACATTTTTTCTCTCTAATAAAGCCGCTGACATTTAGTTCACTGTTTATAAACTATGAATCACAATAGCAAAAGAATTTGTATCAGCATCCAAGCAAATCAGTAATTAGTTACACTAATATACACTATATAACTGTATTTTTTATCTGCAAGCATAACAAATACATTAATCACTAAATCAACTGACTTTAACAATGTGAAATTGCTTTGCTAAATTGTGCATTAATGAAATGTGTCTTAGCTATTTCACTAAATCATATAGACAAAAAAAACCAGCTAAGTGAAAAAGGAAACTAAACCCAAGTTACAATCCCATTTAAACTAAGGTTTATGGATGGACATGCAAAATATCTTTGCATTACATTAATCTTTTCTTTATTTACCTTGTCTGCGGATTTTACGTATATATGGCAAAAAGTATTCTTTGAGTTTAGAGCTACCTTAGATTTTTAAACTGCTGCCTGAGTGGTGTTGGTCCTCCAAGCTGCCAGCACTAACTAAATCCCTAATGCTACCTTTTTTCACTTCTGGGTTCAGAATTATACCTGTGTAGAGATTTGGATAAAAAAATAAGTTTGAAATTATGTACTTTTTTCTTTCTGAAGACTCCTTCTCAAATATGTTCAAACTTCTCAGTATTTTGTAAAGATGGTCAGACTATCATTTAAGCCAGTATCCTCCAACACGTCTCAAACTGCTAGAAAAGACAAGAGATACTAAAGTAACATATGACTTGGCTGCCATGTCCATTTATTATATGTGACATCCTGACTGCCACCAATCAGGGTGGCTCAGCAAAGGACAAAAGAAAGTGTGTGGTTGCTCTAAAGGTTGTTCTACAGCCAGATTTCTTCAGCTGAAAGTGCTTTATCCTCTGTTCTAACGTGCTCTGTGACCTGTATTACCCCAGGGAAGCAGCAATATTCATACAACCAGAGTTCAGATGTTGCACAACCAAAAGCTTTCAAATTATAAAGAAAGTTAGACAGGAGCTGGCAAATGACTTGAATACACATCAGAAATGTTTAAAATGGCAAAAAATGCAGATACAAAACCACATGCCGTATGCAAAGAATGTGTAAAACCAGTCCTGCCTATGGGAGATCTCTGTGTAGAGCCCTGTGATTAGGTTCTTGCCTAAAACCCCAAAATCTGTGATTCTAATACACCATAGCTGAAAAACATTCTAAAGGACCTAACATAATTGGTGTAGATTATCCTATTAGAACTGAGTTCTAAGATAGCATAGTAATTTCTGGATAATTGTTTTTGTAAATGTATATACAGTAAATAACAGAACTAAGCTAGACTATGGTAGATCTAGGAGTAGCTCAGATCATCCATCAAGCTCGCCAATGAAAAAGGGTAATCTTTCAAAAACAGGTTCACTTTTAAATTGCTTTCAGTCCCTTCTCTATCATCTCTCTTTCATTGTAATATACATAACTTATTATATGACTAAAGAAAAATTGAAGGATTTCTTAAAAGAAATCCTGAGAGGAGCACTATGGAAGACAGAGGTGTTAGAGCATTCTCACCAAGTAGAGGTTTAAGTACTGAGTATGGTTCATTTAGAACAGAGCACTTAAAAGATGCAAAACATTTGCTCGGCTTAATTTCAAACTACTTGTACAACAGAGGAAACAACACAGAATGTTATAGTCATTTCTCTATTCTGCAATTATACACAATTTTTCTTTTTTCCATATGGAACTTTACCCTTCTGAAATAGGGAAATTCTGAAGCAAGTGACTACCCTTCCTTTAATTACCAGCATTTCCCCCCAGCCCCAGCCACTTTTCTTATGTATTGCACAATGTTTTGGTAAGCAAAAGGGCAAAAAAAATGAAAGCAGAGAACAATAATTTTCCACCTTAACATATATCATGCTTGATCTTCCTTTTAAATCTCACTGCCATTATCAGAATTTCTCAGATGAAAAGTTCAGAGAATTTTGGTATGGTTTGAAAATAATTTATTTATGCTAATGAATTCTCAAACACTAATTAAGCAGTTCAGATCAATAACATCAGAATAATATATAAACCATAATGGTGGATGTGGTTTTCTTAAGCATGCAGGCTAATTGCTTAATTTTCAACAGTTGCTTGCCTTCCAGAAGCTCCAGCTGAATTTAAATGAACCTTAGAAAGAAGGATTTAGCATTTCAGAAGGCATTTTCCATGACGTTTCCCAAGTGAGGGGATGAGAGCGTGAGAGGATGTACCAAACTGACAACAATTAGCCTGGCACATTAATTAATTTATTCCATTTCACAAGAGACTATCAGGGCATAGAGAGATTATGATCACAAGTTTAGGGACTTCAGGAAAATTTTCAACATAACAGAGAGATAAAATAGGACATAGTTGAATCAGAAAAACATGAAAGAACTTTCAAATAATTTGGCCTAAATCTTCTGAGGGAGTCTAAAAGAAGAAAAACATCTGTGCAGTTTTAGCTTTGACTCTAATAAAAAGGGTACCAAAATCCTTGCCTGTAGGTCACAGAAAAATAAAGGGTTTTATACTAATCTTAGAAAACTGAATTTCTATTTTTGTATGTCAAACTGATTCATCAAGTTTGTTGGAGCTCCTTTTCTTATGTTTTACAAAAAGAAACTTTACAAAATAAGACTTCGGCATTACTGGGTAATAAAATTTCATTTGGTAACGAAAGATTTTGATATAAGTCCAGAGAAGTACACATTCAAAACCACCACTGAGTTTCAGCTAATTTAAACCAAAAAATTCATATTAAATAATTGTATTATGTTTTTAGAAGGAGTTAGTTCCTACTTAAAGATTTTATCAATGTTTCCAAATACCTGAAATTCAGAAAAAAAAATTTAAAACTATATATCCACCTTGGAGAAAAGGAAAGGAGAAGGAACAGAGGACATAAGCAACACTGCAGAAATTTAACTTTAAAATTCTTTTTAGAAAATAAAACGTATAAAGCATTAAACAATTTTCATCTTTTCTGAAAGCAAACATGGAACTGGACTCCCTACGACTCAATGCATAGGGAAATTAAAAATGTGCATCTTTTCCTACATGATAAATTTTCAGGGAAAATCCGTAACATTTAATTAACCATCCATAAAATTTCAAAATTAAAATCCTAGCCCTAAACTTCCAACAAGCAGTTAATCCATAAGTATTGGGATTTTTTTCCCTCTAAGCTCCTTCCAAACTGATAAAGAAGAAACAGACCAAAGTTTATAATTAGGTCTAAGTCACTGGCCACAGAAAAGAAGGTTCTCACTATACATGTTCACAAAAAAATTAAATCACCTACAAAAACCAAAAAATGTGCTATGCACCAAGTGCAACTGAGACCATCACTTCCTTCTGAAAGCACAGAAAAAGTAACTGATTTTCCCTCTTGTGGGGGAAAAAAAAATCTCCTGGTAAAGATATCTCGGCCATGGGGGTCACCTTGGCTGATTTCCCATTTACCTGAGGAAATTCAAACCTGTGTCTCTTTCTCTAAAGAGCATCCAAACATCCGGAAAGAGCTGAAGAGTCACTGAGGGCAAAAAGAAGATTTCTGTATGTCTATGCCAACGAAATTATTAAATATTTATTTGTAAAAATGTGACTGAACAAATTACTGATGAACCCCTATGAATGAGGTGATCTGAACATGCACTCAAAGAGATGTATCAAAAAAGATGCCAAAAGATGCTGTTAAGGCAGTACTTCTGGACACATGGAAAAATTTAAGATGTTCAGGTAAATTTTATAGAAAATAGATGAGACAAGTTTTCTCTTTCTCTTCTTTTTTAAACTGCCATGACAGAGTTGGATGCTATCTTTATTCAGAGAGGAAATAACCCATTCAGGACCTACACCTATGCTAGAAGAAACAGAACAAATATATGTATTGCATATGCATAAATAAATATTCATCTATACATACTATCATATACTAATTCTAAAGGAAGCAGCAAACAGCAATTAGAGGTTGCTCAGTGAGGTACCTCAGTGCCTCTGGGACTACAACATGTCATCTCACATCCTGCATATATTTTACAATTATGTATTAGTCCAAAAGATCTATCAGTTGTGAGGTTTTTAACATAAATGCCATGAAAACATTACATACAAAAAATTCCATCAGTGCAAATAACTCACTGTTACTTTTTTATGATTAAAAACAGAAGAAGCAGTTTTCATTACAGTGAAACAAAGCAGACTTACCTGTCTCTATTTCCACATACTACAACAACATTCCTGCCATGATGTCTAACTAAGCAAATATAGAGAGATTTGCCCAGATTTGTAGTTTCAACTGAATTGTTCTTGGTAAAGAACCCATACCCAACCAATGTGTTGTGGTGGAAATTTTTCTGAAGGCTATGGCCTATGGCATCCTTCACTTACAAGGAAGTTACAGACAATTAGGATTTGCTCTGCCAACTCCCATTACTTTGGGGAAAATTCCTTCACTCAAACAGCCCTTTAAGAACCAGGATGAAACAAAAATAATCAGGCCAAGAATTATCCTATTATTCTAAGAATAGTATTATGAGGATACAATAAAAGTTTATCACAGAACTCTGTTATGCCTTACGCATTTTGTAAAATATGAAAATATAAAACTAAAGCAACATTAGCTATACGGATAAAAAGCAGCAACTGCAAAAGGTAATACCATGTAGCACCTATTTTACTTAAAATAAAAGTCTGGAAAGAGACAGAGAGACAATGCCATTTGTGTATAGACTGAGTATGTGGGGAAGTAACATCTGAGCCAGGCAAGCACAGGTGGAAATTATCAGTCTTTCTTCCAAACTTGTTTACAACCCTATCTCCGTTGCATCTCTACTATCAAGGAGGCATCACTGGGTAACTGTGTATGGGGTGGGGAAGAAGGCTGAAATTGAGCTAGAGACCCCAGATTTCGACTCAAGAGATTTCAACCACATCTGTAGGCAACCTACCTGGAGCAGCTGCCTGATACCATGTTAAGGAAAATGGTGATGGAGCAGAAAATAAGAAGGTTTCTTCGAGTTATAAAGAATAATCTGCACTCAGTGGAAGAACTGAGGTAAGATGTAGAAGTTTATTCTCAGAATACTGAAGTTCCTTCTTCTCCAGCTGCTAAAAGCTCCTGGCAAACTGTTTAACACCTCACCATGCATTCTGAGATATTTACCTCTTTTTCTATAATAATACATTTAAAAAGCCAATTATGTAGAAAATTCTTTAGCCTGGCCTTTTGTTGTTCTACATCTCAGAAAACCTCTCCTATGAAGACTGGCTGAGAGAGCTGGAGTTGTTAAGCCTGGAGAAGAGAAGGCTTTGGGGGAGACCTTATAGCACCTTTCACTCCCTAAAGGGGGCTGACAAGAAAGCTGGTGAGGGACTTTTTACAAGGGCAGGTAGAGATAGGACAAGGTGTAATGACTTTAAACTGAACAAGGGTAGGTTTAGGATAAATATTAGGAAGTTCTTTATAGTGAGGATGGTGAGGCACTGGAACAGGTGGCCCACAAAACTTGTGGATGCCCCATCCTTCACAGTGTTCAAGGGCTCTGAGCAACCTGGTCTAGTAGGTGTCCCTGCCCATGGCAGGGGTCCTGGAAATAGATCATCTTCCTACCTAAACCATTAGCTGATACTGCTTTTCCCTGAATCTGAACACTAGTTTATCCTTCTTAAGATACCACACAAAATCATATGAAAGAACAGCAAGCACACATAAAAAGACACATATGAACAAATGGCAATCATTGAACTAGAAAAAAATTACTTAAGAATCTTAACTTTAACGAAGTGGAAGTCATAAGGAAATTAAAGACCCGGCAAGTAGGCAAATAAAGTTTTCAGGATAAACTACATCTTTCAAGAGAGTTTCCAGGATGACACTGATTACTTTGACTAAAGAATTCACGCCTATGAAGAAACAAAACCATTAAAAATAGTTTGGGGTTTTTAGATGCACTAAAAATCTCACTTTATTCAGAGTTTAAAAAGTAGTCTGGAATTTTTATTCTTCTGTTACTGCATAAAATACTACAAACCTGACAATAAAGCAAGCACTATTTCCATAGTATCATGACCATATGTGAATTTCTTTGCAGTGTATCCAACGTATCTCATAGATATGTGATAAGATCCTTTTTACTTTACTAACACCACTAAAGAATGCATATCTCTTACTTCTCTTTCTACTCTACACCAATGGCATAAAGCAAAGCTCTTGTTTCCCACACTTCAGTTTCTTTTGAATCCCAGATAAGCAGAATATGAGGGACACCAAGGATAAAGAAATGTGCATCAGCCTATGCTTAACATGCTTTAAAAAATCTACAATTACTATGATAAGAGTTCTGTTTCTTCTCCAGCACTCACTGATAAATGCATTACGCTAATTTAGTGCTACTTCACAGAGGATGAGTCTCAGTCTCAGAAAGAACAGGAACTGAAGGACTGGTTTCCGAGTAGCAGTTATGACTTTGCTTGACAAAACAGCAGACACTTTCAGGTTTCTTCTAATTTTGAATCAGACACATATAGGCCAACACAGCTAAAATCACAGGTCTTTATCTCCTGATTATGGCTACAACAGGCTATGGAGGTGCCTTAAAATACCTGATTGTGTCCTGTCAGAGACTGAAAATTGTTCATGCCTCAAACATTGATATAAAGTTTTGCTACAACCAAAAGAAGCCTCCCTGAAGACTGGGACTTTGCACTGAAAATCAAACTGCTGATTAGATAAAGGGAAACCCATTGTTCAGTCATCTCAGGCAGAAGGGAAGGTATGCATCCACAAAAGGCCAAAGCCACCAGTTGTGGCCAAGTTTGGGGTGGGGGGAAAGCACAGCTCACAGAAGCCAGGTCTACACAGACTCCCCCCGCAACCAAGGCGGGAGGAAGAGGTTTCGGGTGCTGGCATAACCTCTGGTCAGAGGCAATAAACTCCCATCCTCCCTTTTACACAAACCGGCCCAGCTGTGGAACCCCCAACCCCACAGGCCACATCCACAGGACTTTTCACGTGAGAGGCCCTGCACCACAGGGCTGCACGTGATGCAACAGACCCAGAGTCTGCTCTAAGAGACTGACCTCCACCACTTCCCCAGGGGGACATGCCTGGATATTGCTACCTGGCTCAAGGGTATATAAATCCATCAGATTCTATGCTTCTAGGGGGGACCTACACCATCAAGGAGACCAGCTGAAGAGGATCATCAGGACGCCAGTGGGACCCACGGAGCGGTGATATTATCTTGTCCTCTGTCCTCCCACCCCTTTCCCTATTTCTTCCTTCCTCTCTTTTCTCTCTCTTTCTCTCTCTCTCTCATACCAAATAAAACCCTTACTATTGACTGGCATATGGTCTCATTTGCATCTTAATTCGGGTTGAGGTATTTCTAAGAATAATAATAACTATATAATAACTGGATCTTAACATGTCCCAAGCAGCAAAATGGCTTCTAACACCTTGAACAACAGAGAAGAGGCTGAACTCCACCTAGAAACACTGTGTGTATTCGATTTCTTTGTTTCTCCCACAGCAGTTAAGCTGTTCCATTTTATAACTCACTTTTCTCCTTTATTGATAGTAAACACAGATACGTAAGATCAAGAAAAATCCAGATATGCATGCATATTTTGAAGATTTACGCATTTTGTGTATGTTCTGTGCCAACATACAGAACTCTACATGGTATAGGCACCAAAAGTCAGCATATCCTGATAATGAGAATACAGAAAACATGGTTCCTCAGTGAAAAACAGGATAAATACAGGGAAATTTTTGCCTCTTTTTATATAGAGGTTTTTTAACTATGCTACATAATATTTTAACTCCTACCATACTAAGACATTTGAAGAAAACCAATAATTCATTAAGAAAATGGAAGCTTTTTGACTCAAGATCTATCATAACAACGGCGGTAGAGGAGGTCTAACTGTCGCCTGTATTTTCCTAGCTGTTGTAAATGCAACAACCAGTTCTTCTGGATGACATGTAGAAAGAAGGGAGAGAAGCTGTATCACTCTACTTTCTTTCTCCTCACAAGACACCAAAAAATTAATAGTCTCTTGACGAAAGAGTTCCCATTGTGGATGGAGCAGGGCAGGGAGGGGTAGAATAATTTCTTTTATTCCTCCCCACCACACTGGCCAAATAAATGGGAACAAGACGATCTAGTGTTTGAAGTTAATCTCCACCCATAAATTCTTTTTAAATAACACATTCTCTTTAGTCTTTTCTTCTTTTAGATTTATACAAAATATTTCAACATAAGCCACTATTTTCAGCATCCTGAAAAACAGAATGTAAGAGAGAGAAAAAAAAAAAGAGAAATCATTCATTTCAAGAGACTTCCAAAACATATGGTTTTCATTTATTAAAAAGAACATTTCACAGATAATGGAAAGCGAATTATGTTGAAATGTAATTTTCAATTAATTACTTTTTAAAGTATGCTGTCTGATCTCCAAATGGTGTCTAAAACATAATCAGCTTTCATCTACTGACAGTAATTGCTCTGGGTTATTTTTTGGGGTTGGGTAAGTTCCTTTAACTGATTATTTCTTTTTAAACTATTTATATTGACCCAATATGTGAAAAATGAACTGTTAAATAAAAGTAGATGTTACAGGGCCTTGATTCACACATAGTGCTATGACAACAGTGGCAAATACTAATGCGAGTGCATTAGTGACAATTACATGATTAGCTGTGAACACCAATGCTAAAGCATTCCCACAAAAGTCAAAGTATTGAAGATTCATCTATTATCACATTTCAAAATCTGACTTTTGATAAAAGATGTGGGAAAAAAGTGGAGAGACTATATATAGAGGATTAACAAGCTAAAACCCATGAATCACATGACAATGCCTAAGTTTTTGGTGTTTAAAATGTATTTCCAATGTACATAAGGCAGAAATTCAAATAAAATCTGGAATTCCTCATGGAGACTGGCTTTGTGCATCAGGGTAAAATTTGGTTTAAATTCCAAGTCCTTAGCATTTTCTGTTCTAAGCATTCCATTAAATACAGTTTTTACATAATTAATTTTGAAAATTCTGGTAATGAAATAAAACTATTTCTTAGCTATATCAGCATTCAAATTCTTATCTACTGATATGAATGTTTAAAAAAAAAATTCAAAAAAACCCACACGCTCTCACAGGTTGCTCCTATGAAATACTCCATATGGACAAATAATTACCAATACACAGACATATATTATTGCCAAAATTTTCCCTCAGCTCTTCAAAGAAGTAAGCTCAACAAACATCTAAAATGGAAATGGGAAAACTCCAATTTTATGCAATAATCAGATTTTTAAGCATAACATTTTCATGTTATTAAAATAAATTGATGCTAATTACCAAAATAAGTCTGGAATGTATTCACCAGCTACTGCAGTCTCATCCCAATCTTACACGCAGGTAATAAAAAACCAAAACACTTTTTATCAGCAGGTTCTCTTTAGTACATAATTCTATATGTGCAAAAGTTTGTATATCCGTAAGTATTACACACATAAGTACTTGTATTTAATACGTAACTTTCACAAAATATGCTGCATTTACTTTACAAAGGTGGGGGTTTTTTAAGAAGAGTGGTATATCACATACTTTTAGAAGGATCTTGTAGGAGATTATCATTCAGAGTCTACTTGAAATTATTACATACCAAATAAAGTGACAAGTAGATAGTTTGCATTCTGTCCCAGAAGAATTGGTCAGGAAAAATGGGGTAGGTGGCACGGTTCAGACAAAAGCCAAATAAAATAGCATAATGAATGAATCCCTGAAAAAAGTCACTTATGACAAAAAGTTCTGGTTGAAACAAACAATTTATCTGCTTGTGAAGATTGTGTAAAAACCTACGCACAGAAAAATATGTCTGAATTGGCATTTTCATAATGTGGCTAAAATTAGGAAACATGATTTTTCTATGCATGCTCTATGGCAACGGTATTCTCACATATTTTACCTGTAATGACCCTGTCTGTGCATTGCAAATTTTTGTGGCGGTTATTTCAGCTACATTTATTAAAAATACTTGCTACAACTCTTTTAGTAAGAAGAGTTATATGTGACAATGTCATGTTACCAGTTATTGTTAATCCCTCCCTCTTTAAAGTTTTGAAGAATACAAATTAATAAACTTGCACTTCGTGAATGAATGGTTTGCTGAGAGTTAACACAATCTGAGCCTAACTGGAACCTTCACTTGGACTAATCACATACACTGATTGAAAAACGTTTAAAATGTCCCATTCCATTTGCCAACAAGTTATATCCACTTTATATTAAATAAATGTACAGGTTTTAGTAAAAGTGCAGCAATACTAATTGACCTAAGTTTGAGTTTCTCCTCATCAGTATTTAAAAGTATAGCTTAGAAAGAATTGAAAGGATATGAGCAATGGCATCTGTTCAATTAGATATGTATACCTTCATATATATCAATACCTGTATTGAACAAGAAAATTTCAAGACATTTCCATTTGTTGATTAATTCTTGCAATAAATTATGATTTAAAGTATTTTCGCTATATTTTGTTTTTCTATGAAGTTTCATAAACATTATCTAGATGCCACCATGCACGTGACTCAAGCATAGCTGAAGCTATCACAATAAAAAACAACACAAAATGTAATATATTGTTCTTTATAATGAAAACAAATGACACCCCCCAACCATAATCAAATAGTCTGTCCAAAGCTCTTCAAATTATCTTTTTTAACATCTAACATGTAAATGAAAGTGGTAATAGGCTCATAAAATTTAAGCGTAAGGTACTGTGCAATATAAAAATGTAAAGGAAAAAAAGGATAAAAATAAGTTCTTAAGGCAGAGAAGTATACCAAAAAGAAAGGAGGATATCAAAGAGGGAGATTAGCACCGGTAGCACAGACTGAGAAAAGGAGACAGACCAGTAAAGATCATAAAAAAGGTTCAAAACTGAACAGCAGAAATTGACTATCTGAAATATTTTACACCTCAATGCCCTCAACAGACTCTACAGAAAGCAGGCTCATAGCCAGACTGCCAACATCTCTGCCTGGCAGGCTTCCCAACTCTCTAGGTATCCAGAAAGCTTTCCCTAGAAATTTTGCCCATGGAGCCAGAAAAACAGAGTACC
Organism: Eulacestoma nigropectus; assembly: GCA_013397775.1. Lineage (NCBI taxonomy): Eukaryota > Metazoa > Chordata > Aves > Passeriformes > Eulacestoma > Eulacestoma nigropectus. The sequence continues at coordinate 1,980,435 of VZTE01001604.1, read as the reverse complement.
CAGTGTCTGAAACCTAGAGTTTACTGATGGTGATACACACAAGATGCTACATTCTCTTCTTTTGTAGCTATAACGATACAACTTAAGGTTCTTACATTTGAGGGACAGGCTTCTCCTACATTTTATATGCTATAATTCTGCACATCCTACTAACCTTCTGTAAATCAGTTCCAATTTGAGTTCACTTCATCCCATCATTTGGACAAAAGTAGAAAGGTTTGGCTTCTGCAGTACCTTTTTTATAGAAAATTAAATCTTCCTATCTGTAGTAGAAATACTTCACTTAATATATTATAGCAAGGCAAGGTCTTTACAATTTAGTATCTTCTGTCACATTAAAGAACATAGCTGAGGGAAAGAACACAAAATATCCTTTCAAACCATATTCCTGTGTGCTTGAAATCTTAACCACTTTTCCACTTACGTCAACTTTTTATAAATTTTGTCTTCTTTTCAGACTGCCGTGGCCACAGGAACACTATTACAATATCCCAGTAACATCTTTCTCCCCTTCATGACCAAACCACAATGATACTGCATTCATCTTGCGATCACCTACATACACGTTAATTTATCTGACAATGCCAGTTGTACCAGGGTATGCTACACTGTAGTCTGCACACGTGCATTTCATTCCATTTACTATAGTCCATAACATCATCAAGCTTTTCCAGTGCAATATTAATTCCCCAATTTCATTTAGTTGGTACATTCTATTAGTATTCATCTACTCATCTGACAAAGTAATTAGCTAAATACTGATGAGATTACACTCAAGATTGGTCACAGACACACTGCTTTAATGTTGAAACCTTCTCTTTCAGGACCCTCTCCAGTCACTCTGTTAGCTTATAAAAAGAAAAAAGACAACGTTGGTCATCTGAAGAAAGTCCTTTTAAGAATGGCGAGTTATGATCTTACTAACACATCTCCAAAAGCTCAACTGGCCTCTGACCCCAGAAAGTGAGGGGTTCCTACAAAATTAACCCTTTCACTCTCTTGAGTTTCTCATTGTTCTCATGTTCTGGCTGCCTCTTCCCAGAACAGCAGAGCCGGAGCTTTTTAACACCTTTGTGCTACGAAGAAAGAATAACTAGGTCACTTAAAAAACTAGTCCATTTGATTAGTCCTTCTTCCCTAGCTTTTTTTTTTTTTCCCCATTTTACTTTTATACCTGGAGTTAGGCTACTGAAGTTTCTCAGGAGTAGCTTCTTGTGTTAAAATTCAGCATTTTAACCATTTCTCTTGCAATTGCTGTAAAGTCACAATTGCTTAAAGCAAACTATAATACTTATTCAAATTATTAAATCTGCAATTTTAAGCCTCCTACATATGAATGGTATTATACGGTTATAGAAATCAGTATTTAATATTTTTTTCCTGAGACATATTCTTTTCATTTTAGAATAATATAGACCATTACGAGATCTTACAGTAAAGTGAAATTTCTGTGACAAGTATGGAACAAGTCATTTACTTGCTCTTAACTTATTCTCATATTCAACTCAATTAATGTTAGTAAAATTATGTACTGTGAATGACAAAAATGAAATTCACTCAGTGAAAAATTCTGCCACGAGAAAGAGTGCACTCTGCTTTCAGATTTAAATATTACTCTATCATCTGAAAGAATAGCCACATGCAGTATTTATTAAAAAGTACATCTCAATGGAAGCCTACAAAATAAAAGATACTGCACCTACGCAAAAAGAAAGAAAAAACCAAGTTAACATTACTTACTTGATTAAGTATATCTTGTTTCTGTAACACATGCAAGGAAAGAGAGAACATACATACATTAGTGCAGTGTCATAACACTCAAGCTCTGTTTTTTATAATAAAAATATTTTTAGTGAAAGGTTAGTGATTTAGATGAGTAGGTTTAAGACATTAGATAGAATATCCCATTTTCTTGCATTAGCACATAAGTCAAGAAAATGGCTCTAAGTCAGCATTCTAATCTTGATTAGACAGTGTAAGCAATTTATTTCTAAACATGCAATGACAGATAACCAAGAAAGAAAAATAAATATAATGTTAGTCTTTCATCCCTGTGTACTTCTAAAAAGCATAAAAAATTAATTGTTACCAAGAAGAGTCATAAATGAAACAACTTATCAGAACTGAATACTTCTAAACTCCAAGTGGGAAGGTCATGGCGCAGATGATCCTCAGTGCCATCACATGGCACATACAAGAGCACCAGGGGATCAGGCCAGGCCAGCAGAAGTTTCATAAAGGCAGATCCTGCTTGGCTCCTTGGTCCTTGACACTCAAACTCCTTCTATGACAAGGTGACCTGCTTAGTAGATGAGGGAAAGGCTGTGGATATTGTCCATCTGGACTTCTGTAGAATCATTATCATTAAGGTTGGAAAAGACCTCTAAGGTCTTTAGTTCAGCCTTTGACACTGCATTCTCCTGGAGAAACTGTCTGCTCATGGCTTGGGACAGGTGCACCCTTTGCTGGGTAACAAACTGGCCAGGTAGCCGGGCCTAGGGAGTGGTGGTCAGTGGAGTTATATCCAGTTGGTAGCCAGTCACAAGTGGCATTTCCCAGGACTTACCAAGTCTTGTATAATATCTTTATCAATGACCTGGGCAAAGGTATTGCACCTTAGTCAGTCTGAAGATGACACTCTGCTGAGCAAGAGCTTTGATTTCCTACTTGAGGGTAGGAAGGCTCTGCACAGGGATCTGGACAGGCTGGATCAACAGGCTGAGGTCAATGGTATGAGGTTCAACAAAGCCAAATACTGGGTCCTGCACTTGGGTCACAATGAGCCCAGGAAGCTCCACAGGCTGGGGGAAAAGTGTCTGGAAAGCTGCCCAGCAGAAAAGGAGCTGGGGTTGCTGGTTGACAGCCAGCAAACATGGGCCAGCGTGTGCCCAGGTGGCCAAGAAAGCCAATGGACTCCTTGGTAAGCAAAAATTAGGATGCACTCAAAAAGGATGACAACACTAGGACTACAAGCACACAATGCTGTGTACTTACTGCCCATTTAAACACTGTCTGTAGCTCTATCTGCTTTCCTAATTCTTGCCAACCTATTCAATGCTCCCCTCAAAGTGAAATGGATAAAATTAATTAATATAATAGATTCAAATGATGAAAAGAATATTTATCAATCACAACTTTCCAAGAGGCTAGTCTTAGCCTACCTATGTGTCTTACATCATGTATAAAATCCATTCCTAATTACCTCTTTGATATTGACTTAGAAAAGAAGGTGAAAGGGCAGGTGCTCAGTAGCATTTGTAGAAATTTTAGGCATCTCCCTTACATTGAAAGCAGAGAGTAAAAGCTCCATAAATAAAGTCCCTGTAGTAGATAACTTTCTGATAATTAGATACACCATTTCCACTAATCCCAAAATCCACTCACTGAACAAAATATAAAATAATATGAAAATAAACCAGATTATTTCAGGTAGCTAGTTTTGAGCACCAATGGCTTTTCTTTTGCTATTTGCATTCCATCAGATCAGCTTGTGATAAAAAAGTTCATTGCAGAACCAATGGAGCAGAATAAATTCCTGAACCCTTTAAATATATAAGTAAACATTTAAATAAATATATCACCCTGCTAAATTTGCCATAGCTCTATGTCCCATGTTTACTGGTAAAAAACTGGCATCATCTTGTGGTAGAACAAGACTTAAGAAAAAATTGGAGTGTTTATAAGATAATGATCCAGGAAAGAGAGCGGTAAAATGGAAATATGATGGTATCCTCTACAAAACACAACAGCAAAACAGAAATGCTGTCCAGAATACATGGAAATAAATAGTTGCACTAAGATTGATGACAGTTGGATGAGTTAATTTTTGTCATCTCATTTACAGATAATAATTAATTACTGACACCCAATCCACAGAGTCCTCATCCAACCACATAAAATCAACTTGCAAATCATTCTGTAAAGAGTTTATCCACACAGCAGGCTGAATGCATGCCAAAAATATAGACACACCAGTGCAAAGGCAGTTCGCTTGTCAGAACAGACTATTCACTCGGTGGCAGAGGAAATTTCAGCCACTTTGCATCCAGTTCAGCAGCTTATGGCAGGCACTTTGAGCTAACAAATCTTACTAGATCCAAAGTAGATTTGTTGCCAGCTAGGTTTTCTTTATGTTGCACTCTCTGAAGTCTAAGTGCTAAGCAGCAAAGTACAAAAGCTGTCAGGGTTAGCCTAGGTCCAATATTGACCCAGGAGCAGTGAATAGCTTGATTCCTGCTGAAGACATTGAAGTCATCAAAGGGTGTCTGTCTTGAATTCCTTCCTCCCCTACCCTCCTCCCTGCCCTGGCTACTCTGCTGCTCTATAATTTCTGTATGTTTCAATACACCAGTAGAATTCTGCAAATGAATAGCTGTGAAATGAAGAAGAGGGAGATACCGTGCAAAGCCACAGACTCATCCCAAGACCAACTGTGCTTATTAATTCCAGCTTTGCACAGATTTTGTCAATTCACCTGGCTTCAGTCAGAACAGTTTTCCTGGGTACCCATCTTGCCATGACTCAACTTCCATGTAGCCCCAAACTGGAAGAATGACTTTGTAAAAAGAGACTAATCACACCACTTTAAGTAATCATGTTTATAGACAATTGATAATTTGAAAATATGTTACCTACATGGTAATATATTATTGAAATATGCATAAAACACACAGTTATTTTTTACTTTAACAGGGTACACTTCACAAAACTGAACATGCTGTATGGTAACTGAAAATAAGTGAAGAATTAGAAAAAAAAAACATATAATAGATTAAGACCATTTTATCAGTTCACAATTTTCCTAAAAAAAGAACAAAACCAAAAATATGTCTATATTCTAAAAAAAGCAGGTAAGGGAGGTCCTACAGCCTAGGTGTCCCTGTGTTACACCAGGGAATAAAGTAGATGATCACGGTATTCCCATCCATTTATAGCCTACAAATGTATTTAACTAGAAACCTGGAAATCTAAGATGACCATTTATGATAATCTAAGGATCAGCTTACACTATTTTACTGAATTACAAAACTTTTTCCTCAGAAACTGACTAAAATGACCAACATTATGCTTTGCCAAGTTCAAAGCACCAAACTATTTTTCAATATCTAATGAGCTGTAACTCATTAGTTAACAATAACTGTATTATTGCCAATAAGTTGTCAATAATTTTTGCAATTTACACCCTGAAATGTAAGATCAAATAATTTTCATAATGGTTAGAACATTTTTCTATCCTGAATTTCACATAATGTGAGCACAGTCAGAAATATTACTATTAGAAACATTACTGAAACAGGTTTTTATTTAGCTACATTCTGAATCACACTATTAGGATGTGCTAAGCGAATGCAAATTTCAACTGAGGATAAGAAAAGAAAACAATCTGGCTTTTTCTACCAGCCAAACCAGAATACTTTGTCTAGTGGTGAATCTGTAGTGACAGTGTGCACACATAGCTTTTTTTTCAGCTCAATTCTTTGTTTCATAACATCAGAAAATCCCACTACCAGAAACAACACAAGAGAAAAAGAATTTAAAAAGAAATCTTAATGGATTTTACTTTTATAATTTTTGAAATTATACTTAACATTTCTAATTTATAGAGACTTGAAAACCATATTAATCTTTTTCTAAGGGTTTTGGAGGAGTTTTGGTGGTTTGTTTTTTATTTTTTGCGGGGGGGAGGAAGAAGCCTGTGCACTGATTTTGGCTAGGATAGAGTTAATTTCCTTCACAGTAGCTTGTACGAAGCTGTTTTGGATTTGCGCTGGAAACAGTGTTGATAACAGAGGGATGTTTTAGGTATTTACACAGAGTCAAGGCCTCCTGTCTTCTCACCCCCGCCCACCAGCAAGGCAGCTGAAGGCACGTAAGAATTGGGGAAGGGGCACAGTTGAGATAGCTGACCCCAAGAGACTATAGGGATATTCCAGATCATATGTCATCCTGGTTTTATGCTTCCCAAACAATTTAAAATACCACAAATACCTGATTTATAAATAATGTTCTATTTCAAATGCTTAGAATGGCTACAGAATTTGCAAATTGTCCCCATCATTTCTGATCATTAAGAAACAAGAAAAATTACCCCTTCAGGATTATATTTTGCTAACACACCACTGCCATGGAACTCTTCTAAGACATCCTTAATTTTCTTGGTGGAATCTGGATAAAAAAATAAAGAGAAAGAAAATGAAAATACAGAACACTGATTTACATAATATGAACTGTAATTAAAGAAACAAAAATCAAAACTGCTAATAGCTTTTTGCAATACACATTAGTAATTTTCTGTAGCTGTATGAGAGCTGTGGGCACAAAGAAAATGAGAACGTACTTTACCCTCTTAAGAAGTACTGTAAAAACCAGCAAGTAAACACAAAATGCTCAGAAATGGACACTCTTTGATCTAATCCTTAACTATCAAATAGCATATTTCTGAAGGAGTTTTCTGCAGGACTATTTAAGTCACTTTTCATGTCCTTGAGTCAACCACAAAACATGGTCATTTCCACCAGCACTACAAAATCTCCTTTGGCAGAGCTGCCAGTGAGTAGAGGAGCTGGACAATATTAAGATAAAGGGGAACCTTGCAGAAAAAAACTCTTCAGTGGTCACATCACAGAAAATAAATGTTGCTCTCAAAACCTCAAATTTGCAGACCTCTCAGGTATTCTAAAAACTGTCAGCTTCAGTAACTTTTGTCTGGCAGAGTTGTGCAAAAACCTGAAGGTCAGAATCATGTAGATATAATTTTTCCAATTTAACTATGCGCAGAATAACAAAGCTATTATTCCAGTAAGTAGCCATTACATAAAACCCTTGAACTCAGATTCACTTAGAATTCATCATGTACATAACAATTTTTCCACATTACATATCTCAGCAATACAACAAAAACAACTATAACTCATTTTTTTCTTTAAAATGCAATAGTTGAGTGTATAATGGTCAAATCTGCATAATGGCCACAACACTATGAATTAGTAATGAGTACGAATTCGATGAATAAGAGAATAGGTGAACTTTGCATCTGCACTTTTATTTCTGCAACAAAACCTGGAAGGAAAGTAGAGAAGCAAAGAGTGAACCAAGAACAGGATTTAGGCACTTAATATTACAAACCTTAGGGCCTAATATAGCTTTTACTAATTTAATCAACAAAATATGGCATTGTAATAGTTCTTAGACTTTAAAGAAATCCAGCATTCTAAACCTGACTCTAAAAAGTACATTTAGCAAATTATGTGACCTGAAAGGAGAAAATGTAGCAGCCAAGGATTTCAACAATAGTTATATAACAGTTCATAGCAGCTATAAACAGGATACAACACTAAAATTCAGTTTTAAGAGATGCTGGAGGAGTTGTTTCCCTCCCACTTTCACACACAGTTTATACAGTAATAAGAATGGCTTTTCCCAATGGTTTTCATTTATTACATTTTTTTTTAAATAAAAACACCTGAGAGTATATGTGGCCTCAATAAAAATTGTTTATTTTCACTAATTGGATGTATTTCAGTGTCACTGTCAACTGTAAGCAATGGAGTTTAGCAGGTCTCATGGGCAGTCAAAGCAGATATTTACTAGATAAAATCATCTATAATCTTATTGCTGTGTCGTTTGAAATACAACCAAAAAATCATAACTTTATGTAAAAAAAAACCAAACAATTAAAAGAATAAATAACTATGTTAAGCAACAAATTTTATTATCAGCTGTTGATTAGAAGCTGGTGGATTAGACACTAACTGACTAGGACAAGCAGAAAAACTGATGACTGAAAAAAATTTTTTATTTGGTTTCTATAATTTTAATATGTTTTTCAGTATTCATATACACGGTTGTATAAAAAAATCATTGCATCTTATGATAATGATATCAATAACTACAAAAGCAGCAGTGTGAAATGAGCACATGTATGACAGAGGCGATTGAACCTCATCCTAAAAAAGCGTTTTTCTGAACTTTGGAGGAAAGACAGCAAGGTCTCCTCACACATATTTTATTATCCAAATTAAAAAATACATAAATAAAATAGAAATGGACCGCTTTCTAGAGGTTTTAAAATATGGTCAGCAAGGACCATGCTTTCATTTCGTATTTTGCCAGACAGTCTCTTCATCTTTGAATCAGTATTATGCCTATGCAACTGTAATTAAAAGCAAAAGCTATGTTACATTACTTATTGAAAATAAATTAAATTGTTCCTTTACATTTTTTTCATACTTTCCTTTATTAAGTATCAAGATAGAAAATATGCTCCATTGCAGCAACAACACTATTCACCTTTTTCATGCATAAGCTTAAAACAGTCACATCCAAAAAGCACAGCTAGTTTCATGTTTGAAGTAACTGTCAAGAAAAAAAAAGGTCCCTAGATGTAAATTCTGCTTTAGTTGTCCACAAAACTTTTCAAAAGATTTCCACATTCAGGTCAGGAGTGTAATTCTTTTGAGTACTACAGCCAAGGCAGAATAATTTTTTACAATCTTTTGTTCACAGTCATTCAATCATTTTTTCAGTTCATGTGACAGTATCCAAGCTAAAATACAGATCTTTCAAAATTCTCAAAATGACATATCGATATTTTAAGCAGAATGCCAACACACAGTCTTCTGCCTGCATACTCTTTAACAACTTTAATGTGTTGACAACCCTCAGAAAAAATTAATTCTTCTTTCTCAGCCTCAATTAGGCAAACTAATATTGGGAACATGTTCCATCTTTAATAAGACATAAAGGCATGTGAAGAATAGAATTATTTTCCACTCTTATTCAGGAATCTCAAAAACAAAACAAACAAAAGAAAATCAACAAAAAAACTGTCTTAGAAAGCCCTATGGAGTAGAAACTACAACAGAATGTTATCAACTATACTTAAAAAAATGGTCAAGTACATGCTTTCCATCAAAAAATAGGCAAAAAAAAAGCAGAAAATAGATACAGAAGTAACTAGAAATTTTTCCTAAGACTTTTTTCCTAAGCTTTCTAAATAGGAAGTAAAAACAATGGTATGGATTTCGGTACAGTTTTGTCTGATCCAAATCATCTACACAATCACTGTAAAATGCTGGTTTAAACACAAACATCAGAACAGATTCTGTATTCTCACTGTTTTCTAAAACATCCTACAGATGTTCTGCATGCCTTAGCATCTTAGCACTTTGGAGCAATTTCAGTAAATTCCTAAGTGCCACCCATGCTGAAGCACAAATATGGTTCTCAACTCTGTTGGATTACTTAGTTTTTAAAATCAAGGACAAACTCCTTCTTTGTCTAAGTCTCTGCATTCCAAGCTCTCCTCAAGAGAGACAGTTTCCAAATAAGTGTATATATAGTATATAGCCTGTCATGGCAGTGCTTAAATCCCATGTTATCTGCAAAGTTATAGCTGGCACAGTACTAATTTAATGTAGCTTGAAATACAACATTGTTTCGTGAAAAATCTCTTTTCTTTGTTTTCACAATTTTGTTATTTTTATTACCCACTATAGCAGTGCTTTGAGTATTCAGTCAAGACCTTCAATTCCATCCCCTGCCTGAATTGATTTCAACTCTTACTGTTCAACCCTTCTTCTGTTGCAATTTGCATTTAGTCAAGAGGATGGAAGGAGAAAAAGGGAAACTGTGGCCCAGGATTCAGAGTTTGCCTTGGATGAGATGAGATGTTGTTTCCTACCTCATGCCCCAGTGAGTTTGGGGCAGAATAAATAGGCAAGGCATGGTGTGGAAGATTGCTAACTGAAAAGCTATTACAAGTACATGGGAGAAAAGTAGCTGGATTCTACACAGTGCTGAAGAAATTGTTTTAAATTAAGGCTCCAAAACAATAGAGATATAGAGGTGACTTGGGATAATGTATTGTTTCAGAATAAAGGCAAAACAATTAAAATTGAAATAATTGACAGTAGAAATATGAAACCTGCATATATAAAAGCAAAAGTATCAAAGTGTCTGATTTTTCCTTAACTATCTTTCAGCCCTGACAAAGATACTTTTTATAACTGAAGACAAATTTACATATTATGTTCAAAACCGTTTGAGGTTTAGCCCACATTAAAAATTATTATTCATTTTTTAAAGTGACTCAACTTCAGATGAAGAAAATTGAACACTCAGTTGAGACGGGAATTTGGTGTACCATTCCATACCACCTATAATCGGAAAACACGAAACAGAAGGAAAACTTTCCCAGATCACACACTTTGCCTACATTTTCTCCCCATCCTCACAGAAAAGTCCTTCAAAAGAATTTTCTTCTTGAAAAAAAAGACTCATAAGACAACTTATATAAAACTCACATGCTACGTACACAGAAATGTTTTTCAATTTAAAAGGAAATAAGTGTTAGAAAAAAAATGATTCTATTATAATTCTCAACAGAAAGTCATAACAACCTGCATACTTGTTGGGCCATAACTAATTTTAACACCTAGAATAAAATGTAAAGTAATAACCACTTTCTACCTCTATATCCCTTTTGCAAACTTAATACAATTTGAAACACATCACAGGCATACAAAATATAAAAGCTTCAAAGAGATTTTCTATACATCTTATAACGATTTAGAAAAGCAAAAGGTCCAACCATATACATGCAATTTTCTCCATGCCAACAAAGCCTAGCTCAAATTCAGAAGCTCTGCTTGACAGATAAACCAAAGAGAAGCACTAAGAGAAACCCTGCAATCAGTTGACATTACAATTTTTATACAGATTCTTGTTCTATGGACTTTTTTTTCTTTTGTGGATGCAACAATAATGTGTGTATATCTAAATATACACACATAACTTTTTTTTTTTTGCCTAGTTCATTTTATTCAGAGAACCGGATAATGCTTTTACTCAAGCTATAGCTGTGCTTAATCTAAACCTTTACAGTATATTAAAATGGCCAAGCCTGCCAACAAACCTGTATGCAGCACCATCGAGGAAAAACTGTCCACCTTTCAACAAAAAGGTTGTTTCAGTAAAGACGTGGCTCATCAATTATGACTCAGGCTTGCAGGATGTCTGTGTTGGCACGAGATGCCTCATGGTTGTTACTGAACTCGCAGAAGCCAGTGGCTTACATGTCCTGCCCATACATACGGCTGCAGGCTCACTGTCAAAGCTCTTTCAATATAGGCCACGCCTCGGTTTTGGTTCATGACTTTTAAGTGGTCTTTTGATGCAAATTTCACAAAGGAAACAAATATTTAAAACCTTTAATGGGATAAACACTTGATTTTGGATTTCTTTTAATGAGATTTTAAAAGCTATTGTGGACATGCAAAAAATGGCCAAGAAGAGGAGGCAATCGTTCAGTGGGCTAAAGGAAACCTCCCCAAACGTGCTGCTACCAATGGTTTGGGTAACACTCTGTAGTCAGAAGAATCGGACTCCGTCCTCCATCAAATTACATTCTCATTGAATTCTATGACAATTAGGAAAAATGCTTCTTAGAAAGTCAGAATTGGATGATGCTGCCTAAATAAATACAGCGGCAAGTGATTTCTGCAACAGGGAATGGAGGAGGTAGAACAAAAGAGAGGAAGGAGCAGCAGCTCCTGCTGCAGAGGAAAACCTCCTCCTGACACCCAAAGCAGGAACTGCCTCTTCCACTCATCCTCCCTGCTGGGGCTCAGCAACACAAGGAGCAAGACAGATTCATTTTACCCATTGCTATGAACTAAATGGTACTTAGACAAGGATTTCTTTGTGAAAATAAGCAATATTGACGCCATGTGCCAACACATCTTTAGTCTACATCAATAAAAAAAGTCCACCAAATCCCTCTTCCTAAGCAGATGTTCAAGTGAAAAGTATATGGCAAACAACAGGGAGTTGGGGAAGCTTAATTTCAGTCTGCTAGTGGGATGAGCTTCCAAAGGAAGAAATAAGTAAAGGACAAAAACAGACTCCAGAACTTGAGCAGAACTGCAACCAAGTCCTGTGTGTACTTAAAAACTGTCAAATAAGAAAAATAATGCATCAGATTTTCACATTGTAAAATGACTCCAGCTAACTTTCTTAGTGTCTTTTGGACTCCTTTGTTTCCTGACATTCTGAAAATTATGTCTTCAACAGTCTCAAAGCTCCTCAGAGTGTACCTCTGAGAGGAAGACTCAGGATATCAGGGTGCTGTAAGTATCTGGGCTCCGTGGGACCAGGACCCCATGGATGCTCTGGGTCAGCAGAGCAGGCCCTGACCACCAGGACCTGTCCTATCACAACAGCTGGGAGTGGGCAGCCCAGGGTTGGGCATTGGGCATCTCCCTGGGGACAGAGCAAGTCCCTGAGGCTGTCAGCCTGTTAAAAACACCTCGCACTGAGACCAGGAAGGAAGGGAAGCCTTGGGAACTTCTCCAGCCCTCAGATGCCATCATCACAATTAAGTCTGAAAACTCATACAAACCTTCAGCAAGTAATATGTGCTTCTTTATTTCCCTTTTCTCATTTCCTGTTTATTTTTTGATGGTCACATCATCCGATAGAGGCTCCCAGCTCAAACCTTTTTCAGTTAGAATTATGACAAAACAATTTTCTATTAAATTAAGGAAGGAATAATGTTGACAACTAATTTCATCCCAAATACTAAATCTAAGCACTAACTAGTAGTGAAGATTCAAATCCGTTTGGTTAAAAATTTAGCAGGTATTATTTCTGATTTTAAGTGGAAAAAGGGAAATGGCTTTGTGAGTTTGAGAATATTTCTACTGGTTTTGAAATGTATATTTTAAAAAATACACTAGTTCACTTGTTTCTGTTTTCCCCAAAATGCCGCACCTCGAATCCTGTGTTCACAACAAAAAGGATATTGAGGTGCTGGAGTGCATCCAGAGAAGGACAATGTAGCTAGGGAAGAGTCTGTCATATAAGTCAGACAAGGAGCAGCTGAGGGTACTAGGGTTGTTTAGCCTGGAGGAAAGAAGGCTCAGGGGAGACCTTAATCACTCTTTACAACTCTCTCTAAGAAGACTGTAGCCAGGTGAGGTCAGCCTCTTCTCCCAGCAACAGAACAAGGGGAAACAGCCTCAAGCTGCACCAGGGGAGGTTGAGATTGCCTACAATGAAAAATTTCTTCACTGAAAGTGTGGTTAAGCATTGCGACAGGCTCCTGAGGGAAGTGGAGGAGTGACCATCCCTGGAAGTGTTCAAAAAAGTAACACGGTACTATGTGATGTGTTTTAATGGGCATGGTGGCACTCAGTGAAAAGTTTGGACTTGATGATCTTGGAGGTCTTTTCCAACCTTATTGATTCTGTGATTCTCTGAATTTTTATATTTGTATACTTTGAACTCATAACCTATTTAACCTAAACTTCAATTATGATTTCAAAAATTACTGAATAGGATACATTGCAAGACAAAATTTCAAAGCTACATCTGGTTCTTCCATTCCATACAGCACAGACAGTTCTTGAAATGATTTTGTCCTCTTCTTGAGCACAAATTTTTTTCCCCATTTTGCTTTATCATGTTTCTTGTTTCCAAAGTATCAAGCTCATTTTACCCTTCCTCTTACAAAGTTTTAAATGTTTCTTGCAATCATGATTCTCTATTATAGTTTCTCTTGGGAGCAAAGCCTTCAAAGTCAAATACATAATACCTAGGCCATAAAACTGAGAGGATTAGCAACACAAGTACATGTGGATCTGGATCTTGAACTACAAATGATGAAGGCTCCTGCACTTGCTGTGACTATGTACCAGTATAAACTGGATTGACCTCTTTCTGTCGTAAATACGATTCCTGAACTTTTGTTCTCAGTGATCTCATGCTTGGTGTAGTCAAGAAGAGCAGCTAAAAAAGAGATCACTAGAGCCTGTTCTCCCCGGGACTCAGAGAAACAAGCCTTGACAGTGCTATCAAAAGTTTTTCGACATTTAGTGGCAATCAAAACTCAGAAACTCTATCAAGCAGAGTAGTACTGCCATTGGTATTTTGGCATGTCCAAAATTCTCTACTGCCTGACTACATTTCGATGTGGAGACTTCACATGATGCAGATATATAGACTCTGTAAACACAAATAGAGTGTTGCCAAGCCCTTGCATTTTAGTTTATATGTAAATACACACAGACACATAATATGCATGATTCGGTGAATTCAGATGAGTTTTTGCAATTAGCAAGATATTACCTGATCTAATCTACTGGATCTTTATAAAAAATTAGCTTAAGGTGGCCATATACAATCTGAGGAAGGGAAACAGAACACGTTTCCTTTACATTCTACACATCTTTGGATAGCATAAGCATATTCGGCCTCTTGGGGCAAATATTTCACATTTTTTAAAATTGTGCTCCAGTTTACATAGTAAGAAATTGCCTGAAGGTTCGTGACTCAATACTCCTGACTAAAAATAAATTAAAAAAAAAAAATCATTATTGCTTATATAAAGTTTCTCCAATTTCTATTTCCTTTGTAGAATAGTTTTAAGTTTGTGCGTGTTGAAAGCGTGTTGACACTGCAACAACAGTTCTCATTTATCACCGTTTCAGCTGAGAATCTTGCCATATATATTTTGGATTGAATCTTTGAGTACTTCTAGTATTACATATGTTGAGCCTGCAGAAACATTATTATTATATAAAGTTTAAAGTTAGTCACTGAAAAAGTAACAGCTTTGTTGTCCATAGGAATGAGCTGCTAGCAGACATCTGCCTTCCAACCATTGCTTAATTACAAAGGCATGGTATGATGCAGAGATTGTTTCCAATGTGGCATTGATGCATTCAGCTACCTTATAAGGCTACTGAAAAAGTTTACTGCTAAATAGACAGAATTTTAACAAAAGTCAAAGAAAAAAGGCTACAGACTGATCAGGAAAAAATAAAAAGTCATTTCCAGGTCAAGACCTAACTTCTGGGATAATATTGTTCTCCTAATTGCTGTAACTTGAAGTTTAATGAAATAAACAACTGGTAAGAGACTACAACCGTGTCTTGACTGTATGTCAGGAAGTTCTTGAGTTTTCCTATTTTGTTTACTACAACAAGGCAACTCAGTATTTATATTATACTTTCACACATTAAATAAGTTTAATATATGCTCATTTATCTTAACAATTGTCATTGCAAATCTATCCTGGGAAGACTGCTTTATGTTCATTGCACTGAGAAACAAATGTTTCAAGTACTACTTCCATAAATCTTCTAGATTTGTACTTTCAAATTTTAAAAAATTCTGTTTCCATCTAAGCCAGCTGTTTTCAAGTTTGGTATAGTAAACAGCGTTTTTAATGCATTGCTATATATATATATTTGGTTTTTCCATCATTAAATACTTTCTTCAATTAATTAACTGCTTTATCTCACTAATTTCTCATGTGTCCTTATGGACAATATGGACCATAACAGATAATAATGGAGAAATCGAGTGTACAGAAGAGAGGTATCATGCATGAACATCAAGGAAAGGAAAGCTCTTAAGATCAGTTCACACTCCTGGGGATATGTTTTCTACTGACCCTTGCTTGATGCATCTCAAATCCTTTCCCTTTCTCTACAAAAACATTAGACCTGAATTTTGTATCTGCCTTAGCACAAAGAGATTTCATCTTCTGCCTTTCCAATTTAATATCAAAGCTGGAACAGGGTAATTCTTTGCTCATTCCAGGATTCTAAGGAGACGGCAAGCAAGAATAAACATAATATAGTACATTGACAAAGGCAGCATTAAACCCTACTGCCAGGATTATCTATGACTTTATCAGACGCCATTTTGTGTCAGAGTATCATGGAGAGACACTCCAAGGAAGACTGCGTTTTCAAGGAAACTTATTTGGCAAGGTAATAACATTATTCAGATAAATAGCTCCCACAAGCAAGCTTATAGAGATCTCTAATCATCCTAAACAATATCTGCTTGACTATTTAATTTAAGCAGTTTAATATACTTGGGTTACTTGTCCTCTACAGGCTTAGAAGCCAAAGCCCATTTGCTTTCTTAAGCTTTATTTCTTACTCTGTTATCACTTCCCACAATTCCGTATTCAGCTAATAAAACAAGCCAACAAGAACACATAAATTCTCAGATATCTCTGTTCATGTATTCAGAAACAGCTTTAATCCTAAAATTATCCTATAATCAG
Source organism: Eulacestoma nigropectus (assembly GCA_013397775.1). Classification (NCBI taxonomy): domain Eukaryota; kingdom Metazoa; phylum Chordata; class Aves; order Passeriformes; genus Eulacestoma; species Eulacestoma nigropectus. The sequence continues at coordinate 1,964,354 of VZTE01001604.1, read as the reverse complement.
TTTTCTATGGTTTTATCCCATCAATCTGTTTTTCATTTATATTTTCTCACACTTACCTCATTTTTCTCTGAGCTTATTCCCCAGGATAGATGGTTGCTCTTTTGTGTGCTACCACCAATTACCAGTTTTTGTGTTACACATATAGTAATACACAGCTTTCTATGTTTTAAAACCTTAAAACTAGTCTGTCCCATTCTACAGCTTACCCCCTGGCCTTTGAAAGAATCACTTAGCTTGACTTTAGGGAAATACAAAATGGATTGTTTTCACCAAATCTGAGTCATAAGGAGTCTGAAGACAGGGAAAGGGAAAGAAATGAGAAGTACTACACATCTAGATTGATTTTTGCCTTAAAACAATAATGATGAACCAAAAATATCCTTGAGTGAATATCTAGGTAACTCTGCCTCGGCAGGGGGGTTGGACTAGATAAATCTTCAGAGGTTCCTTCCAACCTCAGCTATTCTGTGATTGTGTGAATGAGCTAAGACGCAATTATGAAGGCATCATGTGAAAAGGATGGAAGCCAAGTGACTCCTACTTACTACGAAAGTTTAGTCACTGAGTGTACATGACAGATATACAGGATGACATCATGAAATAAACCTACCACCCAACAAAGCAAAGATCCCATCAAATAAACTGTGAAAAATGCAGCTTATACTAAAAATACATATAATTTAACAGGAGGATGGGTAAAACAGAGTTATATGAAATCTGAACACATACATGGTAACAGTGCTTCTTGCCCACAAGAATGCCAAGAACTATGACAAATAAGATAAAGGACTGCTTAAACAAGAACAAATCTTTCAGAATTAAGTTGCATTAGCTTGGGGTTCATTCCTAGTATTTCCAAGACAGTAAGTCATCTTAAATGCATTTCTAACATTCACAAGGGTTTTTTAAAGCCATCAAATAGTGATCTATGGAATTTATTTGGATATTTAACTAACAGTTTGGAACAGGAGAGGAGCTGGTCCCTGTGTCAAAAATTTACTTCTGAGGTATCAAAAGCAGCTAAACTAACCCAGTTATTTCAAAGTTCTGTGAGACATACTCACAATTTGACTGCAATGTGAGCATACCCTGAGTTTTTCATATGCCTACTTGTATCATCCAACTTAGTATCTTTCTCCTCTATAGAAACTTGCAGCCCTATGAAAGGTCTATTATAAAATGACATGATACATATAGAAATATTTTAAAGAGCATAGACTATACCAATTTATTCCATGAAAAGAACACTTAGAGGCCAGCACCCACTATGGGCAGCTGCTATAAATACCATACTGATCAAATCACTAAATTCTATAAAGTAATTTTGCCATTTACCTGTCATTACAGTCAGAATATCTTTTAGCAATTTCTGGCAAGTCTACCAAAAATTTCCTCAACAAACTCTGTTTCCAAATAACAAATGTGTTCTCCATCTTTGGGTGGGCCCTTCCTTAAATCGTTCCTGCCACAAATCCTGACAACAATGAATAAAGTCTGCAGCAAGCAGCATCTACCTTGTCAATCCATAATATTACATTTTAGGGCAAAAAATAGAAATGAGATAAACAAATCAATTTACTAAAGTATCTTTTCTGTCACCTATGCTTCAAAACACAAAGATATGCCCCTAAACTAAACTCAGTGTATATTTAAAAGAAAAAGATAAATGTCTATTTATTGTAAGCTTAATATAAATTTAACATGAGCTTATTTAAATGCTTTATGAATGTGTAGCCCTAAATTACAGGTATTATAACAACATTAAGTTGTCTACCCTAGTAGCAAAACACCAGCAACCTCACATTGGTACTCATCAACTTAATGTTGCCACAGACAAAAGACAATGTAATAGTAATGAACTATCAACATTCCCAGGCCCCAGGATTCAATTTTATATCCCTTCCTAATCCATCCAGTTCTACCTCAGTACGATCACACTGGACATGTTTGTTTATTTAATTTTATATTGTTCAGTTAGGCAGATTAACAATGACACTTTCCAGAGCATGTAAGATACAGATAATTAAAACAAAAGTAACCAGAAAATATACGAGAGGTAGAGAAGAATGAGGAGTTAATAATGAAAAAGGATAAAAGGAACATGAGAAAATAAAAAATAGGGAGAAGAAAAGACAGGAACATGCAGATGAAACTTCAAAAATAGCAAGACAAAAGAGAAGAAAAAAGAAAAGTTCAATCTTCTGATCTTCTTCCCTTATTTCACATCTCTCTTCTTCTGCTCCTTCACACCTTTTTTAAAAAAGTGGTAACTAATGTATCTTAAACAGAAAAATCTAAAAGTATGATCTCATCATTTTCTGAGTTTCCAGAGACCTTAACTTTCCCATGATCTAAAAGGATGACTTCCATTTCAGAATAAATATATTCCATCTAATGCTCTTTATGTGAGGACAAAAACCCTAAAACATTACAAGTTAATATTAGAACATTCAGAAATAGGAAATCACAGCCACAAACAGACCTTAACTTCTCTCAAACTTTTGTATTCATCATAAACTTGCAGCTGAACATTCTGAACGTTCCATATGCCTGATAATTAAAAGTATTTCAATGTAGTAATACGTTAATAAGATAGTTCATTTTGAGGAAAAGAAAAAGAAGCAAGAGTATGTTTGGAAATAAATGCACCTAAAAACCTGGGGAACAAACTAGCTTTGAGGGAACTACGTTCCAATTCCAACTGAGTTACATTTCAAGTAAGGGGAAGAGTAAACCACCTGTGAACTTTCTGATTCACGTTCTTGTGGAGTTCAGGCTTAATAGACTTACCTTGCTTTGGTTCAGGAAATATGAGAAAAAAGAAAGTTGGTTGATACAGTGAAAGACCTCTGAGAGTGTAAAGGAAAACAAAACTAGACTTCAAAACTTTGTCCAAAAATGGTAAAGGAAATAAGCTAGGCTTTTCCTTTGCTTTTCAAGATGGGCTTTCCCTTTCCTCTTTTATATCCTGTTCCAGAATTAGACAAAGGCAAACATTTGAATAACTATGTTGTAAAAATACTGTTCTAGAACATTTTAACCCAAGGAATCTGTTCTTGTTAAAAACACTTTGGAAGACCTGGAGCTTGCCAGGCTTGCAGCAAGTGCAATAAGCAGTAGACAAGAACTTATGAAAAGTTTTAAGACATTTCACCTCAAGGAAGGATAAACTCTCATGTCTATAGGGAGTATGGCTTTTCTTAAGCAATAGTACCATGCTTTATTGTAGCCTATTATAAGTTTTATATAACACTGTATAGACGAACATAAAACAACCGTAAAACCAGAATTTACCGAATGCTGTTTAGCAGGTAACAGGCTTCCCTAACAAACACAATTAACAATAAGTATAGGATATGTCATTTTTACTTGGTGTCTAGGATGATCCAAGCTGGCCTCTTCCACTCCTTCTGCAGCCCCATATATTATTCATTGTCTTACCAAGTAAATTTTCTTATAAGGTAATTTTTTAAGCTTGGATGTGGTATGGAATTAGGCATATAAGAAAACTGTCACCACATTTATGCTCAAGTTTCTCAGAGAGAAAAGACTTGGTTTTGTTCTAATGCCTTCCAAACAATGTGTGTCATCAGTGAAATAAAGCTTATCTCAGACTGCGCACTAAAAAAACCTCAGAAAATAAATGGCTTACTAACTTTCAATATGTACGAGATCATGACCTCAAGATAAGTCATAAAATAAAGACCCAGTCTCCTGAGTAGTGACGCACAATCCTCTGCACCATTAAGAAATATGCCAGACCCTTGTCAGAATATTTCAATCTTAGTGTCACTCACAAATAGCAAAGAAGAGGTTATACTCACAGAAGTAATCTAAAATAATCTACGATTTATTCTCCCTTTCTGTGTCTTTTAACAAATCCTAAATCTGGAAAAAAACCCCAACACCAAAGATACAGATATGAATATAAATAAAACAGGTAGTCAGAAGAATAACTTGTTTTAGACAACAAAGTAAATATTGTTGAGGGTGCCTTCAGAAATCTGATCACCCAAACTTAAATTCTAAGACTGTACAGAAGTCTCTCTGCATTTATTTTACTTTTAGTTAAATGTTACATTTAATATAAAGCTGTGGAAACTTTTGCTTTTTTCCCATCAAAATGCTAAATTTTTAGTAGAAATTTCCTTTGTTGAAGAGAAGAACAAATGCTTCAGTAGATAACATATTCCAATAAACCTGATATTAAGAGTCATAGAATCTGAGAATGGCCTGTTTTGGAAGGGATCTTAAAGAGCCTCTAGTTACCCTCCTGCTGTGGGTAAGGGACACTCTTAACTAGATCAGGTTGCTCAGAGCTCCATCCAACCTGATCTTAAGCACTTTCAGGGATGGGGCCTCTACAGCTTCTCTGGGCAAACTGTTCCAGTGCCTTACCACCCTCATAGTAAAGAATTTCATTCTAATATCTAATCTAAACCTACTCTCTTTCAGTTTGATGCCATCCCCCCTTGTCCTGTCACTACACGCTCTTGCAAAAAGTCTCCATCTTTCCTGTAGGCTCCCTTCAGGTACTGGAATGCTGTGATTTGGTCACCCCAAAACCTTCTTTTCCAGGCTGAACAAACTCAATTCCCTCAACCTTTCCTCAGAGGAGAGGCACTCCATCTCTCTAAGCAACTTGGTGGCCATCCTTTGGACTCTTTTCAGCAGGTCAGTGTCCTTCCTGTGCTGGGACCCCGGAGCTGGATGCAGCACTCCAGATGGGATCCCACAACAAAAAAGCAGAGGAGCAGAATCACCCCTCTTGACCTGCTGGCCACACTTTTGATGCAGCCCAGGACATATTCTTTGACAATTAAATTTAACTTTCCTTTTTTTTTTCCCCCAAATAAAATATTAAAATATTCAATTTTGTAAGCATCCAAATGTTTTGAAAGGAACATCGCAGTGTTTTGTTTCAAAAAAATGTGTTGTTCTGTGTGCCTACAAATGGCACTATTATGTAAAGAGACTGATTAGCTTGAATCAGGCAGTGGAGGAATTCTAGAGCTCCTGAAATAAACTGAAAATAGACTCCAGCTGTGCTGCTGCACCACTTTACTGCTCATTTCTAGCTTAGGAATCTTTACACTAGACCGCAAAGTACAGCACAAAGCACACTGCTTCTCTAGGAAATTCCCAAACATAACAGGCTTTTATTCTTGTCAGATGGTCCAAGGCAGTGTCCACAACACAGGTACACACACAGAGCCCCTTCTAGCTCTACAGAGGTTCTCAGTTCCACCCATGAGCATTCATTCCCTTGCCAAATAGCATTATAAGGATGGCCTCAAGCAGAAGCTGAGAGATGCTTGTGTGGCACTGGACACAGTATTGCTTCAAGAGGATGAAGAAGGAAGGACATGAATCCCGTAAGGAAAGAGAGTGGGAATGGGGACACTCATCTGAAAAGGGCAGGAGGCCAGCTGCTGAGAGGGTGAGTAAGGAGGAGGACAGCCTGTAGGCCACCAGAGCTTCCCAAAAGCTCAGCAAAGCAACATGGCTGCCCATGCTGCACTCAGGCTGCACAGAAAATACACTGTGTTCCTGCTATCAGAATTCAAGTAATTCCTTGGAAACTTCAGTCACTAAGACAACAATGTGCATCATATGGAGTTAATTGTAGCCATATAAAAGCTGGAAAATCAGAATGAAGGCTTCTCATTCAGTCTGCTGTGTGTCCTGTGAAGGCATTGAGCACTTTACAAAGATCAGGAACTGACTTCTGTCCAATTTTAAAGGGAACAGCTAGAATTCAAGTTGTTTAAAAGCCTGCATACCATTCAGTAGATAAATTGAATATAGAAAAACAAAAACATTTTTGACATCTAATTTTAACATCCCAACCTTTCTGAAAAAACAATGGAATTCCTCCACTGGAGAAATACTGTATACTTCTTTATTCTCATCTTACTTTCTTCCTGGTTCTGTAGCTTCTCTCTTTATTTCAACCCTCATATAAACCCTTGATCATTTCATGCATACTACCTTGCTTGCCATTAAGCTTTCTTTCCTTATTATTTTTATTTGATTTTATCCAAAATTTCTCTGATGTTAATTGCCACATTTTTCACCATTTCCTCCTAACTACTTATCCTTTATTTCTGATGGCTATGTACTTGCAATCAAAATAATGCATAATGTTTAATATTTAATCAAAATGACTTTAAAACAAGGCCTTATCTGCCTCCTTGTTCACTCTCTACATGTTTATAATTGATCTGCATCATCTTTTAAGGCAAAGGTTTAATATCATTTTAAAAATCTATTATGTTCTGACTATGGTTAAAAATAGAAAAAGCTGGATGAAATGAAAAGGTCTTTTCATGAGAAATGCTGATAATGAATTAATTTCACAGAAAACAGCAATGCATAATCTGCACAAATTAACATTGTTAAAACAAAATGTAATTTTTGTGGTCAGGAAGATTTAAAATTTATTTTCTCAGCTTTTTCAAAACTTAAAAAGCAGGCTCCTAAAAATTGCCTAGAAGTTTTAAGATGCCAGTTGAATTTCCAGACCTGCAAGTGGAAAACATAGTAGAACATTCTACCTTCCCCTAAAATGACTATTAGAACTACTAGTTCAACAGCATTAATGCATAAAATTTCAAAATGCAACCGAATGCCAAACAAAAAAGCAGTTTGAAAAATCTCAGCTCTCATACCAAGCTCCAAAGCTATCTATTCATGGCCATTTGGCAAGGGCTGGCCAAATTCTGACAACTTTTACAAAGCTCATCAGTCACTGAAGTTGTGCAGCATAGGTTATTAGACTTCTACCTAAGATTAAATGTGTAAAATGGGGGAGAAAACAAAACACAACTCCAAAATATGTATGCAAAGAAAATATTTTTTTCTAAATTATATGGAAGACTACTATTTACACTAAACTGAAAGTCTATCAATAAAAGTGGGAATCTCTCCTGGTGAGGTGTTGTTTCGCAAAAGATACAAGACTGATATTCTATGTAACTATTAACACTAAAAACTGATTACAAAAACCCATAGTGGAAATAATAAAAAATCTGTTATGATAATATACTTTATTCTCCTTTTGTGAAAGGGATGAAACTGTTTCCCATTTCTCCCACCTGTTTAGTCATTATAAACCAATAATTGTGAAAAAATGAAACAGATGGAAGAAATGGGAAACAGTTTCATCCCTTTCACAAAAGGAGAAAGAAAATGAGGTAGAATCCACTTCATAAAACAGAGTAGGGCATTGAGAGAGTGCTTCTGAAAAAGACTGGACAGTTAAACATACATTTAGTAAAACAATGCAGAAATCAAATCCCCGGAGATGCTTCACAATCTCGAAAACAAAGCAGGTGATCAATTATTTCAAACTAAACCTATTTGACAACTGTGGTATATGGGGTTTTTTTTTATTATTATCATTCTTTGTTTTTGAAAGATAGTTGTATGCATATGAGTTCTGTAAGAGGCTTGGTATAAAAATACTAGAATGTTATTAGACATGAGTTCATAGTTATATATAAGTGGTCTGAATAAGAGAAGAACTTACAAAAACTCACCTGCTGCTATACACAGCACTAACCACAATTAAAAACCCTAAGAGTCTGCCTCAATCATCACCTCTGAACAATACACATACTACTTTTTGGCACTATATGTGTAGCAGGAAGCAGCAAGAGAACCCAACTTTTCTATCACTTGCAGCATGAAGAGCAAACCCATATGAAAGGAGTTCTTGCATATGCCGGGGTGTCATAATTCCTAGGGGGGGAAAACAGGACATGACAAACTCTTTCTGCAGGGGACAGAACAACTTGCTGTACATACAGGTGGGCATTCCTATCCAAGAAAGTGATGTCATTTCTTACCTTAAGGAACAACTTCCGGGATAAAACCTAAAGTACAACCGGCAAATTTAACATAACAAAATGCAGTGACATGATATATTCCTTATTCATTAACCCAAGTTATTTAGAGCACTTTACGCAGCTTTTTTACCCACTAGATACAACACAACACTTACTGAGGTCTGACTCAGTTTAAAGCCAAAGACTTTCTGTAGTGCAGAGACCATATTTATTGCTAGTTTCCACTAAAATAACTAAATGGAGATGTGATTATAACCCCCTCTGCATAACTGTACAAGATTTAGATTTGGTTATTATGTCCAGAGAGACGCTGAATAAAGACTGACGTATTTGTGCCTGGAACACTTACAAAACTTTTGAGATGCATGCCTCTCAGGGACAGGATGCTAAGCTTTAGAGATGACTGGATTTGTTTGAATATTTTTCCTTTGTTTTGTTTGGGGGTTGAGAGCCAAAGATGTTACACAGGCTGTGTGGGCAGATAACAAAATAAGGATGAAAAAAAAGAGGGAACAAAAAAAAGAAAATCAAGTTCTTCTGAAATGTGTTACTGGAAGAAAAACCCTGAGATTCAATGTAAACTTACTCAGGTTATTTTTAAAAATATGAGACTGGATAACTTTAAGCTCCAACATTTACATAGAGCTGCAAAGTATTTATCTTAAGAGTAGAGTCTGCCTTAAAGAGTTTGTAGTTTGAAGAGCAGTTTAGTAGTCCTCATACATAGTCAGTCATTACATCTCTAGATTGCTATTAGAAGGGATAGCTACTCAGGCACTTGCTTATTGAAACCTAATCCAGAAAAACTTCAGTGCATGCTGTGATTAAAGCACATACACTGGGAAATACTTCAGAATGTGCTTTTGTACCATTTGGGACAACTTAATTGACATTCTTTCTGTGAATCCCTTAAACTCTCAGAACTCAAAGTACAGATCATTTAGATTTATATCATAATGTCATATATCTTTAACAGTGTGGTCTTCTCTGAAGTTATCACAATTGAGACCATAGATAAAACAGTGAGCCTGGACTTGACAAGCAATGTGACAATGTTCATTGTGTCTGACATACAATATAAAAATATGGTTCTATACTTAAGGGAATATGAAATGGGACATTACACTTCTAAGTATTAGAGAGTTCCTAATTAACTAACTTCTCATCCACTGAAACAAATCTGAATGAATAGCCATTTCTGATCTATTCCAGAATAAGAGCACCTCCAAAGGGCCTGTAAGTAGCTTTTTTCAAATTCCAGTTTGAGTACTTGCTTGGATTCACCCTCATCCAAAATTAGCTAAATAAGTAGTCAAGCTTTCAATTCAAAAATAATATTGCTTGTGTACATCTTCACAGATTTTAACAATGAAGAATTTATATTCAAAAACTTCTAGAGGGCCCTCTACAGAAGTCAAAATAGTTGGCATAAAGTAATTTAAATCATTTTTACAAGATAAAATTTGGCTAGCCACCAACGTTTGATAAGAATTTTTTTTTTTCTGCTTCAGGTCATTTCTCTCAACTTCACAATTCTGTTTTTTCATTATTATTATTTTTCATAACCAAACACCAAATGTCAAATCAAAATTTCCAAATATTCAGTTTTAGGTACTGAGTTCTATTTTGGCTCCTGTCTGCTGTTCTGTTTCTATAAAAGCCAAGTCCTAATGAACGATTTCTAACATCTCTTCTTTTCTGTTTTCTTACGTCACTCATGGCACTACCCATGGGATGTAAAAATAGCACATATACATGAATTTTGGTCTACCAAAACTTGGTAGACTCCAACTTTATTTGAAGCCATTCGTTTTACTTTGTTTTCCCATGTCTTCTTTTTTTACATTTTTTTATAATTTTTCCCTTTCAAGACTTTTTAATATTTATCCCAGGAACTCTTGTCACTCACTCATTTTCTTCACATCTCTTCAATGTGCTTTCACCATCTCTAGCATAATTTCAGCGATTTCTCCAACTCTTAAAGCCTATCCAGTACTGAAGTGCCACTATTCCACAAAGAATTCAGACACATACTTAGTACATAAACCAACTTCCCATCCTCCTTTCATAAACATCTATAAAATTTTCACTGTTTCCTTCCATTCAACTACTACTATCTATAGGCTCTTAAACAACATACAGCCTAGGCTTTCTTTCAAAGCAGTTACGAGGATTGCCAAAATGTTTATGTTGATACAGGTAAGGATACCAGAGTCTGCCCCATCTCTGTAGTGAATTTCAAACAAAAAGAACATACTAAAAGTAGAAACAGCACTCTACTTAAAAAAAAAAACAAAAACAAAAACAAAAAACCAACCAAAAAAAAGGCAAACACAAACAACAAAACCAGAACCAACAACAAAGAAACAGGTAACAAAGCATTTTGAAGCTCTTCAGTATGCTTTCATGAATGAAAAGGTGTATTACTAGGCCACATAATTCTAGGAAATACATTCTTCAAAACAAACTCTTTATCACTATCATTACAGCTACAATTAATTCGAGTGTCTCAATATCAGAATCACAGAATTGTTAGGGTTGGAAGGGATCTCTCTAGATCATCTAGTACAACCCCTGTTCCACGGCAGGGTGACCTGCAAAAACAAAAATTATTTGTAACTTTTATGTTTAAAATAAAATCAAACATTTCTATTTTCAGAATTAATACAAAAACATATTACATTGGAATTTAATCACAAATTCTTTTGCCCATACTCCATACTGGTTTTAATAAAATCATGACCCACACAAAATCTGGACAGTTCTAAAGACAAATTTAGCAACCTGTAATGTCCTCAAAAAGCCATTCCATTTTGCAATGCAGCCAACAAAACTATGCAGTGACACTGCATAGCATCCCCTAAAAATCTTCCAGACCCACACAAAAAGCAATGTATTTTTAGTGCCTTAAAAACACAATGAAAACTTATGTAATTATGAGCACATTTAAAATTTTTGCTTCTTTCAACTGGTAGAAAACGAAAGGGAGGAAGGCAATCCAGGGCCCTTCACCCCAATTAATGGCAGATGGAGGGAAGCTGCCTGACACTATCAGATAGCCCTAAGTCCCCTCTTTTTCAAACAGAAACCTCTGATTCTTGACTTGAGCCATCAAGACCAACCTATTTTCTGTTCTCAAGAGGAACAAGGAAGGCAGCTTTGGCCCTCCTTTCTTCAGGAACCCAGGAGAAGCAGAACAGCCTATGTGGTAAAGCAAATAGAAGAGTGTATTTTTTCAGTGGATAAGTTGGACAAGCAGCTTTCCCCTTCTCTCTTCAAGCATAGGAAGCTTTGATGGGCTGAAGGGACCTACCATGGGCTACTGGTCTATTGAGTGTGAATCCCATAAAGGCAAAGCAGGATAATCCTTTCTCTCAGAGCTATGTTTTTTTCAGTTTGTCTGATGAGTCATGGGTTGTCACCACTTGAATTACACTTTCCAGCTCTTCTATAGAAACACAGGGACTAAAAATACATGCTTTTAATAAGAGCTGAGATTCTGCTACAGTCACATGGCTCTCCAATTAGCCCATTCTCCCTTCATTTTGTTTCTTAAAGGCTTGGTGAACTGTAATTCTCTGTTTGTGACATCAGGCTCATTTCCACAGCAACCAATTGAATTATCCCCCAAATCTTTATAATAAGAATAAGCAACAGGAACAGATGAACTCTTAAAAAACAAAAGCTTCTTACTGTTTACATGCAAATGTCCACAGAAACAACCAAACAATAAAGGAAAAGAAATATGGAAGATACATAGAAACACAGGAAATATAACAAAGGCATAATCAATGTTTACATATTTTACAGTGTATAAATACACATTCAGTAATTTGATGACCATATGCCAGATTTGTAATAGATGCAATATATGTTCAGCGCCAGTAACAGCTGATGCTGCAACACCAGGTGTTAATGACTGGCACCATGTATCTACGCAGCTTCAATTCTAGAAAGAAATCACTATTTTTGATCAAGGAAACAAAGAGCAAGGTGAGATGACACCGTTTGCCTTTCAGAATTCAAAGACCAGCTACTAGCTACCACACATCCTGAAGCCCTCAGCCACAGAAACCTGAGAACACCTCTTACAAGGAAAGACTTAGGGAGCTGGTCCTGTTCAGCCTCATTTACCCATTCTGTGATTCTGTGAACAAGTGTTTCTATTTTGGACTTCATAAGAATTTTTTACATTTGCTTCTTGCAATGATATCCTTGAAAATGGGAATACAAAGTCATTAACTTTTACTCTAAAGACTTTCTCATGATTCCTTTCTACTACAACTATATTATTTAAGAACCATTATCTGCATGACTAAGAGTTAACACAAGCCCTGATACTACTGGCAGTGCTACAGTTCTAACTTAATCTTCCCCAGGTACTGAAACTGCCACTCTGCCCTCAACAGAAACACTGGAAACTTAGTAGCATGACCTAGAAAATAATATGATTATCCTGAAAATAAGGGTCTTACATTGTCCAGTCTCAGCACAACAAATTAAACATCTGTACTGAACTATTATGTATTGAACCACGGTGTTTCATTGCTCAGCAAGAGTGAGCAAACCTTACAGTCTTCTCCAGGTGTTGCGATTGCTGTCTCTTCCCCACTCTCCCAGATAAAGCCAAGGTCCAAGAAGGCTGCAGGTAAATTATCATCTTGTAGTGAGACCACCAAATGCTTTTGATGATGAGACAGTGCCCTATTCATCACGCAGAAAACAATTCCAGTGCCTCTCTATGCGCAAATGATGGGTTTGTAATAATAACAGCCTTTCCTAACAGAATTTTCTCTCTGGATTCTGGGATCAATGCAACTTGGTACTATCGAACAGGCTGAATCAATTTTTTTCCTTCTCCAATTCCTTTAACATTTCTTCCATATGAGACCTAAATAGGTACAAAAATTTGACACTTCCACTAGCTTTCCTAAAATGGACAAATAAAGTGTGTTAGCACTAGCACAACTGAGACCATTTGCTTCCTAACACTTTCGTTACCCCTAAATGAAAGTTACAATTTTCGGAGGCATCATAATTTTGACCCTACCAATCAATTATTCAGGAACCAGAGGCAGCTCTTTAAAAAATAAATTGATGCTAAAAACATCCGGTGCTTCATTGAGCTGATCCAACTCTGGATCAATTTGTTAACATCTTCAAAAATTTCGAATTACAGGTTTTCTCTAACAACCTACTGCCTTCTCTGCTTTTACTAAATTGACTAAGTCTCTTCATGTTATATGATCTCTTGTTAGTCTCCAGTCAACAGCACAGAGCAGCAACAGTAGTTTTGCATTTTGCTGACTATAATCCCTTTATATTGGAACTCTTGAACAAATCAGATATTCCGAGAGCATCTTCTGTTCTGCTGAGGAAGAGGGTCTTTTCCAGCCTTTACAATTCTATGATTCTGGGGCATTTCTAAACAGGAGATTCGTCCCAATTTTGCCAACTGATAGTAACAATTATAAATTCACTATTTTCTGTTCTTAAAACATGTCTCCCTGTTGCTGACATATGAAGTTTCTTCCAGTTAGAAGACAGGAGATGACCCCTGTAATTAGCTAAGACATGAACATAATACTGTAATAAGATAGTCCAAAAGTCCCTCAGTGTGACTACTTTGTGCCATTACTATGTACAATTCAAATAAAGTTCTACAAAAGCGTACAGTTCCTAAAATAATGCTTCAAATTAGAACATATAGCAGCCTGAGAGGGACAAAAATGTACTTAAGTGCATTTGCCTTTGTCACAAAATAAATAAACTCCTGAATACTTTCATAGTCCCTTTAACCAAAGCAAAGAGTTCAGAACTCTTCTACATTATTCCTTTCCCTAAATAGTTTTTCCTTTCCCTAAATAGTTTATACCTTAAACAAGGTGGATGCCCTTCAGTATGGGTGTGGAAGCAGGAAAAAAGTTCCACATACACGAGTGTCCCACCTGACAGACATAAGAAGGTTCCTCCTTACTCACAGTTGTGGACAGAGTCAATATGACACAGTTTACCATTGACAGGCTAACTGGAGAATTGACCAGTTTCTGTTTGGTTAAAAACACAACTGCTAGTCACCAGTAGGCATTTATCATGGCAGAAACACTAAGCATTTTATCTCATTAGAAAGCCCACCTCAGAGATCCAGATCATACTGTATTATTGCATGTTTATCAGCTTTTTTTCCTTCAGAAATGCTCAACTCATTGTTCATATCTTACATTCTCTTTAGGACCTAACACAGAAACCCTCACTAGAGAAAGGAAAGAAATCCACTAATATTTCTGCAGATGATATTGGTGCCCAGCTTTCAATCTCCCACAACAACTTTATCTATGGCATGATCTTCAGAGGTCAAGTCTCAACTATGACTGGTTAAATGAAAAATAAATTCACAACTTTGTATCTTTTCTATTCTGGATTTCAGTAACATAAGTCAAAGTCAGATCTAATATCCTTATTAGTGAAGACTCCATGTGACAGCCTTCCTTTGGACAGAGCCCAGGGTTTTTTAAGAGTAAATCTGACTAGAGCCTAAATAAATAATACGTAACATTCTTACCCCATTTTCTCTAAATTGGTGCAACACAGGAATGTGCACAAAGGATTTAAATTTACAGATCTGAATAAAAAAATTACAGTATTATATCAATATGCATAGTTCATAGTTCACCTCTCAGGAGAACTAAAGCACGTGCCCTACCAAACCATTGAGTAGTTTTGTCCACTCCATTTTCTCCTACTTAGATTTTTAGTTTCCAATCACAGATTCAGGATAAGGACTCAGCCTCTATAAATTATCAACTGGTCCCTTTTTTTAGCCACTCTACCCCCAACAGGCCTTGCATGCAAAGACTAGATCTTTCACTAGACCTATTATCCTTCTCCATGAAATTCTCCCAGGTGTATGGGATATTGTACAGGCAGCGCTGACAGACTCCACCTTCCAGCCAGTCTAACAGATTGTGTCAAAACTTTTTGAGAACCTAGTTGCCTCCATCTTTACTAGTAGCAGCAGAAACACCATAATCCTAAAATCCAGTACTTGGGGTAAAATTATTTTCAGTAATCACCAGTGATACTCTCTCTCCACTTTCCACACAATCAAAAACAGCTGTTTTTGTCAAATTGTACTTGATGAGGTTCATTCCCTCATAAGAATTAGCACAATTCCATGTGGCATAAGAGGACTGGGATTCTCTGAGGGATTGTGTAATGGCCCATAGCTGCTGGTGACCAGCTGCCACATATATGAAATTCACTCCAAGTTATCATTTATACCCACTGTAAAAGATAGTATTTCCCTCTGTGAGGACCACAGAGCCAAACCCATTCAAGAGTCTCTGCCAACTTAATTTTGAACCAAAATTAACTGAACTTTTGCTGACTTTCCCATTTTTCTTCAGTGATCTTTTTTCACAAATTCCTCCTTCCTGTTCCCCTATTAAATTGTTTCACTGTCTAGTTCTTGCAGTAGCTATTGATGCTATATCAAAAGATGCTGCAGCTGCTGATGCTGTTTCTGTTCTCACAGTCATTTCAGTAGCACTCCAGTATCTATTTCTATATTCAGGCTGTGACAGTCTGCCCAAGTTTTCCTCCACCAGTCTGGGAAAAAATCATTGCCAAAAGTTTTGCAAAAAGTTTTTTTTCAGGCTTTTTCCTCAGGGCTCGTTTTGTTGACAAACTCAAAAGGACAACACAAAACCAAGCTATTTCCCTAGAGTACACATGCTGCCAGAGCTCAGAGGTCCTTTTCTCTGCCTACTGAGGGAAGAGCTTCTTTTTTTTTTTCTTTTTAATGCTTAGCTGACTCATGAAATAGTCTTGCTTTAACTGTTTCAAATCCCTTCAATATTTCCCCACTTGCTTTTGGAGCAGAATCCTCTAAGCTCCTTTTAACATATAATTTGGACTACAACAGCCATAAAACTTCATTTAATAAAAAGGAGATACAAAATTCATTTAATAAAAAGGATTTAAAAAAAACCCTGTCCAAACTAATCCAATTTACCATACAGAAAATAATCACAATGAAGCTATCTATATTGTTTCTCTCCAATGCCCTTGCAATTCAGGCTCCTGTTAGGAGTAGTACAGAATGGCATATATCAGTGAATCACAGAACCATTTAGGTTGAAAAAGACCTCAAGATCATCAAGTCCCACCTTTGACTGATCTCCTTGTCAATCAGACAATTACACTAAGTGCCACATCCACTCATTCCTTGAACACTTCCAGGTGTGGTGAATCCACTACTGCCCTGGGCAGTCTGTTCCAATGCTTAACAACCCTTTACACGAGGAAAATCTGATGTCCAACTGAACCTCCCCTGGTGCAACTTGAGATTGTGGCCTTTTGTCCTGTTAAGGACGACTCTCACTTGAGGACAACCTCCTTTCAGGCAGTTGTAGAGAGTGATAAGGTCACACCTGAGCCTCCTTTCTCCAGGCTAAACAACCCCAGCTCCCTCAGCTGCTCCTCATACAACTTACAAATACATATCTGGTACCATATAGTTTAGAAGAAACTGTTTCTGCCTGAAATGTCCTGTACGTACCTTACCCTATGCAATGACACTTTTCTGCAGAAAAATCCCTACATCTTTTCACCTTACTTTCCCACAGCCAGCATTGATCGCAAAATCTAGAGAAAAAAAAATTCTTCTCTCAAGTGCATTTATTTCCCTAAAATCTTTAGGATTTGGTGTGGGCTACATTATTGTTGTTGTCGTTATTAGCATTATTATATAATAACCACACCAGTTATCCCTTTTTTTTTTTTTTCCTTTTCACCTGCTCTTCTGAGGCAATTTAAAACCAGACAAAGATCTAATGCAAATATGTTCTACTGTTCCATCTTCAGACCAAGAGGAGACAGGAGATTTTTAATTTGACTGGGAAGAAGGACATAGAGGAACTGTCTTTGGAAATAATTATTCTTACAAAACCATGCATATGCATATTAACAGCAAAGTGCCAAGTATTAGGTAATACACTCCTTGGACACTAGAAATATGTCTTGTAAGTAATATTTAAACTGTTCCAAAAAATTCATTGAAGCCCCAAATTATTTAATATGGCAGGCAGACAAAGAAGGGTTCTAAGTTGAATGCATAAAATTGCCTTGACTTGAGCTCAAAAATAATTCACTAAGACAAAATTACAGATATTCCTTGGATTAATCTACAGGAAGATATTCACTTACTATGAAGGTCTGGGTGTTGCTTAGAGGGAAATATTTTGTGATTAGGAACAAGTGGTGGAGAACTCATTCTCCTTTGCTGTTCATTTATACTTATGGAAATTGAGAAAAGCTATTATATATTCAAGAAAGAAATTTTACATTCAGGGTTTGGGTTCACCAAACAGTATAGTTGGATAAACCACTGAATCATACCATAACGATGTGAAGAAGAAAACAGGCAGATAAGATGTGGCAGGAACTTCTCAGAGTGATTACAAGGACAGTACCTGCACACAGAGCTAGGAGCAGACCTTGTTTAACAATACTTGCCAGAGTAGACAGGCTATCATCAAGCTCACAGAAGATTAATTAAAAAGAAGAAATACACTGGACTAGAGCAAAGTGTCTTTCAGTCAGAAAGTGAAAAGCACATGTCCTTCTCAGAGCATTAGAATCCACATGAGTAGTTTAAAGAGCTTTATACAGTGAAAGATCCACACACCTAGTTTGGTGACTAAAAATGGGATTTATGCTGAATTCAGACCTGTAAGTCCAAGACAGTTGAATCTATAATGTCTTCACTTATATGAGTTATATATGCACATATGACTCAACTCCGGATGTACTTATTATCTGTGCAGTGTGTATCTCAGTATAGTTTGAGATTTTCTTTGCATGACTGAAGTCAATTGATGCCAAGAGAAGCAGCTCATCTAGGTGCCACCTGAGTTCTATTTCAGCACAAAGATAAGAAGAGGCACTTAATTTGTCTCTTTGAACCTGTGTGGACACACTCCTCCATTCTTGGAAACAGTAACACTTGCAGGTGTGACTGATTTCAGCAAAGTTTGGCAACAAATCTTCATAGAACAGGTAGAGATGAGACAGGCTTGCTTTCCAGATAGGGAAAAGATCAAGGATACGGTTTCAAAGTGAGCTTCAACCTCAAAAGACTCAAACCCAAACCTCTCACTCATCCAAGTGTGCTCTGTTTGCTATGTAGCAGAATAGTCTGGGTTAGCACCCCTTCCTATACTGGATCCAAACTAAGGCTTTCCGCCTTGCAAGGTGGTGTGTGCTTGTGCCCAGAGCAGAGGCTGTCACTTAAGTAAAGCACTACCTCACTCTGTAGCCAGCTTAAGCTGAGGAGATTCAGTGTCAGAAGGGATGACTGCACAAGGAGATTTTTCTTGGAAAAGTACCAAGTCAATATGCAAAACACCAGCAAATGCATTTTAAAGAGAATACTTTCTGCATGAATGGACACATGAAGTGCCTAAAATGGATCAGCAAACCTTCTTAACCAAACTTACTTAGGCTCCAAAGAAAAGGAGAAATCGAAATCCACCCTGTACTTAAGAACTTCCTACTGGTTATAGTACAAGGCAGCTCAGCACACCCTCTCTTCCCATGCACCAGCTAAAGGTGTCTGTTTTGTATCAATGAAGAACTGCAGCCCAGGGGAAAGGCCCACACTGGAGAAGTTTGTGGAGGACTGTCTCTCATGGAATGTACCCCACCCCAGAACATAGAAGAGAGTAAGGAGTAATAGAACAGTTTGCTGAGCAACGGGCATCCTGCCAAAATCCATCCACCACAGCTGTATAAAAGTAATTTTGACTTCTGGTAATCTCATTAGGCAGAAGTGACTGTCAGCCGCTAGGAGTATGATCCAAGGCAGATGGGTTTTTGATAGACTATACTCTTTGTTCTAGTACTCTAGTACTACAGTTTGATGTGAACTAAAATGGGATTTATAAATACTTCTTTTTTAAATTCAAGAAAGTTAAAAACTTCTGTAGTTAAAATATTGTTGCTATTTAGGTAAGATGAAGTAAAATCTCTACACCAAACTGAAAGCAAAGCAAGTGACAAACCTGCATATCAGAGGGTGAATGGAAAACAAATCACCTCTCTACTAATTCCCTACTTATTCCAAAGTCCTGCAGTGAAACCCACTCCTTAGCATGAGGCACAGCTGGGTGCTCATCACCACCACTTGTTGGCAGACAACTGCCACAAAGTCAAACTTCCCCACAGTGTCACCTTCTGACATGCGGATCAGCCGTCCATCCTGCAGGAGAACCACTGGTACTTCAAGTTCCATGCTGGAGAAGAATGAGCAGTGCAATTTTTTTTAATTGTTTGAGAAGTTCTGTTGTTTTGGGGGGGGGGTTTATTATTATTTTTATTTTTTTAAGTGAATCAAACTCTACCAAGTCACAAAATTAAATTTGGGGATTTTCAGTTCATTTTCTTTCCAAGTTCAAGAAATAGCAATACAATTACACAGTCAAACTTCACAAAATTCCATATAGCTTAACTATTCTTTAGTAATGAATAAAGATATCTACTGCCAGAACCTTTTGTATCTTGCCATGTTACATAAAAAATATATCAAAATAAAAAATATTGGTTCAATTTTTTTTTAATTGCATTTTAAAATCTTAGATCACACACTAGAGACATTGTTATTCAGTCATTTAGTTAACTTAAACTGGACAGCCCAGAAATTCAAATTAAGGTCCATACCTGGGGTTTATTCCCTTGGCATTATACATGAAAATTTATATACTATTATCAATTTTTTTTCCAATTGCCTCAGAAATTGAAATATTTACACAAAAATGTGTCACATTTCACATTTCCAAAAAGCTTTCATTACAGAGGAGCAGAGGAAGCTTGAAAGACAACATACCTTTCTTTAATGTACACGCAAACCTGAACACAAATATACTTGAGCAATTTCCTTGACACCAACAGCTCCACTAAAACAATGGCTCTGAATTGTTGTGTGTGCAAAAAGTGCTGGAGGAGCAAAGGCAAGCCAAAATTAAACAAATATCTTAAATGCCTTTTTTTCCCCACAAGGAAGGCAAATATTTCAGCAAATGCTGCACTGAGGCTTAAATTATAAGAGTGCATGGGAAAAAAAAAAAAACCACTTAACTTTCTATCTCTATTAGAAATTTTCAAATTCTGGTATTGAAAAAAAACCAATGAAAAATAATTTGAAAATATTTTCCCAGGAAGCAGTAAGTATTTTCAAAAGCGATTTTTTTTTTAAACTGCTCTATTATGTTTACTATTTATCTGGTGATGTAATTTAAAAAAAACAAGATTATTCATATAAAAAATGTGAAATACAAAGTTTTCTTCACAATGGTCTCTGAAAGCAATGAATCATCAGTATAGAACCTGGATGTGTTCTAAGCTCCGTATAATTGCACCTTGTTTCCCTTTATTTAATGTTTCTATGTACCACATACTAAAAAAGAACTACTAAAAAGCACAGATACTTTCATTTCTCATACTTGTAGCAGATTTTTAAGGCCTTCTTTTAAATAGAAAGTCCTAACTGATTAAATACTGGACAATACAATGTTTTATATTTTTCTATGAAATGAGAAAAAAAATAGCGCTTTGCTCAGTAACATCACTAAGGATTTTAAAGCAGTATATGAAGCAAATTTCCTTCAACTCTACGGCTTATCTTTTCAGATGAGAAGGTGACATGGGGAGCAAACACTTCAAGGAATAGAACACTTTAAACTGTACAGCAATTGCTGCAGAGAACTGTGAGATTCAGATATACTTGTTCCAGAAAGCATAATTTAGATAATTCTACCTGATTTTGTTGTTGTTGTTGTTCAATGACATTGTGTTATATAGATTATAATTCATGGCTTAACTTGGTAACAAAAATATATTAAGAATCTAAATCACATTCCAGTGGAATGTACTATTCCATAATAATCATCTTATGGTTGTTCTGTTACATGACCACACCAAAATACAATTAACTATATACTATAATGTCATAGGCACAAAAAAACCCAAATGCAATCACCAGCCTGCATTTTACTTTATAACCAAAAGTTTCCTCTAGTAATAAATCAATAACATCCATAAATCATATGAGTTTTTCTCCATTTTTAGAAACTGAAACTTAGATTACTTATCATACAGGAGAACTTCCTAAATGTTACTGAGCTTTTTCAGTTCAGTTCTTATCAGGCTTTGGAAACTGTCTGCAAAAATCTGTTTCATGTTCAGTATCTGCTCTCTAAGTACGTAATTCTGAGACACTTAAGTGTCTCAAGCAACTGAAAGGAATTTTCCCTAAGCAATAACTAAAGAAGTTCAGCTTAGAGATATTTCTGTTTCTTGGTCTTTCACAGGTCAGCTCTTCCTTCACATTCCTTAAAGTATTAGAAACACTTTCATCTTGGACACCTAGATGTGTTTCTTCAGGAATCTCCATGCTTCTTCCTCCATGCCTGAGGCAAACCTCCTTTTTAACTACAAGCCCCGCTGTAGTGGCCTACAAATTGTTATGGTGAATTGAGGCAAATTAAGATAAATTAAGGCAAAGCCTTAAAAATTTGTTCTCCAAATACTCAGTCACCTAACCACCCCATAGTCAGTCTACATGGTATCATACTGGAAAAAATTTGTTCAGAAAAAGTGTTACAGATCTCAACTGATTTTGTTCTTTCCCTCCAAAGAACATATATTTTGGATTAAAAAAATAAACTGAAACCATAATTTAACCTCTTACTTGACAGTGAATAGTATCAATAATACAACAATTTTATATTCTGCATTCAAAATACTCTTAGTTTTTATTCAGCCATAAAATTAAATACATTAAAAATTACTTACATTCTGCATATTTCTGAAGCTGAGAGAACTCCCCAGGGCTAAGGTTAACCCACTTCTCCTGGCTCGTCATACTGGCAGTAAGGGTCTTCCTTGTATATCAGAAGAATATTCCTTTTGAACCACGTGTTATAAACTCCATAAAGATTTTTAACTTCAGTTCACAGTATCTGGAGAGTGTTGAGATGGCATCAGTCTATGTGGATGAAGTTTTTGATGCTATGAACTGTTCCAAATGTGTTGGTTCAGTGGCGAGTTACAACACTGTTAAAAGATCAAATACCAGAATAAATACCAAATATCCCAGAATAAAATACAAAATATTAAATACCGGAATAAATACCAGTTTTCCTATGGGAATACTTGTAACTAATAAATATTTTCTCATATACAGTTTTGCTCAAAATATTTCCAAACAGTATTTGTCCATAAATAGTTTTATATGTATTTCCAAATTATTTTTCCTTTAATTCCAAATGCTTATGTGCAGTATTCATCAAAAATTATCAACTGTTTATGATCAAATATATCTGGACACACTGTATGGAGATTTTCCTGATTTAGTAACAACCACTGAAATAGCAGATAATATCTTATCAGTAAACTTAGCTCCTTGTGATTTTAAAAGAGAATTGCTGTAACTGGAT
Organism: Eulacestoma nigropectus; assembly: GCA_013397775.1. Classification (NCBI taxonomy): domain Eukaryota; kingdom Metazoa; phylum Chordata; class Aves; order Passeriformes; genus Eulacestoma; species Eulacestoma nigropectus. The sequence continues at coordinate 1,942,009 of VZTE01001604.1, read as the reverse complement.
TTGTACCCAATTATGTTATACAGCACTGGGTAGCCTTGTCAGAAATGTTCTGAAGCTTCTAACTCTCTGTGCCAAAAATCAAATGGATTCTGCAGTTTGCTGAGAAGTTCACATAAGAGCTATACAAATATTAACTATTCTAACAAAATAGTAGAGGGTTGATTTCTAGGACATCACAACATTTCTGGTCACTAGTGAAAACCAAAAATAACTGGTGGCACCATCACAGATCAACACG